>BLSH010152868.1:45982-79055 GCA_018402905.1 Glandirana rugosa
CAAATTGCAAAAAGGGCTCCGGTCCTAAAGCAGCAAATCCTTCCGGGGCTGAAGTGGTTAAAGTGATACACACATTTTGCAGAACAGTGATATGGGTACTCTGGGCTTATTTATACTTTTTGGACATAGTTTGAAGATTATTTTAGAACAGTTCTATGGCCCCTAATGTTAATTAATACTTTTGAGACCCATTTTGAAGATGATCTCCATTTTTGCATTTTTATGTTTTTATTTTTTTTTAAATATTTAAAGTTATTTCCCTGTCCCCATTTCTTTGTAGGGCACTTGTCCCACCCTTACCCACATTTTCCTTCCTTTTGCAGACCTCTAGGACCTTCCTGGGCTTTTTTACAGCATTTTTAAGATTTTTCATTAAAATTACCAGAACACCGGACCCGAACCCGGACTTTTTTTTGAAAAGTCCGGGTCCGGGTCCGGGCCCCGGACACCCCAAAGTTCGGTACGGACCCGAACTTTACAGTCCGGGTTCGCTCAACTCTACTCAACACACATAGCATAATATATCTTTTTGGGCGGCTGACTGCTGATAGAAACTGCACATTAGGGGTGACATTTTAATAATATTTAATGTGCTGCCAAAATGTATCCTACAGTCAACAGAACCCAAAAAAGAAGGTGGGATCAGGTGTGGGTTTTTTCAGGATCCACTTGAGGTTCACATACATATAATGTATTAAACCCATATGGGCGAAAATAACAGGAAAGGGATACAGGAGCTGATTTATCATAGTTCTACCCCACAAGATTGATATCAGGAAAGGAAAATCAAGGGCCAATGGCCTGGAGCATAGCCACAGAAAGGGAGTGTAATCAAAGCCATGAATCAGACACCATCAGTCAGCAAGTATGGGTCAAAGTTATATCAGCTGTCTATGTCATATGACCGCAATAGAGACATCAGTGCGGCTGTCCAAACAGCCCACAGTGCAGCAAAGGCACTTGCTTATATAGGATCCTGAAAAAGCTTACACATGGACAAAACGTGTTGATCCCACCTTCTTTTTTGAGGTCAGTTGTCTGTATGATACATTTTGGCAGCACTGTATACATATTTTTATAATGCTTTTTTATTCTTTTCTATGGAATAATACAATTAACCTTTTTAAAATCTTCCTTTTTTTATTGATTATTGTTATTGGCACTTTGGTCAAAATCCCCTACATTCCTGAGTTTCCCTTTCTGGGAAACTAAGGGATGCCCTACACTTTTCAAATTTTAACCCTAGAGGATTGTGCTGCCTGGTTTTGTACAAGCTCTCCCACCTAATCATTTTACAATAAAGAGTCCTTTAAAAGTTAATTTTCAAATTTGCTTCAGAGTTGGTTAGAGATGTGATCAGCAAGGATAAAACTGGGGTGCATCAGAAGAAAGGTAGAGTCATCAACAACACCCGTTCACACTGCCTCTTACCATTAAACATGGACCTCCACAAGGGAAGGTCAGACAAGCAGTCTGCAAAGCAATCCTCGATCAATGTTAATAGAGATGTACCTCCACACTCCTTCTATTGGAAAACTCCCTCTCTGCCAAAATGTATCCTTACATTCTCATGAATGATATAGGGGAGAAAGAAGGAAGCATATCATAGTGTAGCATTCTCCCAAAAAAAGATTTATTAGTAAAAAGTAATACACTCATTTCCATAAGAGCAAAACAGACACATAGAAACCAATCAACGTTTCCAACCAACTAAATGGCCACCACGTCCGGATGCTCCATGAGGTTACATGTCATGACTCCTCCCTACGTGTTTCCTCATCAATGATAAGGGAAACTAAGATAAAAAAGACATAAAAAGCTGGGCACTGTCAAGGGAGGCATGTACCAATTCAATAAAATACTGGATCTTTTAATATAAGTTCAATGGCAACATTCAAAATACAAAAATCCATTATAATAATGATGATAATTATTATTATTAATAATCATTTATAGAGCACCAAACCTGTTTTTTGCACAGCTTTACAAAGTAGAGAGACAGGGCAGTTAAACCACAATTCAATGCAAAATGATTAGCAGGGCCCTGTTCTAGAAAGCTGACAATCTAAAATGGAGAGGAGATGATACAACAAGGTAATAACTGTGAGAGATAAGCTGATGCAGGAATCAAAAGTACAGTTTTTAGGTGGAGGTGGGATAGGATTCTCTAAAATGATCTGTTTTCTGGAGACGCCTTAAAGCAGAGGTAGGATATAGTTAGACAGTTGGGGAAAGGAGTCTCAGAGGTTGGGAAAGGCTTTGAAGAATTTCTGGAGATGAACATGGGAGGAGGTGATGAGAGAGCAAGAAAGCAGGAGGTTCTGGGAGAAGCAGAGTGAACGGTTTGGTTGATATTTTGAGATGAGCGTGGTATGTATTTTAGGGTAGAGTTGGATGGCTTTCTATTAGAGTTGAGCGGACACCTGGATGTTCGGGTTCGGCGGGTCCGGCCGTACTTCACGAAAAAGTTTGGGTTCGGTACCGAACTTGTCCCGAACTTGACCCCGGACCCCGAACCCCATTGAAGTCAATTGGGACCCAAACTTTTGGGCACAAAAATGGCTGTAAAAAAGTCCTGGCAAGTGCTAAAGGGCTGCAAAGGGAAGTAAAATGGGGGTCTGAGAAGGACAAGTGCCCTACAAAAAAAATGGGGATTGGGAAAATAACTTAAAATCAAATTTAAAAAATAAAAATGGGAAGGGGGGATGGATGTGGAGTAGGAGCCGTGGCAGTGTAGGTGGAAGTGGAGGTGGTGGTGGAGGAGGAGGTAGCCAACACTTTTTGTTGCACCAGCAGGAACCTGACCCTATAGCGGTAGGCAATGATTTTAGAACAATAATCTGTCCCTTACAGGAGCAGCAGGAACCTCTCCCTATAGAACTAGGAGATGAATTTAGAACAATAATCTGTCCTTTACAGCACCAGCAGGAACCTGACCCTATAGCAGTAGGCGATGATTTTAGAACAATAATCTGTCCCTTACAGCAACAGCAGGAACCTGACCCTATAGGAGTAGGCGATGAATTTAGAACAATAATCTGTCCATTAAAGCAACAGCAGGAACCTGACCCTATAGGAGTAGGTGATGGTTTTAGAACAATAATCTGTCCCTTACAGCAACATCAGGAACCTGACCCTATAGGAGTAGGCAATGATTTTAGAACAATAATCTGTCCCTTACAGCAACAGCAGGAACCTGACCCTATAGGAGTAAGCGATGATTTTAGAACAATAATCTGTCCCTTACAGCAACAGCAGGAACCTGACCCTATAGAACTAGGAGATGAATTTAGAACAATAATCTGTCCTTTACAGCACCAGCAGGAACCTGACCCTATAGCAGTAGGCGATGATTTTAGAACAATAATCTGTCCCTTACAGCAACAGCAGGAACCTGACCCTATAGGAGTAGGCAATGATTTTAGAACAATAATCTGTCCCTTACAGCAACAGCAGGAAACTGACCCTATAGAACTAGGAGATGGTTTTAGAACAATAATCTGTCCCTCAAAGCAGTAGACTCTACCTAGTCCAGAATCAGATCGTTCTGTAATGCAGGATGAGATCTGCAATCTGTCCCTCAAAGCAGTAGTAGTAGTAATCTCTACCTAGTCCAGAATCAGATTGTTCTGTAATGCAGGATGAGATGTTATTTTATCTGCAATCTGTCCCTCACAGCGCCGGCAGCATCCTCTCCCCAAACTAGCCTGAGAGCATGTGACATGCAGCACTATGTGACTCCAGCTTATACAGAGGCTGGGTCACATGATGCACTGGCCAATCACAGCCATGCCATTAGTAGGCATGGCTGTGATGGCTTCTAAGGGCAAACCAGTGAAACGCTTGTTGATTGGCTGCCCTGCAGCTTTTCAACAGGCGGGATCAAATACCCGAACGCAGAACCCGAACCCAAACTTTTTTTCAAATGTCCGGTTTCGGGTCCAGGTCACGGACACCCCAAAGTTCGGTACGGACCTGAACTTTACAGTTTGGGTTCGCTCAACTCTACTTTCTATGTTATTGTTGGTTTTCAGATGTTGGACCAGTGGAAGCCATTGGCAGAGGGAAGTGGCGGCAGTGAACGGTTGGTAAGATGGATTAATTTAGCAGAAACATTCAAGGTAGACTAAAGGGGGATAACCTGTGTAAAATTGGGGCCACGAGAAGGAAGTTGCATTACTCCAGAAGTAGGGACAACATCTGGAAATGATACAGAGGTTAAGGTGGCAAGATTTGTACAGTGATTGAATGAGGAAGGAGAGGTCTGAGTTCAGGATTATATCTAGCATCCTCACATGAGTGGAAGGGCTAATAGTTGTGTTATTGAACTCAATGGAATAGTCAGTGAAAGGGACATGGGGAAAGCAGGACATGATGAAAAGTTTGCTCAGGACAGAAGCAAAAGAACATAATATTTTTTTCAAAAGGAATTTGGAAGAATTCTTGTAAAGTTGTGCAGCAAATCCCATGCCATTGAGAAGTGGGTTTGTGCATAATAAAACTTTCCTTTGGTTACCGGTAATAATAGATGAGCAGATCATCACTAAGGCAACAGGCATTTGGGCAGCATGAATGAATAGATCCTTAAAGGTGCCACAAGCCCCTTATACTGGAATTCCATGAAGCCCCAAATGGAGAGTCCCTAGAGGTATGGAGGAGGAAGAGGAGTTAGTTACTATCTCCATCTGGGAGGCTAGTTGACATTAACCTAGAGGTGAGAGATCTGTGAGCACAGAGCACAGTGGTGGCACACACTCTGTGGAATTTAAAGGCACCAAAGGCATTGAGAGATTGCAGGGCTGGTTATTTTTCTTGACCAGGATATACATTAGTTGTATAGTGGTGGAAGATACTGCACTGAACAGCTCAGACTTACAATATATAACCTTTTAGTTTTTTCTTTGAAAGTTTTTTGCAATTTCTTGTGTTGTTGCTTTACCTTATGAATTGGAGGCATAAAGATTCACAGCACACTAATTTATTTGAAAGCTTATTTGTATGCATCTCAGTATTCAATATTCATGGTACACTAAATATAATTTATTTTTATGAATTTTACTATTGAATCATAGCAGCACAGCATCTAGCATACAGTATCTTACAAAAGTGAGTACACCCCTCACATTTTTGTAAATATTTTATTCTATCTTTTCATGTGACAACACTGAAGAAATGGCACTTTGCTACAATGTAAAGTAGTGAGTCTACAGCTTGTATAACAGTGTAAATCTGCTGTCCCCTCAAAATAACTCAACACACAGCCATTAATGTCTAAACCCCTGGTAGCAAAGTGAGTACACCCCTAAGTAAAAATGTCCAAATTGGGCCCAAAGTGTCAATATTTTGAGTGGCCATCATTATTTTCCAGCACTGCCTTAACCCTCTTGAGCATGAAGTTCACCAGAGCGTCACAGGTTGCCAATGGAGTCCTCTTCCACTCCTCCATGATGACATCACAGAGCTGGTGGATGTTAGAGACCTTGCGTTCCTCCACCTTCCATTTGAGGATGCCCCACAGATGCTCAATAGGGTTCAGGTCTGGAGACATGCTTGGCCAGTCAATCACCTTTACCCTCAGCTAGCTTCTTTAGCAAGGCAGTGGTCATCTTGGAGGTATATTTGGGGTTGTTATCATGTTGGAATACTGCCCTGCTGCCCAGACTCCGAAGCGAGGGGATCATGCTCTGCTTAAGTATGTCACAGCACATTTAAATACAATTATATCCGTGGGATATAAGCAGCGCTATTAGCTAAGCTGTGATAATATTCATACACATAAAACTCATAAAATAGAATAGAAAACACCCAAGGATAAGTGACAATCCATAAATCTATGTAGTCCATAAAAAGTGAAACTGAGTCTGTAAAAACTGCATCACTCTCAATGATCCTGGAATGTTTCACAGATTGTTATCCACCATACACCTCGTGAGCATGCAGGTGCCCGACTTCCCCAAACGATGGACCCTTACCGCAGCTGATTGCCAGACATTCTCAAGTCTAGCAAACTCACTTATAGTGCTGACCCAGCACTGAGCTGTCAGATTCAGCAGTAAAAAGAACGTTTCTGTGTGTGCAGATGCCGGCCGTCCCGAGGCTTGATGCAAATCCCTTTAGGGAAGCCGCTATCAGCTGTCCTGTCTCCTCCGTCCAGCGGACCAGGAAGAGGGAGTTATCCCTCGAAACGTGTCAGTTCAGAAGTTTTCCCAGCATTCTGGACATAGTCCTGGTGACCTGGTTGCTGTCTGTTCATTGTGGATTTTGATGTGCCTTTGATTCTACTCGTTTGTGAGTATGTTTCTTTCCTTTTAATTTCAAAAAATATTTATCTGGGTAATGTGCAAGGTTGGTGCGCCCTCTTTTTTCTTTTACAGTATTCCTATTGGGTATCCCCTGACCCTTGGAGGGCAGCAAGGCCTGTGCAGTTACACCAGATTGGTTAGCCACTTCCATTGCCATTGCACTACTATTGAGCGCAGGAGAATTTCTTTGATTGTGACTCCCACCACCATGCCTGACTGTAGGCAAGACACACTTGTCTTTGTACTCCTCACCTGGTTGCCGCCACACATGCTTGACACCATCTGCACCAAATAATTTTATCTTGGTTTCATCAGACCACAGGACATGATTCCAATAATCCATGTCCTTGGTCTGCTTGTCTTCAGCAAACAGCTTGCGGACTTTCTTGTGCATCATCTTTAGAAGAGGCTTCCTTCTGAGACTTCTGAGCCATGCAGACCAATTTGATGCAGTGTGCGGCGTATGGTCTGAGCGCTGACAGGCTGACCCCCCACCCCTTCAACCTCTGCAGCCATGCTGGCAGCACTCATATGTCTATTTCCCAAATACCCCTCCCCTCCCAGTATGCTTCAGTTTTCTGTTAGGGCCCTAGGAGGATGGACATTCTTTGTTTCCTTTATTAAACGTTTGTCATCTTCTTTACTAGCCATTCCCTTGATTTATTTTCTAAGTTCTATCAGAATCTGGCCTCTTCTAATGCTAGTTTCAGGTGTAGGGCCCTATGGGCAGGCTTACTAGAATCTTCTTCTGTCTGTTTGTAAGCTTGTTAGTGTTTTGCTGTGTTGTCCACTCTTCAGTAACAATGCTTTTGGACATCCCAATTGTCTCAAATTAACTGAATCATATATCCCATAAGAAAAAAAGAAAGGACAGATATTTGTACTTACTCTTAGATTGTAAGCTCTAACGAGCAGGGCCCTCTTACTCCTACTATATATTTAAGTGTATTGTAATTGTACTGTCTACCCTCAAGTTGTAAAGCACTGCATAAACTGTTGGCGCTATAGAAATCTTGTATAATAATAATAACAATAATACTTACTGTAAAATCCTTTTATTGTTCATTAGGAACATATATCCCCCCCCCCCCCTTGTGTATGCAGTTTATACACTTGTAGTGCAGAGTGGATATGCCTTTAGTAAATAACCCCCAATGTTTCCATGCACACTATGGGGTTGCTTTACAAAAGCTGGAGAGTGCAAAATCTGGTGCAGCTCTGCATGGTAGCCAATCAGCTACTGATTTCAGCTTGTTTAATTAAGCTTTGAAGAAAAAACATGGAAGCTGGTTGATTTCTGTGCACAGCTGCACCAGATTTTGCACTCTCCAGTTTTAGTAAATCAACCCCTATGTCTTTTTGAGGAGTTTACATGCATATGCTCTTACAGGCAGAAAATAAACCCACCAAAATTGTGTTTTTGAGAGGAGCTTTCAAGCAGAAAAGATGTCTAAGTGCCTAAATCACACATGAAAAAACATGAAGAAGCATGGATAATCTCAAAAAAATCTCAAAAAACAAAAAAACAAAAACGAAAAACAAAAAGATAGGAAAAATAGGCAGAGGGAAGGGTTTGTGAAAAAAAAAAACACGTATGCTCAAAAAAGCTCAAAGAAGCTAAAAAAAACATGAAAAAGAGCACAAAAAAGCACAAGCTTCTTAAAGCTGATATAAAAGCTAAAATGCCTGTAAAAACAGTTTGTTTTTTGAGCTGCAGTGTGCATTCCCTAAAGCAGCACTAAATTCAACAATTAATAAGAACACAACTCATAATACAACAAACTAAAATACAAATAAACTATTAAGTGTAACAATAAAACATGCAAAGTCCATCAAAAAATTTATGCTCAAAAATGTACCAACTAAAGAGAATGTCCACAACCAGGTCAATAAGTAAATATTTTACAATATAAATATTATCGTGCTCCTGTCAGGTGTCTGCCACTCTACAGCAACAAACCAAATTGCCAGGACCATTAAATTATAAATGGTCATTAGCAAAAGAATAATCCTCCACAAAGTCTCCTGGATTGATCCCACCATTCCGCATGGATTACCTCCGCCTCAGTAAGGTGCGGTCAATGGAATATGATGGAAAACTCATTGTGAAGCAGAAAAGCACTCTATTTATTTAGGCTTGCCAATAGTGCAAACCACAAGAAGCAAAAATAGTGGGTTAAAAAATGCCAGGGATACAATTCAATTTCTGTGCAGCAAGTTGTGTGGGCACCGCCGGTCTCTGGCCGACAGGCATGCGCGATGACATCACATCGTTGCCATGTCCAAGTAGTAGAGAGGAAATTTTCCAATGGACATTTGTTCTGGTGACTGGTGGGGGGGGGGTGGCAAGGGATTCCCGAATGTAGGATTTTCTCTAACTTCCTTTTAAGGCTATGGTGCAGGAAGTGAAGATAAGTCTCCACAATAAGACACAGATGGCAAAAAAAATCTAAGAGGGGTTATAGCTCTCCCTTACTTTATCCAAAATGAAAAAAGTGTTGCCTATAGCTCTAAAGAACAGATGATCAGTAATAGGTAGGTTTAAAGGGATGCAACTCCAGCAGACTCTGTGGCGGATGTAACCACAAGGCAGTGGTTAGTTAAAATGAAATTTAAATCAAAAAATAAAATTCTGCCCTTGCTTAGCATGTTTAAAAATGAATACTTTTGTATTATGCATTTTCTTTATTGCTGATTGTCTAGATTAGAAACAACAGTGTAACCTAGACAATCATCAATCTCTTGAGGTTTACTGGCAGTGATGTGCCTGTGTCGCCGAATGTGGCTGCTCACAGGCACTTCTTTAAACCTTTGCCAGCTTCTGTGCAAACATAGCATAGCTCTGAGTAGCCCTGCCCCCAGACCGCCCCTATCCCACCGGGCTCGGCATCTATCCCGCTCGACTTGACCCCTGTCCTGATCAGATCTGTCCCGCCCGGCTCCGCTCACTTCCTTCCTGGCTAGCATTCTTTGTGAACACCCGCTGGCAAGCTATGCCACTTCATTAATGGCGTAGCTAGCTAGCAAGGGAAATGCCCAGGACCCAAAAGGAACAGAATAACCAGTGTGGAAAAAGATCACGTGAAAGGTGGGTCAACAAAAATAGGTTCAAGGATGCAAATTCTGAACTTTTTAATAATGCAGCTCTTATAAAATAGTGGATTAAGGGTGATTGCTGCTTTTTGATGGTAATGCCTTTTCTTCCACTTTACAGTGTGTAGATTGTAGTCAGACCTGCATCCCTCAACAGGCAGTCCCCAGGTTACAAACAAGATAGGGTCTGTAGTTTTGTTCTTAAGTTGAATTTGTTTGTAAGTCGGAACAGGTACATTTTTTAAGTGCAGCTCCGGACAGTTTTTTGGATAGCATAGGGAAGGGTTAACACCCATGTACTATTTGTTTTGCTGTCTGTGCCCCTGTTCAGAGGATCTCACTTTCTATCCCCATGATAATTGGATTTTGAAAAATTTGAATTGTTGTGGAAACAAGGATTGGTGATACAACTCCAGTGGAGACACCTTTTTCCCATAATAACTCTTACATGAGTGAATTTCCCTTCCTAGGGGTAGATTTCCTCTCCCTTCCTGTTGTCATCCTCCATTTGTAAGTAGGAGTCATTTGTAAGTCAGATGTTTGTAACATTTGTTGCATAGATTGCTGTTCAAAATTGCTTGCAACGTCATTCTCCACTCAACTAACAAGATGATCTGACAAAGCCTCTCACAGGTGATAAGAGAACAAACCCTAACCTTCATCACTTCAGTGTCTTATTGAATCATCCTCCTGTCATTGAACTGTTGCCATCACACTGTCCTATTGGGGCTTCTTTGTATTGTTGGGACCAATTACAGGGCAGGTCATCTCAAAAAATGGTAGGGGAGCTCATCATATCCAGCAGCTCCTGAGGGGGCATTGAAACATTCCGATTACATACAGCAAGCCATAAAACTTTATTTCAAAACAGTGCAGTAGAATATAAAATAAGAGTGTTCCTACTTAAATATGTAAGTTCTAGAATATATGATGAGATTTTTTTTTCTGAAGTTGTGGAACATCACCCTTCATTAAACAGATAGTCACCCCCGCCAAAGCAACAGAGGCGCCGCCACCTTCTCAAGTAGCATGAAACTAGCAAGCTCCCCATTGGAAACCAGTGGCCTTTACCCCAAGCCATGGTGTGGAATGGGAAATTATCCCTACAATGTTTGAGTGTCTCATTATGTGGTGGAGCCTGTCAAGGACCTGCAGACAGCACAGCAGTACAATGCAGCACAAACGCCCTGGCTTCCCTACATCTGACAATTCTTTCTGTTGTCTCTTGCTGGCTTTTTATCTCTTCGGTTGCTTCAAAACTGTATAATTATGAAGCTGATTAAATTGCAAAAAACAACAAAGTTTTAACGCTAGCCCAAGAACTGTTGAGAACTAATATAAAATATCTAGCAGATATAGCAGCAGAATGCTAATTGATTAAACTTCTTCTGTATAGAACTGTGGAATCTTAAAGTATAACTTTTGATAATACTACTCATAGCATTATTATTACTTTTAATATTTGTGAAAGGGTTGTTATTTATCATATATTGTTAAGGTTTTTGCATGTGTTGTTTACAGGTTAGAATTGAGTCTTAGGAAACAAATAACTCTAGACTCAACTGCAGTAGGGATTCAATATTATGTATGGAGTTTAGCTTTTTAGCACTTTGTGAAAAGTTGAATAGACACAGACAAAATGCAATAGAATATATATGTATTAAATCAATTACATAAGAAAGAAAATATTTAACTGATGTTGATTCTAAACAACTGAAGCGCTCCAATTTCTAATCCGAAGATCAGAATCAATGACTTTTCTGAAATGAATTTACTATTTCACACAGTAATTCTGCCATCATCATATCAAGACAAGTCTTGATACAGGAGTGGCGGCATGCACAAGCGCAGCGATTAGATGCTACATTTTCTTTTAAGGAGGTGTGTAAGCATTCTTTTTTGTAATATGATAAGTGGCATTGCATTTTGTTGTAAGTTTGTTTTACAATGACAATAAAAGCCTTCTTACCTTTCTTTTTTATGAGGCTGAGGCATACAGTAGATGATTCAATTTTGTTTCCTTCCTGAAAGAAAATTGCTTCCGAAAAGAAAATTGATGGGGGAATGTCCGCAGTGCTATTGTATTCTGCCAGTGGGGGCACGCAGGGAGAACTGCAATCGTATGTAAAAAATTAGACAGGCTGGTTATACCCAAGTTGATGGATGAATTGACCTGGGTACAGTGGCGGCAGTGTTTTTTTTTGGGGGGGTGGAGGCAAACAACCACCCCCCCCTCGTTGTCAGTCAGTCACATGACCTGCTATATTCATTCGCTATTATCACACAACTAGGTGGGCTTGGAGCGCAGTGTTCTGTGCCCGATCCCACCCTTTTTTGAAGCCTATTGGAGCCTCTGGCTCTAATCACGTGCTTCAGAAACCCCCCCCATTGGAATCCATGCATCTGGCGCCCTGCATATAGATTAGGGGTCTGGACGCATTGAAGGGAGGGCGGTGCCTGTGCGCCCCTAATGGATGGGCTGCCACTGCTTGGGTAAAATCAGCTTACCCATGCATGGATCGAATCTCAGCAGGTCCCTGCTGAACTGAACAAATGTTGTTCCAATTATGGAAGGCTTAAAGATGATGTGGGCATTTCTTGCATTGTGCAAATAGTAAAAAAGAAGTCTGCTCTAGAAGTATAGAGTAGGAAGCTAGCGATAGGTCTATATACAAAACCCAACTGAAATATAAATAATAATGTGCAACAACTCTATACAAACATATATATTAAAACAAAATATGTGTAATTGTATCATATGTCAAGCAATAAAGTCCTATTAACTGTGATAATATATTGAATCAAAAAACTCCCACAATAAAGTGTATTCCAATGAGAAAAAAATGTATATCTACCTTGATTCTTAACACGCGACCACATGTGCTCTGTGCTAATAATGCCCTCACCAGATTCTATGCTGCTATTAGCAGTAAGCAAAAGTTATTGCCTTTTGGCGCTCGGCAATATTATGACATTCGTCAATTTTATTGGTTTTGGACTTTTGTCATTCATTTTGCCTAGTTAGTTTTTCATTGTTGCAGCCTGGAAGGATCTGTTGGCCTTGGTTCTATGGCTGCAGATATTTTTGATCTCCAATAAAATGGCGCCTGCTAAGCTCATAGCCACCTGGTGGTTAGGGGATTGACATTAATTGTATCTCTCGTTTTATGCTTTTTGTTTTTTACCTTGGATTTTGAGGGGGGTTTTGTGCCAATACTTGAGGGTAACTGCCTTCTGTGCTCGATAATATGTCATCAGCTCTATGGCTGCTGATACTTTGGTCTTTAACAAAAGCTTTAGCTCATGGCCCTCTAGTGTTCAAGGGATCAAGTACCAGGCTATTTAAAGAGATTGTCTATAGATATTGGCGTACCAAATGCTCTCTGAGATCATGCCCTTGCATTAAATGCATTAGGGCTGGATTACGCACTGACATCACACCGCCATTCAGAATTGGCGTCCATCTTAGTAAGTGGATTTGAATTGCTGTTTTTATATGCTATGTTGTCCTTCTGGATGTATGTGATTTTATGTGGATCCTTTCAATTTTATTTCAAAAGAGCTTAATTTGAAAGGTATAAATTGTACATAACTGGTTCGACAAGGAATAGGTGGAGTCAAATAGGTGACATCATGAATATTGCATCGCAAATCTCCGTAGTGGGAGTACATTGAGAGAAGACAACATAATAGTATGGAAAAATGACCCGTTTGTATTGCTCATAAGACAGTTACATATTTTTAACATTGCAAAAGTATAGTATAAGTGCAGAGGAACAATTTGTGTGTTTGCCCATGTTTCGATGTGATAACCTGTAGGGAAGGTCCAAGTCCAATGGATCCTGTACATTTTAATAAATTACTACACTATATGAGGCCCTTTGATGTGGCTCTATGCGGTGAGCACCCTCTAACCACACAGCCCTTGTATGCACAGTGTGATGCTTCCCTCTGGCGAACATCAGAACTTTGGACACCTGTGGACCTGCCTATCAGTTGGATGGTGGTGTATGAGAGGCTGGGAGTTTCTATCTGATATTGGCAACATGGACTCTGGGGAGGGCATTATTAGCACTGAGCACAAGTGGTGGTGTGTTAAGATTCAAGGTGGAGTGGCTCCTGCTGCTATCAATCTGTCCAATGATGAGAGAGACAGCGGCTGGAGCGGATTGGGCTCAGGTAGGAAAAAAGGGGGGTCTGGGGGGGGGCTGCCCCACAAAAAGTTTTTCACCTTGAGTGGTTCTCAATTCCTATCCTCAGGACCCACTAACAGGCCAGGTTTGCACGATAACTGAATAACAGGTGATATAATTTGCTGCTCAGTGATTGCAGTATTCTAGTCTGCATCTCCCCAAGGTAATACTAAAAATCTGGGTTGTTAATGGGTCCTGAGGACAGGAGTTGAGAACCATTGCCTTAATGGATAGAATGTATTAAGGTGAAAAACCTTAAGGGTTTAAAACCAAATTAACTCTTTCCATAACCAATGTAAATTGCTGCATAGTGTTGGTAGCACTGATATTGATTAATTGAATCCACAGGAACAGAAACAATATAAATGTAAATAGTAGATATTAGACCACTAATTAACATTATATTAACATTAGATCCACTGAGGTTTGTATATACGGCGTTGGTATATAGTAAGGTATATAGTGGCATTGACTTTCAAGGTACATAACAGAAAGAAAACACTGGGGCTGTTGTACAGCACCTGGGATACTAGAAACTCTAGCAAATGTGGAATTATTGATTATAGCAAACAAGTTTTATCTTTCACTCACTAAGAAAACAAAATCAACTGATTGGCTTCTATGACTAAATAAATCACCATCTTGCTATAACTTAAGTGCCTTTTTGCTTTGTCTTCGATGCCATATTTATTTTCAATGGAAGATGCAAACAACACCTAGTCATTGACTTGATATTTATCTAAATACATTTACTTTCATCTGAATATTATGTTATCCATTTCAGCTAGTTTAGGAAGCTCTCACAGATGTTGTTGAGCAAGACTGCAGCTTTAAATTACATGTTTATATCTCCTAAGACATGGAAGGAGTCTATGATTGGCAGTGTTGATAATAGCTGGCCTGTACTTTCACAAGGTGCAGTAACAGGTTGCTGAAGTGTATTTATTTATTATTATAGGTATTTATATAGTGCTGACATTTTATGCAGTGCTTTCCATATATATTGTACATTAACTTCAGTCCCTGCCCTTAAGGAGCTTACAATCTAAGGTCCCTAACTCACATTCATACATACACTAGGGCCAATTACGATAGGAGCCAATTAACCTGCCAGCATGTCTTTGGAGTGTTGGAGGAAACCCACACAGGCACACTCCAGACAGGTAGTGCCGTGGTTGGGATTTGAACCAACAACCCTGGTGCTGCAAGGGTAAGTGCTAACGACTTACGAACACAAGAATAGTAGAAATAAGGTGATTATAAATCCCAATTTCAACATTTAATACAAAACACGAAACCTTTGTTTTTACAGCTCTCCACTCCACTTACTTAAAAATCTTTGTTCAAGCGGTGGTCATGTAACCTTCATCCTGATCCACCTGATCTTCTATTTAGTGGAATCCTGTGGGCAGAGTATAGCAATGCATACCCATCACACATTAGTAATGTATATGAGTCATCAACAGACTGGCTGATAACTATACCGTCTGTGATCTAGAGATCTACAAGGGGTAGAGCGACGACTACCTATATGCTGACTTCAGGGTTGAGTGAGCCTGGGCATCATTAAACCCAGAAGTGGTGAGTCAACTACTGGACTGAATGGAGTTTCTGTGGGGGCAATGCTGAAATGTTATTTTTAATTATATTTTTATATTGAGTTAAGCTAGAAACAGTGGGATGTGAATGGATGGAATCCCTGGGTAAAAAAGCAACATCAATTGGATATGTTTTAAGGCTTGATTTCCCATTTCAACTGGAGAGTACCTTTAAATACAGAATTGCTAGTTAGCTTTCACAAATATTTCTCTAAGACTCATAACAGTGCATACAATAATGTAATGTGTAAGTACATTGTGCTTTAGTTATTAGTGTTCTGATAATCCCAATCCATATTGTTGTTCTTTTGTTTTATGTGTGTTGTTTTAGCGTTGTATCTTTAATAGTTTTTTAATGTGTTCTTTTTCTGTCTTTAATGGAGCAAAAATGAGCCGTGTGCATGATTATTTCATCAAAATAATTGTCCAAAATTTTCCATAATTTAATTTAAACACATTTAAAGAAAACACTCTTACATATTTAATGTAATCGCCAACTCCCAGTGCAGAGCTTGAAACCGGCTCAGCGTTGCGATGTTATCTAAACAACAATAGCAAACACAGGATTTGTTACTCCTTTTATATTTCAGTCCCACTTGTAAAAAGCAATTAAATCATAATGTCGGACTTTTTCACAAACCAACACTAGCATTTTACTGAAATTCAAATGAAAGATCTCTAAAGATACATAAAAGTATTCGGTCTCACCTATTCAATCTGGAAACTCAAAATAATACTCAAAATGTTTAAGCGCACGGTATTGTTAAAATCATCAAGTACAATGTCATAAAGTACGCCTCACATAAAACATGCCATTTTTTCTTTTTTTTACAATTGCAACACCCCCCCCAAAAAATGTAATCTTGTTAATAAAAGAGAATACTGTTAACAAGCAGTGAAATTTCTCAGTGGTAAAGAGATTTAATTCCCATGTAGCTCAGGGCAAAATGTGACAATAATTGCACTGGATACTGTTAGCCTTTTGTACCAGCAGAACATTTATTGTAACTTGCCAATGCCAGTAACTTTGATAGTTACAAAATATGATGGCAGCAAAAGTTTACCTAGGTTTAGCGCTACCCCCACAGGAGCCGCTTAAGTATATTTGGTTCTGCACTCCGCCTCTCAACCCCAAAAACAGTCTCAGCCCCTCTGGCACACCTGGCAATAATGCTAGTGCAAACACCATGAATGAAAGACACACATTACAGTAAAACACAGAAAGAGTCTTTACTGTGAAATTTCTGTGAGATGGTAACAAACAATGGCAATATAGCTGAACAGTAAACAAATATATCTCAAACAGGTCAATGGTATAATAATGACTGAGAATCAAAAGCAATAGAACTCTATGATACTATCTGGCTGCTTTCAGGGGACTCCTCATGATGAGTAACCCCGAGGGCAGAGGCAAACACCCTAAGAATCGACAGATTACAAAATAGCAGACACTGTAATGGATTGACCACCCCTCTATTTGAATTGGGATCTATGAGTCCAGACAGGAGGAGAGCAGAAGAATGACCATCTCTTATGTCAGACCTCTCCTTTCTGTCCCCTGACACCACAGGCCCACAAAACCATAAACACTGCACCTAATTCAGTGGTCAAAAGTGTAACTCCCACGCCAGACTACCCCACTCATGCACTACATATACTGAGCCCCGGGTATGTGTGTGCGTGCCTGTATGGCACCAATAACTTCAGTCCCTTGGAAGAAAAAAGCCTTGAATCTTTGGATAGCCACTTTAGTTGGTGCACTTAGAAATCCTGTTTGGTAGGAGTGGTGTGAAGTGTACTGTGCAACTCCTGGAGCAGAAAGAACATTTTTTACTGCCTGGCAGCGGATGAGTGCAGCACAGTGTTCTTTAATGTAGGTAACCACAGGCAACGCTGTCTGCATGCAGTGTCTCTGTAAAATGGGCAAGTGCCTGCTCACCAATCCTGCTACCAAGGCCCAAACTAAATGTCCTGGATCAAGCCAGCTCTTCAGGTAGCCTGACTGGCCACCTCACAACTGTAATGCGCCTGGAGAATGCACATGGGATCCCCCTCTCAGGCAGGATATCCCTGACCAGCCATGGATGCTTGGAAAGAATGGTACACTGACCAAGGAGGCAACACCTCTCCCCTGGGTCTGGCCTTCTCCTTGCCTCGTGGTGTCTGTCCCAGCTCCCAGTCATCCTCTGGGTCTCTCTCCCTTCTTTTTCCCCAGAGCATGCTGGGGTGTGCAGTTCTGTTCCCATAGAAGGCTATGGAGCCATTTGTGTTAGAGACTACATGTCCCACAGACCTTTGCTGCTCCTGAAGCTTTGTAGCTTTGCTCCTGATTGTCTCTCTCTCGCCCCCTGCCAATGAGAAAACAGGGGAGGAAGCAAGGTGGGCGGCTTGTGTGAGCACACCGAAATCTTCAGTGAAGATAGGGAGGGGAGAATTCCCCCACAGCTGCTGACAGGCACACTCTCCCTTCTGAGAGCTGATCCATGCCTGTGTCAGCCCGGCGGTGAAGTGCTGGACCGCAGGGCACTCACTACACAGGACTAGTTCCAGTCATTGTGCTTATAGGCCAGAGTTACCATGACACAAATGTAAATTGTTATGGTCATTTATTATCTACTGCATTTATTTGCCATTGTCACACTTTGGGAGCTCCAGGGTAGTGCAATCTGCTTAGGTTGCCAAACAATTTATTCTATGCAAGCATCAGTGCTGTTCAAGCTCCCCACATTCAGATAGCCTTGCAGTGGTCCTAGAATATCCCTGCCTTCTGACAGTCTCTTTGGGCTTTGCTATAACTGATGCAGTGTCATTTTTAAGCTGTGACTGCTCTGCATCTCCTGCTGGCCCACAACCTGGGAGACACAACTTTCTTCATCTGACACATACCTGATTGAGGCCAAGTTGACAAGAGGGCTACAATAACACCTTTTCAATACTCCCTTGGTTAGCAAGAGGAGGTGTGGTATGGGTGTCTGCAGTGTGTCCCGATGCAGCAGTTGATCTGGAGGCTGTCTGGATACAGCTGCATCTGAACACACTGACCCCCAGAGATGCTGAGGAGGTACAGATTTGATCCATGTTAGATGCTGATTCACAGATTTAGCACAGGAACACACAGGGGCAGGAAGCAGAAGTCGGGGTAAGCAGGCGTCAGCAACTATTGGGCAGAAGAAGCATCAATTTAGGAAGCAGAAGCAAAGCCAGAATTAAAGCAAAGGTTGGGTTCAATCAGGCAGGAGACAGTTTGAAGACAGCAAGAAAAAAGGGAAGTTAGGACACAAGTCAAGGTCAGATACAGAGGAATCGGAAGTCGAGTTGGGTCAAACAAAGGCAAGTCGGGTCAAACAGAGAAAAGCAAAGTGCCAATCAGGTAATGAGTCACAGAAACTGACCACTACTTGGCAACTTCACTAGGTCGTGGTAAGCTTTATATAAGGCTTTCAGCACCAAGACTGTGCCAGATGTGGACCTTCATTCATTCTCATGCATGAGTGCAAACATTAACTCTTGCATAGGTGACCCTCAGCATAGGACCATGGGCTGCAATATGTTCATGTGCAGATCTGCTGGTGAGGCTCTGAGTCCAAATTTCATGACATTGTCACTATGCCCATAGCCACAGCCACTCTAGGTCTTCTGCTAACCTGCTAAGACACCCTGCTAGGACTTTCAGAAGGCAGAGAGACCTCAGTGGGCAGAGGAGACTTTTAGCAGGCCACACAGAAGGTACCTGGAGCCACAGTCACTCTGCATAACCTGCCTACGTACCTCCCTTGGTGAAGATGCCTCTCCCTGCCTTTCCCCCTTCAATAAGCAAAAGAGACCTTCAGGGCTCCACACAGAAGGTGCCTGCAGACTGCAAATTTGACATACCTGAGTAAGGCAATTTATATTTGTAGCAGCTTTCAAAAGCTGGATCATCACTCCTGGCAATAAAAAAAGTAATATATCTGACCCTGGCAACTCTAGTATAAAACATGAGAAAAGACGTAATTGGAGGAGCGAGAGGAGCTTAAGCATTATGATTCAAAACTCTAACTAAATAACTAAAGGGGAAATGAAAAAACATTATCTACATATGTCACCCCTGCAGCTTATTATCTACTACAAAACAACAGGTGCTCTTTAAACTTATCTTAGAAAAATAGGCAAAGGACAGCTTACCTAATTAGCACCAACCTCACCACAGGGTACACTTAAACAGCCAGTTTCACTTGTTGGCATCACTCCGATTAAAAAGACTTACCTATATTTTATTAACTACTCTGTCAAAAAAAAAAATCAGCTGATTAAAAAGCAGGATAAAAAAGAAGAATAAAAGCAGAATAAGATTGTAATATATTCAGCATTTCCAACTGGGCTTCTGCAGATAATATTAGGTTATGTTGGGCTATTGAAATAGGTGGTTTCTGAGTCTAATTGTTCCAGACAAGGAACTGACTGAGCAGCAGGGCCCTTCTGACCCAGTTACACTATTAAATATAACTTCGTTTTTTGCAGCTCAAATATCGAGCGTTCCCGTACTGTATGTATTTTTCACTCAGAACAAGTTCCATGACATTTTGCATTCTATTGCACATGGGCTACCACATTTATAGGAAATCTAATGGAAACCCAATGTGTCCACCCTGTAGCCTTAACTAATTAGACTTTAGACTAATTTGGTATAAAATATAGCTGCGGCCTTTAGGGAACATGTGGAAGAAGAAGTGAAGCTTCAAGTGAAAAATGTCTACAATATCAGAGTAATGATCAAACTTGGAATTTTTTTTCTATGTATATTGATTCCAACTCATTCACAAGGGATTCTAATCCACTAGGTTAGATTTTAATCATTGTAAAGTATATGTTATTAGCTGTGCTAAAGAAATTTGTACATTTTGCTTACAAATATTGACTATCTATAGAACTTTCACGGTCACATTACGTCAAGTCCTTAGCTAAACTTTTTTCATTTTTCTTTAGTTTTAAATAGGGGAAAATTGTTTCCCTTTATTTATCTGCCCTGGTGATGGTCATCAAAAGGAGATTTTTTTTTAGAATTAGTGGGAAAAGTTTAGTTATCTCTGATTTCTCTGTGGAGATTTTCATTTACTTCTTGCCCTGTTGATGGGCATAACTAAGACAGGAAGCATGGGGAAATCCCAAAACCTGGCCGCAACTGTCAGCTGTCAGCAAGACCCTCATACCCTAAGTCAGGGGTGTCCAAACTTTTTTCAAAGAGTGTCATATTGGATGAAGTGAACATGCGTGAGGGCCGATCAATTTGCGTGACATTCTTTGAACCATTAAAATTAAATGCAAATTAACTATTTTATGCAACGTTTATTGCAAACGGCATACTTTTCATTTCCTCACATGGATGAAAAATCTAAACAGGTGTTAATTCACTCTGCCTTTCATACCTGAAGGCCAGATGAAAAAAAATACAGGAAGCTTTGTAAAGTACATTACATATAATATTAATAATAAAGGTTGTCTGTCAACTTTTAAGTTAAAAAAATATGAACAGAAACATAACTCCAAGTATACATGTTGTGTCCAAATATTGCCCCCAACAAAGGGCTACTCACAAGATCATGTAGAAAAACAGCCTCAATCAAAGTGGTGGGAAGCTGGGTGTAATCTCTCACATCCACAGGACAGGGAGACCCTGCCGTGAGGCTGATGGAGCATCCAGGAGCCTGGAGGAGATGACCGCTGAGCGGGACGAACGTCCAGATGGATCGGGGCTATGTGTCGAGGGTATCCCCCTTTTCCCGGCCGGTGCAGATATAGCTGGAAGGACTCTGCAGCAAGGTGGAAGTCAGCAAGGAAGCCTGAAGTCCGGGTGATCCACGGTGCTGAACGCAGCTCTATGACTGTGTGGATGTTGGGACGATGTAGAGGCTCCCAAGATGCAACGCGTTTCTGAGTATTCGCTATACGGTTGTGGGGCATGCACACTCCTTTCTCAAGCAGCAAAGATGAATTGCCTTCTGGCCCACTGGGGGCCACAAGAGATAGATTTTGCCAAATTACCTGTGGGGCTGTGTTAAACCGGAACATGGGCCGCAATTGGCCCATGGGCCTGACTTTGGACATGCCTGCCCTAAGTCCACTATCCAAGATTTTGTTATTCATTCTTGAGCCATAATGAACCCTAAAAATTAGCTAAATATATAAACAGATTCATTCTACTTGAACATTTTATTAGAAAAAATAAGTTTCTTTGGATTTCAGTCCTTCAGAGTGGTTTTCCTGTCCTTGTCGTTATCCAGTCACAGTCTGAAAGAACATTTGGAATCCTTTAGTGTAGTAGAGAGGCCTACAACACTATTACATTATCACCACATTCAAACCATCGCATAGAAACAGATACAGCTCTGGAGATCCAGTGCCACCCATCTACCCTAGCAATCAATTTAACTAGGTATGAGCAGAGTGATTTCAGCAAAACGAGACGCAGTGTGGCATTGTAAGCCAATAATGGGGTAGGACCATCCTCAAAGAGACAACAGACAATACTGGTGCTTAGAAATCCCCCCTCCCACTCCAACAAAATCCATGCTATAAAAACTATCCTAATAGTACATAATATAATACAGGGGTAGACAACCTCGGCACTCCAGCTGTGGTGAAACTACAAATCCCATCATGCCTCTGCCTCTAGGAGTCATGTCTGTGATTGTCAGGGTCTTTCAATGCCTTATGGGACTTGTAGTTTCACCACAGCTGGAGGGCCAAGGTTGCCTACCCCTGAAATAATACATAAAAAGAAAACAGTGTGGGTAGAAAATATACTCACTGAATCTCAACCTTTATCATTTGAGGCATTACAAAGATCATATCATATCTCATTTAAAGACGTGTTCACTTACTTATTTGAAATAGCACCATAAAATCAGTGAGTTAAGAAACCCCAGAATAAATGGTCCCAGCAGCGCTCATATATGACTTATGAATATACAAAAGTCTTTCTATTGATTATGTGTAGTGCTCCCAATGGAACCAGCAATAGTCCATCAAATGCTTCTGTACTAAGGAACAGGATCACGTCACACCCTTTGTCCTTCACCACACCACGTGAATAAACCGGGAGGTAAAGACCCCCCAATGTGGAAAGACTCACCAGAGGTATGTAACGTCAGCGCCTTATGATCTTAGATGCTGGCCAATAAATGTCCTGCAATCAGATCCACTTCAATTTCTAATGATCTTTAGGTGTATGGGAGCCAGCCGATGACTGCCGTGCGGGATCACCTTAGAAAAAAGCGCTCACATAGTGCATGATCCATGTATTTTATTAAATAAAATCTTTGAGCCAAAACCGCCACGGAGCTGCAGCCGCGAAGTACACACTGCCTGTGGAGATTGACAACCGTGTGGTCACGCACTGACGCGTTTCGTCATTCCTTCGTCAGAGGGCGTGACCACACAGCACGGCTTCAATGCTTATATGTGTGCGGTGGTCGGCAAATTAACCCCCTCCGCTCGTTTTAACTGAAGACAACCAATAATTGTATTCTCTTACAGCGGTCGAGCCATGCACCTTCCAACTGCAGTGAGCTCCTATTAAAAACATATAAGACCACAGTCAGTTTAAACCTGACCCGAATCCAATTAAATCGGCGCATACGTCCAGAGCTCCCATACACACACAATACGCTCGGACAATGCAGTACAGCCGATCCGGTCTAAACAGTCCACATTTCTCTAAATCACATTTACTTGTGGACATATCAATACATGATATTTTTATATCATTATATAAGATATGGAACTCACCACGAGGGGTGCACAGCCCACCTCATATATTGCTGTTACATTAAACAGTATGTTAAAAAATTGAATTAAAAAACCCTAATAATTTATAAGATCTAAACTGAATCATGTTTTTGTTAACAAAAGAGCAACCGAACCAGAATAGATAGAAGAGGCATACAATCACTGTGGTATAAATATCCTCCAATTACACCACTTTTAAAAAACAATAAACACCATGATATAATAATATAATGAATAAAGAACTGATAGCAATATCTAAATACACCCCCCACACATCAGAAGGAAAAAGAGGGCGGACGCATGACGACAGAAGAAAAAGGGGGGGGGGGGAGAAGAGGACAAGAGAGGGACAAAATCGGGACGGAGTTAAGGATTCTAAGAATTGCTGATATAACAATTCTCATCCAATTCGACGTTGAGTCCCCCAGGCTGAAGCGACCCGGTCAAATATATCCACTTCACCTCACTCTTGGAGATCTCCCTCACCTTATTGACCCCTCTCCAATTCCCTGTGAGTGTCTCCAATCCCCAGAATTTGACACCTGAGGGATCCCTGCTATGTTTTTCCCGAAAATGGAGTGACAGATTATGATCTTTATAACCTGCCTTGATATTGGCAATGTGCTCAGATATCCTTTTAGTCAGTTTCCGCTTTGTCCGTCCAATGTATAATAAATTACAAGGACACTGAATAGCATATACAACATATTTTGAGTGACATGTTATAAAGTCTTTAATGACAAAACTTGCTCCATTAGCTCCGGAGGTAAATGAGGTGAAATTGCGAAGATGAACTTGTACCTGCCTACATGACACACATTTGCGACAAGCGAAAAAAACAGATGTGTCCCAAAACATAGTTAAGGGTCTAGGTGGATCAATCACCTTTTTAACTATTCTGTCAGCAAATGTAGGAGCCTTTTTATAAATAAATTTAGGTATGTCAGGTATTACATCTTTCAATGTCCTATCCAATAATAGGATAGGCCAATATTTTTTAAAAATAGCCTCAACCTCCCTATGTTGCATGTGAAAACTGCTAATAAAGGCCCATTCATGATCATTAGTTACCTCACGTTGCGATTGGGATAACATTTGTTCCCTTGGGATGGCCTTGACCTCTTCTAATGTTTGTTCCAATATTTTTTTATCATATCCTTTTTCCAGGAAGCGTTTAGAGAGAACATCTGCCTGTCGGGTGTAATCATCAACAGAGTAACAGTTCCTACATACCCTCATGAACTGACCCTTTGGGATATTCTTCAGCCACACCGGATGGTGGCCACTCTGGATGGCCAGGTAGCTGTTCCTATCCGTGGGCTTGAAGAACACCCTTGTGGTCAGCTCATTGTGGGCATAGGATACCGTCAAATCCAAATAATTGACCTGATCTCTACTCCATACTGATTCCAATTTGATGTTTTTACTATTGTGGTTCAGTTTCTGTAGAAATTGGGTCAAAGATACTTCATTTCCAACCCAAATAAAGAACAGGTCATCGATGTAGCGTTTGTAAAAGACCAATTCCTTGATCTCTGCTGCATATATCGTCCTGTCCTCCCATTCACTCATGAAGAGGTTGGCGAGGCTGGGCGCAAATTTGGCGCCCATAGCCACGCCCCTCTTCTGAGTGAAATGGGAGCCACCATACCAGAAATAATTATGGGTTAAGCAAAAATCCAATATCATCCCCAAGAATTTCTTTTGTTCAAATGGAAGATCCTCTCGCTTACTTAAAGCCCAATTGAGGGCCAACAGTGCATCCTCATGGGAAATGATGGTATAAAGCGAAGCAACGTCCGCAGTCACCAAGAATACGTCCTGTTGGTTCTCAATGTGGACACCATTAAGGAGATTGATAAAGTCCTTAGTGTCCTTAAGGTAGGATTTAGTGGCTACAACGCTGGGCTGCAGAAATCTGTCCAGGTATTCCCCAGCTCTCGCAGTCACCGAGCCAATACTGTTAACAATAGGACGACCAGGAGGTCGAACAGCATCCTTATGAACCTTTGGCAATGTATAAATCTTAGGTGTTCTATTGAAACTAGGATACAGATAATTTTTTTCTTTTATGTTCAAAACTCCGGTAGAACAGCCATAATCAATTAGCTTATTAAGGTCCTCCCGGTACTGTCCTAAGGGGTCATCGCGCAATTTTTCATAGGTCTCGGTGTCCGATAGCATATCTAGGAGCTGAGTATGATAAAACTCCTTTGTGAGTATGACCACCCCTCCACCCTTATCGGCGGGACGTATTACTACATCCTTCCGCTCCTCCAAAGATCTAATCCCTTCCACCAAATAATGTGGATTTACATTTTTTTGGGGATTAATCGTTTCCAAATCGGTGAGGACCAATTTCTTGAAAGTCTCCACATAGTGATTGGAGGATAAAGAGGGGTTAAATAGGGACCTATTGTGTAATCCACTATCTAACCCCACCTGTCGTTGGGCTGTCACACTCACCCCTGTGCTTTTTACACCTAAGAAATACTTTTTGAGGTTGAATTTCCTCACATATTTGTGGATGTCCATATATACTGAGAATTTATTAATTGGGCGTTTAAGAGCACATTTGAGCCCTGCATTTAATATATTTTCCTCTTTCTGTGAGAGTACTATTTGGGCTAGATTATATATTCCTCCTAGTCGCTCAGTCTTCTCTTTTTTTTGTTGTATTCGTCTACCTGCCTGGCACCCCCTCCTTCTCTCCTGTTGTTCAAATTGTCCGTATGTCCGTGACTCCATTGGGCAAATGGGTGTCCCCTTTCCCAATCTGGATGCGGATGGTAAGGGGGGTGAGGGGTGGGGTCGGGATGATATGAGGGTGGATTCCTTCTCATCCCTCTTCCTCTGGCCCTCCTCCCTCTGCCCCTCCCCTCCCTAAAAAAGGAGCATTTACTCTAGGGCTTACAGAATAAGGTTGTTCACTCAGGGGCCCATAGCTATTAGATACCGGAACATTATATTGGTTTGTATGTGATTGCACATAATACGTCATAGGTGGATAATTAGGTCTCATTGGTGGGTCCATCTGATTGTTCACAAAACTGCCCCCCATATTAGGATTCCTCTTGGATTTAACGTTATTCATTTTTCTATTAGGAGTAACCCCATGATTAATTAAGTTCCGTCCCTCTGCTGTCCTATTGTAATTTGGGGTCCTAGGTGGTTCTCCTGGTCCATTACAAACTTCCAAGGAGGGTGCTAAACCCACCCTATTGTCATTGGTCATGATAGGTTTTTGGTGTGTTTGCCATGTATACACAGACTTATTCCTAAAATCCTGCATATCGCGATGAAATTTCTTGATCTTCTTTTTTTGAGTATCTTTGTCGGTTTTTTCCAACCTCTTTTTAATATCCGTATTAAAAGCGACCACTGCTGGCCTGTCCTTAAACAGTTCAAGCTTATTTTTTAATTCAGCTATTTTTATTTCTAACTTTTTCATCTTAATCCTCTTCCTCTTTAATACCAATTCCTGTAACTTATGACCCATCCCATTAAAAAATTGTTCCCACTCTGTGTTGTATGCCTCCTCATCTAAACCATCCTGGGGACATACGTCCCACCTCAAACTTCTCATAATGATGTTGTGTTTCATGTATTGTTCAAAGGTGCATATGTCCCACCAGGTTCGTACTTGTTTTTCTAAAACATGTCCCAAGTTGGTTAATATAGGGTTAATTTCATCCTCCCCATCCTTCTCAGGTTGTGAGGAGAAAATCTCATCGAGATTCACCCTCCAATTAGTTAAAAATGATAAAGCATCCATAGCAGCTGATTTTTTTTAAAAAAAAACAAATTATCGCCGAACAGAGCTATAGACTAACTCAAACACTGATGCACAAAAGTCTAAACACTCAAATCTGTGCTTAGTATGCTTTCATCATCTCTTAAGCACAATATGAATAAAATTAAAAATTAAAAAGAGTGGCAGCTGCCTAATATAAACACAATTATTTGAAATAGCACCATAAAATCAGTGAGTTAAGAAACCCCAGAATAAATGGTCCCAGCAGCGCTCATATATGACTTATGAATATACAAAAGTCTTTCTATTGATTATGTGTAGTGCTCCCAATGGAACCAGCAATAGTCCATCAAATGCTTCTGTACTAAGGAACAGGATCACGTCACACCCTTTGTCCTTCACCACACCACGTGAATAAACCGGGAGGTAAAGACCCCCCAATTTGGAAAGACTCACCAGAGGTAAGTAACGTCAGCGCCTTATGATCTTAGATGCCGGCCAAGTATACATGTTGTGTCCAAATATTGCCCCCAACAAAGGGCTACTCACAAGATCATGTAGAAAAACAGCCTCAATCAAAGTGGTGGGAAGCTGGGTGTAATCTCTCACATCCACAGGACAGGGAGACCCTGCCGTGAGGCTGATGGAGCAACCAGGAGCCTGGAGGAGATGGCCGCTGAGCGGGACGAACGTCCAGATGGATCGGGGCTATGTGTCGAGGGTATCCCCCTTTTCCCGGCCGGTGCAGATATAGCTGGAAGGACTCTGCAGCAAGGTGGAAGTCAGCAAGGAAGCCTGAAGTCCGGGTGATCCACGGTGCTGAACGCAGCTCTATGACTGTGTGGATGTTGGGACGATGTAGAGGCTCCCAAGATGCAACGCGTTTCTGAGTATTCGCTATGCGGTTGTGGGGCATGCACACTCCTTTCTCAAGCAGCAAAGATGAATTGCCTTCTGGCCCACTGGGGGCCACAAGAGATAGATTTTGCCAAATTACCTGTGGGGCTGTGTTAAACCGGAACATGGGCCGCAATTGGCCCATGGGCCTGACTTTGGACATGCCTGCCCTAAGTCCACTATCCAAGATTTTGTTATTCATTCTTGAGCCATAATGAACCCTCAAAATTAGCTAAATATATAAACAGATTCATTCTACTTGAACATTTTATTAGAAAAAACAAGTTTCTTTGGATTTCAGTCCTTCAGAGTGGTTTTCCTGTCCTTGTCGTTATCCAGTCACAGTCTGAAAGAACATTTGGAATCCTTTAGTGTAGTAGAGAGGCCTACAACACTATTACATTATCACCACATTCAAACCATCGCATAGAAACAGATACAGCTCTGGGGGTCCAGTGCCACCCATCTACCCTAGCAATCAATTTAACTAGGTATGAGCAGAGTGATTTCAGCAAAACGAGACGCAGTGTGGCATTGTAAGCCAATAATGGGGTAGGACCATCCTCAAAGAGACAACAGACAATACTGGTGCTTAGAAATCCCCCCTCCCACTCCAACAAAATCCATGCTATAAAAACTATCCTAATAGTACATAATATAATACAGGGGTAGACAACCTCGGCACTCCAGCTGTGGTGAAACTACAAATCCCATCATGCCTCTGCCTCTAGGAGTCATGTCTGTGATTGTCAGGGTCTTTCAATGCCTTATGGGACTTGTAGTTTCACCACAGCTGGAGGGCCAAGGTTGCCTACCCCTGAAATAATACATAAAAAGAAAACAGTGTGGGTAGAAAATATACTCACTGAATCTCAACCTTTATCATTTGAGGCATTACAAAGATCATATCATATCTCATTTAAAGACGTGTTCACTTACTTGTGTGTGTCAACATTCTTGAAAACTCACTCTATCCCCAAAATGTTTATACATCCCTCAGCGTGGCAGCGTGGCAGTTCTTCACCAATGTTACCCCTAAAAACAATGGCATATCTCTATTTTACTCACTCTTCCAGAACAAAATGTTTGTTTTTACAAAACCCCATCAATACTTCAGTGGCAGCTTGAACTCCATCACACTTTCACCAAAGATCAATGGCTAACTGCTATTAGACTCTCCCAAAACATTACCCAGTGTATTAATCACTGGGAACTCTTGCAAAAAAAATCTTATGGTGTTGCTTAGCTAAATTCTCTCCTAACATCTCCTCCCCTATGCTAGAGAGGTGAACACCCATGCAGGAGAAAAAAGGTTCCTGTACCATTTTCATGCAAATACAATGCTAGTTCAGGCATACAAACTGTATGGCTGAATTCTCATTGCACAGACAACGCATGTGATCTGCACAGCAATGCATTGTGAATCACATGCAATGTCTGTGTTCGCAATAATGTGAACCCAGGCTAAGAACAAACCTAGAGACTATCTTGTTTGTAATCCGGGGACTTCCTGTAATTTATTAAAATCAAGTGATACACTGTAACTATCAATGAACAAACAACAATGAATAAAGTCCATCAAAGGAAAAAGTCCCCCATGAATGTCCTATGTCCTTAAACTTCTCCGGACAAAATACAAATAATGCTCCGTGCTTCCACTACTCTCCAGACATACCTTTCTAATTAAAGATTTGCATGTTAGGCTTGAGATTAAAAGTGAGTCACTTCTGGAAACTCCCTTCAATGGGACAAGATATCTTCCACTCTCTCTGTGAATCCACCAAGCATGTATAAAAAAAGAGATATATAGACAGTGTAGCACCCTTAAATTTGAAAATTGAGATTAAGGAGCCTCATATAGCGCTGCACTCAATCTATAAGTTTGGTTACATTTTTTGTGAATACTGGTGACTAGTCCTCTGTAGGCACAGCTTCCAAAGTTCAGTTGCTCTTTTAGATCCAAGCATGGACACATTTTGATAAATCAAATAGTCTTTAGACAGATTTCCCCTAATATTTGAGATGCTGTAGTTTTCCAAGAATGGTAAATATTCAGAAAAGCATTTAGAACCTAAACACACACATACACAAGGGGGTGTATGACCAAGTTAAGACTCTTAAATGATTCCCCAGGCAAATGCCCAATGAGAACCCAGTGATCACATCTGTGTCTGGTGCCTTAAAGTGAACCATACTCAATTTTATCCTAAAGCAGGGTATACTGTACAAGCTGATTTTTTTTCTGACCAACAATTGGAACTAAATAAAACCTCACAGATCCCAGCATTAACACAAGTGATGTTGATGCAGGACCTCCCCCGTGGATCCCCTTGTGGTAAGAGTACACAGATCCCTGGAGCAGCAATTGGATGAAATTGGCGATTGAATGTCGCTATTCCAGCTTGACCGTTTGACAGAAGCTGGTTGTTAGACTGGTTTCTGTTGAACAGACAGTGGTACAAACATACCGACAGTTGGATGGTGCCTGCTGATCAACTTTCGGGACATGTATATCCAACTTAAGAAAAATCACAGGTTGCCTGATGCAGTTGCAGCTTCAGTAGTCAGAACAGCCTCTTCTCTTCAGTGCTCATCTCTGAATTGTTTTTGCTTTGGTGGTTTAACTTTCCTTGACTCGATGACTATGCTCCACCAATTTCCATACCCTTGTCCAGTGTGCGTTCCTTCACTAGCCACAGAGGGAGCCTCATTGGACAGTAAAAGGGCCTAGGCCTGTTGTGGAATATTAGAGTATGCCAGGCCTAAGTAAAAAAGGGAAACTACGTCAGAAGAAGCTTTTCAAGGTAATAAAGGTTACTGCAAGCATCTTGTGGTGTCTGCTCTTTGATCACTATACTTCAAAGGTTTGGTAGTATTTTATAAAAACTATTGGGTTGTTAATTTGTCTGTGTGGGGTGGGAGGCGTGAAGGGGAATTGTTTGTTGCTTGGAACTGGACTACACATGGAAGCTGTAAAATTGCAAGATCAGTGGACTGCAGCTTTGGATTTTTGGACCATGATTATCCACATATGTCCCTTATCCATAAAAAGACATTAGTGGACTCCAGCTTTAAGACATCTCCTACCACTGGGAGCTTATCTCTAACTTTCTAAGATGTCCTTGTGTTCTTACGGTACATCTATTAATCCATATTGAAATACTGCATGTGTAGAATATTTCAGCAATGAAATATTTGCTTTTGCTGCTTGCAAATGGAGTTGGGAGTAACTTGTGACTTTCACGCTGCCACCACCCAGAGTTTTCGGTCTTGTCATGTGCACAGTAATGACTTACTCTGGAATGGTACCAGCAGAGTAACAGCATGGAAGACGGAATCAAAGATAAACCAGCAGTGTAACTGCATGGAAAACACAAACAAAGATATTAAAATTTAAAAAAGACATATTTCTCAGCCTTTTGGTCATGCCTCTCAGCATTCTCATTTCATTCTACTAGTTCATTTTCACATCTGCTGTTTGTGTCCTTCCTCCCTTTGTGTCTTCTCTCAACTAACCAAGCAGCCATGGGCTACATGCCATGGAAGTTACCTTATTCAATGTTATGAGCACATAGCCCTTCCAACGTCCTCTTCAAAGATGACGCAGAGAATCTGTTGGCAATATTTTATTAAAAGCAGCACTGCAGAATAATACATGTATGGTCACAAATTCTAGAGTCCGTCTATTTCCCACCACGCACTTACAATTTTTATAGAAAGTCATATTCAATTGTACAGCAGCATACATGGCTTTTCAGTTACTGGTTATACAGTTATCCAGATTCTAATAAACAGGATTGTAAAAGCAGCCCTAACTCATAGTTAGAAGTCTTAGGATACACAGCAATTTAAAGTGATTATAAAGGTAGAAGGTTTTTTTACCTTCATGCACTCTCTGCATTAACCACTTCAGCTACGGAAGGTTTACCCCCCTTCCTGACCAGGGCATTTTTTGCGATACGGCATTGCATTAGTTTAACTGACAATTGCGTGGTTGTGCGATACTGTACCCAAATAAAATGTATGCCCTTTTTTCTCCATAAATAGAGGTTTATTTTTGGTGGTATTTGATCTCCTCTGCAGTTTTTATTTGTTGCACTATAAATAAAAAAGACAGATAGTTTTGAAATAAAAGCAATATTTTTGACTTACTGTATATACTTATACACTTAATTATGCTACAATGTAAAGTCCCTTCAAAATAACTCAACACACAGCCATTAATGTCTAAACCGCTGGAAACAAAGTGTCAATATTTTGTGTGGCCACCATTATTTTCCAGCACTGCCTTAACCATCTTGGGCATGGAGTTCACCAGAGTTTCACAGGTTGCCAATGGAGTCCTCTTCCACTCCTCCATGACGACATCACCGAGCTGGTGGATGTTAGAGACCTTGCACGGGGGGCGTGGCTTGCAGGGACGAGCAGCGGACGTCTTTTGGAGAAGCTCCGGGAATACAGATCTTCACCAGAGCAATCCTTCAAAAATAAAAAGAGGTGAGACAATCTGACACCTACGAAAGACTGCCCTTACAACAGCCACTACCCCGATACCTTTATTGTGACCGAAAGCCCCGTGAAACGGGAGATACTCTCCCGACCCGACTGCTCCACGCCATACTAGGCCCAAGCCTACCAAACACCGGCCTAAATTTAGGAACCGCTCGCACGCAGTCTATCTTACTGAAGGCTACAAGCGGTAACCACACTACAGGAGCCTCCTAATTTCTGAGTGACCGGAATACCCAGGACAGGAACGCGGGACCTGAGGCCCGGAAAGCCGGATACTGAGTCCACCAGACCGCCGCTCACACACCAGGCTGACATCCATACCCCACGCCATAACACCGGGCCCAAGCCGGCCAAATACCGGCCTAAATTTCAGAAACGCCTGCACGCAGCCCTCCATACAGAAGGCTACCAACGGTTAACACACAATAGGAGCTTCTCAATTTATGAGCGAGCGGGACACCCAGGGCAGGAACGCGGGTCCCAAGGCCCGGGAAGCCGGATACTAAACACCCAGGCCGTCGCTCCTACACCAGGCCGCCATCCATACATCAGGCCGCTGATCACCCAAAACAGCGCACAAAGTGACAGACATCATTCCCTCTCAAGATACAGGGACCAACTCACACTACCCTTCCAGAGATAATACAGAAACCATCGGAAGACATACCTCCCGACGCACGTCCGCAAAGACTTTAAATCCGGCCATAAACCGGCCGAACCCGGGCCACAATACCGCACCCCATACCTACAGTCGGACCACACACTCGCCGCCAGACCACCTGAGTCATAGGCCGAAAGGCCCGGAGTCCAGGGCGCAAGGACAGGACCCATAAGGCCAGTGAGTCTTTAATCCTCCGAGGACATCACACCAATGGCGAACATCGGAAGTCATTCTATCTGACGCACGCTCGCCAAGGATTTAAATCCGGCCACAAACCATCCGAACCCGGATCATAC
>BLSH010152868.1:81851-94470 GCA_018402905.1 Glandirana rugosa
CAGTCAGTTACAATCTCTCACATCTTCACTAAACTAAGAAAAGTTCTAAGATATACATTACGATCACCTTGAACCCCCAAGTAGATACATCATCAGGCAAAACTAGCATTACATATAGAATCTTGAAAAGAATCAAATCACTTCTACACTCTCTAACATTGACTGACACATGGAGGCTTATGCATCCAAAAGATAAAGACTTCACATTCTTCTCAAATCCGCACAAAAGATATACAAGGATTGATTATATATTTATCACACAAAGGGACATACCAGATCTCCAAAAAGCGGAAATTGGTAACATAACCCTCTCGGACCATGCTCCAATCTCAATCCAATTAAAACCCAAAACCAAGGAACCCAAAACCTTCAACTGGAGATTAAACCCAGCATTGATCATAGATCAAGAGATCCAAACACATCTTAGACAAGACCTAGACACATACTTCCAAATAAACGATCCTAAGGACACATCACACCTGACAGTATGGGAGGCGCACAAATGCGTTATCAGAGGCACCCTCATTAAATGGGGTGCAAGAAGAAAAAAAGAAAAAGAATCACTAATCAACAATCTAATCACAAAAATAACCCAACTAGAAAATACCCACAAACAATCCATATCGATCAAAAATGAACAAGAACTTACAGAAACCAGGAAAGAACTCCAATCCATTATAGATAAAAAAACCAAAAGAGCCCTATTCCTAAAAAAATATATATATTACGAACATGAGACCTTGCACTCCTGCACCTTCCATTTGAGGATGCCCCATAAATGCTCAATAGGGTTTAGGTCTGGAGACATGCTTGGACAGTCCATCACCTTTACCCTGAGCTTCTTGAGCAAGGCAGTGGTTGTCATGGAGGTGTTTTTGGGGTCGTTATCATGTTGGAATACTGCTCTGCAGCCCAGTCTCTGAAGGGGGGGATCATGCCCTGCTTCAGTATGTCACAGTACATGTTGGCATTCATGGTACCCTCAATGAATTGTAGCTCCCCAGTGCCAGCAGCACGCATACAGCCCCGGACCATGACACTCCCACCACCATGCCTGTCTGTAGGCAAGACACACTTGTCTTTGTACTCCTCATCTGGTTGCCGCCACACATGCTTGACACCATCTGAACCAAATAAGTTTATCTTGGTCTCATCAGACAACAGGACATGGTTCCAGTAATCCATGTCCTGTGGTCTGCTTGTCTTCAGCAAACTGTTTGCTGGTTTCTTGTGCATCATCTTTAGAAGAGGCTTCTTTTTGGGATGACAGCCATGCAGACCAATTTGATGCAGTGTGCGGTGTATGGTCTGAGCACTGACAGGCTGACCCCCACCCCTTCAACCTCTGCAGCAATGCTGACAGCACTCATACGTTTTTTCCCCAAAGACAACCTCTGGATATGACGCTGAGCATGTGCACTCAACTTCTTTGGTCGACCAAAGAATATGGCGAGGCCTATTCTGAATGGAACCTGTCCTGTTAAGCCACTGTATGGTCTTGGCCACTGTGCTGCAGATCAGTTTCAGGGTCTTGGCAATATTCCTATAGCATAGACCATCTTTATGTAGAGCAACAATTCTATTTTTCAGATCCTCAGAGTTTTTTGCCATGAGGTGCCATGTTGAACTTCCAGTGACCAGCATGAGAGAGTGAGAGCGATAACACTAAATTTAACACACCTGCTCCCCATTCACACCTGAGACCTTGTAACACTAACGAGTCACATGACACCAGGGAGGGAAAACGGCTAATTGGTCCCAATTTGGACATTTTCACTTAGGGTTGTACTCACTTTTTTGCCAGTGGTTTAGGCATTAATGGCTGTGTGTTGAGTTATTTTGAGGGGACAGCAAATTTACACTGTTATACAAGCTGTACACTCACTACTTTACATTGTAGCAAAGTGTAATTTCTTCAGTGTTGTCACATGGAAAGATAGAATAAAATATTTACAAAAATGTGAGGGGTGTACTCACTTTTGTGAGATACTATATATATGTGTGTGTGTATATACAGTATGTATGTATATGGATTCCTTGACATACAGTAATGTGAACCGAACCTTAGACAAAGGTGCCTTGAGACTGGAAATACATTTCAAGGGCACCCTGACTGGGGAAAAGTTGAGAAACAACACTTTAGAATCACATTAAATACATACAAAAAAAAACAAACTCCTGCTAAAGCTGGATGATTGACAATATAAACAAAAAATAAATAAATTAAGCATAAAAAGAACTGAAAACAAATACATTGGAGTACATTAATCACATGTGATGCAAATGACATGAAAGGACAAAAAAAAGTACAAAACATTTCAAAGGCAAAAAAGCAACAATGTGCATATACAATACAATACAATATTAACCACAATGGTATGGTTATACTATTAATTATTTACACTACATTGAACACTAACAAATATTTGTGTATGTCAGTCTCTACGCCTCTTTGACCATAGCAGTTATAAATCTGGTATGTCAATTAAACTGGTCTTGTCTATAGCAATGTATACACTGCCTAATATTCTGCATACATCATAATATTTTACATCGTTATTGCACTCGTTCCTTTTTTTTCTACATTTTTCAAGCTGACGTTGAGCTTTCAATTTGTTTGACCTTTTTGATATCACTGATTTGTATCCTATCATTTGCAACAGATGAATTCAATCAGCTTGATTCACTAAAGGGTAAAGTAAATTTGGCTTGTTTTCGAATGCTACATTTTTTCCCAGGTGAACTTGATTAAATAAACTTCTAGCAATCTAATGACATCCATAAAAGGGAGTTGACAAAATTTTGCTGAATTGGTGTTCATGTACCATGCTACCTGTGCCCTGCGTGGTTGATCCATCAATTCATTTCAGGTCTTTGGCCCCATTGACACTAAGCATTTAGCCCCCATGTATGGGGCTCTACCATTTAATTGTAGATGGAGGACAGGAGTGCGCCATCTAGCCCCACTGCCAGCAGCCATTCGAACTCTATGAGAGGCTGACAGATGCTGTGGATTGATGGAACACTCAGCTATACTTACGTTTAGTGAAATGTTCGCCCAGGGACAAATGCCCAAAATGCAAGATCATCATATTGGCACCTGCAAAAACGTACTTGAATCTGACTCCAAGTAGAACCTTTTTTTGTTTTTTAAAATATGGAACTTTTTAGGTTTTGTAGATCCATTGAGTCCACGTCATGTCACATATAGTGATCTCACTATGAACATATCGATACCATAAAATAATATAGCTGAAAGTCTTTACCAGATGGTACCTTGTCCCGACTTGCCTGGCCAGAATGTACCACACATCTTTTGGTGAATGCTTTAGGGGTTGTAAGTTACGGGGCTCCATGTTCCACATCCAATGGGAATGCCCCAACATTTGATGCTTTTGGAATAAAGTTTTTTCCATGTTACGCAAGCTGATTGGGTTCTCTATTGCTCAACAACCCCACCTTGCGTTGCTTAATGAACTGCTGCCTGGATGGTCACGCCCATCTAAAAGGTTGATATATTTTGTATTGTTGGTAGCAAAAATTAGCATTGCAGGAGCATGGAAGACCCCATCAGTGTCCTTTAGAAGGCTGAGACAAAAAATCATGTGGATTATGATTCATGAGAAGGTTGCTAGTATTGTTAATGACCGACAGTCTGTGTTTGACCAAACTTGGGAACAATTGGCATGATATATCCATGTGCCTCTGTCAGCACCCTTGGGTTCTCCTCTGCCACTGGGCTCCTTCTCATCGCCTTCTTCTCCAGTGACTAGACTCCCTTTCTTGTTCCTTAGGTATTCACTCCTTCCTCTTTTCCTTTTTCTTTCCTTTTATTGTCATTAACCTCTTCTATCCCTTTTTCTCTCCTTTTTTTTAATACATCTTTAATATTATGTGGTTATGGTGTTACTTCAGCCATTATGTACACATTGACATGTAGTAGTGATTGCAACATGCATGTTCCCGAGTCCAAAGGTGTCTTTTAGGTGTTGATCTGCACCCTTTTGCTCTATTTCATGTTCTTGTTATCTCTATGCCATCATTCATATTTGTTGTACTTATTTATGTATTCTGGTCCTGGAGATTTGGCGGGGCTACACTTCACCACGGATCTGACTCCGATGAGTATTTTTTTTTCCCTTTTCATTGTCATGTCCTAGATGTTAGTTCTTTATCTGTCATTGGCTGATATAGTAGTGTCAACTTTGTTCTCTTTATGAAACCTAAATAAAAATCTTTTGAACGTTAAAATAAAATAAAGCAATGTCGTTGGGGGGTTAAAGGGTAACATCAGGTAACAAGCGTAGCAGGAGCTGCTTGGTGATTTGGGTTATCTGTTCTGCACCTCTACACCTTCAGCCACTTTGACACACCTGGTTGAATAAAAGTTACTGCAAGCACCTATAAGAACACAAGTATAGATACCTTTAACTCGGCTGTAAATTAGCACCAGGAAATAGACACAAGACTGTTTAGTGGTAAATTAACACAATGTATTGGTATGGGTTATAATAAATGGTGGTTTGAGCATAAATGAACACACTGAAGATAGGTTCAGACTCAGTCCACTAGACAGTATAATCACTATGCCAAGGTAATTTATAATAGAGCTCTGTACCACTAGACTGGGATTAACACATAAATTAGCAAAGTCAGCAATAAACAGTGCATATAAGCATTAACTGCAATGTGAATAATAATACTACAACTATTGTGGAGTGCTCTCTAGGAGAATGGCTAGGATATGGTACAATGTCCCCTGAGAGGTACCTCTTAGTATAAGGAATAAGTGAAGGCCTCTATATAATAGCTGTAAAGGGGCAGACTTTAGTCCTAACTCTTAAACTGGCTAGCATTGGGGCCTAGTTGTACTGTTGGTGCATGCGAGAATAGTCCCAGTCAAGCCACCAGGCGACAGTAAGGCTACTAGAAGGCTGTATGGTCACTTCCTAAAGGGCTCGGTCTCTTTCTCCAGCATCAGATAGTAAATCGTCACAGCAGCTGCTCACCAGGCCCAATGATATTGATTTTACTGTTGTGGGTTAAGTAACACTTTAAGTGAAGTTGAAGAAAATGAGGTTGGGGTTGTATGTGCTGTTTGGCAGAGTTGGTCTCTTTCAAGAATGGCTGAATATGATTACAAATCCTTTAGCAGATAAAACAGTTCACAGACATGTATTTGACTGCTTGTTTTCTTCTCCCACAGCACAGTAGGGAAGAAGACCTAATCTTTCTTTGTTGCTGTTTCACTTGCACTTAGAGATTTCCTCCCCACCCTGGGACTGGATAGCAAAAGGGAAGCAGCTCACTGATAAACTCATCACTCTCTGTCGCTCTTCTCTCTCATCCTATCAGCAAACTCACTGCACTGCAGGGCATCTGCTTTTTATGCTGTTTCTCCCTCCCTCTCTCTGGACTTTGCTGTTCAGTAGACTGCAAGAGGCTGATACCAAATCAAATTCAGGAACTTTCACTGCTTGTATTAAAAACATTTGATGATGTATTATCCATTTGACCTCCGGAAGATTTATTCCCCTTCCTAACCAGGTCATTTTTTGTGATACGGCACTGCGTTACTTTAACTGAGAATTGCGCAGTCGTGCGACACTGTACCCAAATAAAATGTATATATTTTTCCCCACAAGCAGAGCTTTCTTTTGGTGGTATTTCATCACCTCTGCGTTTTTTATTTTTTTGCAAAAAAAGACCGACAAGTTTGAAAAAAAAAAACTATTTTTTTTTACTTTCTGCTATAAAACATATCCAATAAAAAAATGTAAAAAATCAAATGTCTTCAAAAATTTGAGGCCAATATGTATTCTGCTACATGTTTTTAGTAAAAAAAATCCCAATAAGTGTAAATCTCAGCGCATGGAATCGCGGGCAGATTGGTCACCAATCTGCCCGCGATTTGAGAGCGCTGATATGTGAATGACAAAAATCGCTGTATTAGGCTGCATTCACATCTCAGTGTATTGAATTGCGGGCAGATGTGCCGCGAATCTGCCCGCGACCTGACAGCACTGATACGTGAATGGCAAAAGGTGGGGCGCATATCTGAGATGCCATTCATTTGAATGACAGCTTAAAACGCGGTGCGGTTCTGCCGCGATTGTCGGGTGATAAAGTGTTCTGCAATCATGTCAAACATGCACCGTGGGACGCATGTCACCCAAAAATAGTTCAGGAGCTACTTTGGGGCTATATGCGTTCCGTGATGCGTGTTGCCGCGATTGCAGCATACTTTATCGCCCGACAATCGCGGCAGACCCGTACCGCATTTTGAGCTATCATTCAAATGAATGGCATCTCAAATAAGCGGCCCCCTGCAATTTGCCATTCACATATCAATGCTGCCAAATTGCGGGCAGATTCGCGGCAAATATGTCCGCGATTCAATGCGCTGAGATGTGAATGCAGCCTAATACAGCGATCAGTGCTAAAAATATGCACTTTCACTGTACTAATGACGGAAGGGGTTAAACATCTAGGGTGATCAAAGGGTTAACTGTGTGTCTAGCAAGTGTTTTTGTGTACACAGTGTGCTGCTTTCACTAGGGGAAGAGATTGCTTCTAGTCCCTGCTTTGCAGAGACACACAATACATCTCTACCCCTATCAGAGCTGAGCTATGCCTTGATTACATAGGCATATCTCGGTTATCGGTATTTTACTGAAGATCAGTGGGTGCCGCAGGACACCGAGTGCCTGGCACCCACAGATCGGCTTTTGCTCTGAATTATCACAGCAAAAGCGACACGTCGGTGCTCTAGGGTGGTCAGCAAGCAGTTGATGATTACAGCATGCTTTAATGTGTATCTATTATATCTGTCTGGAGTTCAGCCTGTTGCTCACCAATATTTGTTACACTTGGCCATAGTTATCACGTCGACAAAACGCTTGGGAATTGCTGCCATAGATATGGCGCAAAAATCATTGACCATCGACAGGTTCTTTCAATCTAATTACAAAACACAGCACAAGAATTTTTACTGACCACCAGGGGGAGGGCCATCCATCATATGATAAAACACAGTGCAAGGTTCATTGTTCACCACCAGGGGGTCGCATAAGTCATGCAATCATGCTACGAAACGCACAGTGGGGAGGATAGATGAATGTGTAGGATAATCACAGAGTGAATACATCTTTGCCAATGGCTGTACTTAAATCACGAGTTAAACTTGGAGAGCTGCTTAATGTCTGAATCCATTTCACACTTTATCTGATCCTCATTGAAACCATGATTGTCTTTGATAGCTCTGTGTAAATGAGTTATCGACTCCAAAAAAGACAGGACGTCGTGCATCAATCAGTTAATAGTCATATCGCCGTCAATTTCTGTGCGAACAGTCTGTGTGCCCATATTTGTTATGTTACAACTATGTATATCTTGATGCTGCAATTATTTATCTCCCACTGTATGTGTGTCCGGGTCGCGTTGTGTCTTTTTTTTTTTTTTTTTGTCTCTCCATTACCAACTCGTTTTATCTGATTGAACAAACAGCGGGAGATTGCCTAAAACCCATATGTGCCATTTACATTGTCATCAATTATGGATGACATTGACACAATTATGGATGATGTCATAATATCGGCACTCTAGAGCTGTTTTAGAAGAGAGGCTGTTAGGATAGTTGTGATTTATGGATTAGACACCAAAGGGATTCCGTGATATTTATTATACAAAAGGGGACGTGTGAAATGAGAATCTTCTCTCTTACCCCTAGCATCCATTACTTCTGATCTGAGATTGGAAGCTCTCTCAGCAGGACTGGTTTTCATATCATACTGTTTCATGTATTTTTCTGTAATTTAAAGCTGGATTGGAGGAAGATATATTAAAAAAAAAACAAAAAAAACTTAATTTAAAAGGGAAGATTTGCTGCTTTATAGGGAACACCTAGAAAGGTTAATTGTGACTGAGCAGTACCCTGAAATATCTACCAAGTCTATTCTTTGAGTTTGAATATATCCTGAAAAATAACATCACGTTTCCTGTCTAGGCACTGCTATTCATGTAGCTATAGTTACTTTCTTTATGGAATCATCTAAAGCATATTCCACCTACTTCTACCTCTGCTGAATGCTATTCTAATGATTTTCTTTTGGAGGGGGGCATTTGGTAATGTTACTACTGTGCTGCTCATTGTTATGAGGATTTGCTGGAGTGAAATAAGTGTCTGAGAACCTGCAATGCAAGGATTTCCCTGCTTCTGCTTCTTTTATGTTGTGGTTCTGTGCTTTTTTCACCTCTCTTGCTGGTTCTTTACCTCCATTAATCCCCACTAGTCATCAGATCACTAATTATAAGGGTGAGGGATTTGGTGATAGTGCTACTGTGCTGCTCATTGTTGTTATGAGGGCTTGCTAGAGTGAAAAAGTGTCTGAGAACCTGCAATACAAGGGTCTCCCTGCTTCTGCTTCTTTTATTTTGTGCTTTTGTACTTTTTTTACCTCTCTTGTTGGTTCTTTACCTCCATTAACCCCCACTTGTCATCAAATCACTAGTTACTGGAGTGAAAGAAGTGTCTGAGAACCTGCAGTGCAAGGATCTCCCCGCTTCTGCCTCTTTTAGTTTGTGGTTCTGTGCTTTTTCACCTCTCTTACTGATTCTTTACCTCCATTAACCCCCACTAGTCATCAGATCACTAGGTATCAGGGTGGGGGATTTGGTGATGTTGCTACTGTGCTGCTCATTGTTGTTATGAGGGCTTACTTGAGTGAAAGAAGTGTCTGAAAACCTGCAGAGCAAGGATCTAGCTGCTTTTGCTTCTCTTATTTTGTGGTTCTGTGCTTTTCCACCCTCTCTTGTTGGTCCTTTACCACCATTAACTCCTACTAGTCATCGGATCACTAATTATTAAGGTGAGGGATTTGGTGATGTTGCTACTGTGCTGCTCATTGTTGTTATGATGGCTTACTGGAGTGAAAGAGGTGTCTAAGAACCTGCAGTGCACGGATCTCCCCGCTTCTGCCTCTTTTAGTTTGTGTTTCTGTGCTTTTTCACCTCTGTTACTGATTCTTTAGCTCCATTAACTCCTACTAGTCCTCAGATCACTAGTAATCAGGGTGAGGGGGTGAAAGAAGTGTCTGAGAACCTGCAGTACAAGGATCTCCCTGCTTCTGCTTCTTTTTTTTGTGGTTCTGTGCTTTTCTCACCTCTCTTGCTGGTTCCTCCATTGACTCCTACTAGTCATCAGATCATGAATTATCAAGGTGATTGATTATGTGATGTTGCTACTGTGCTGCTTATTGTTGTTATGAGGGCTTGCTGGAGTGAAAGAAGTGTCTGAGAACCTGCAGTGAAGGATGTCCCTACTTCTTTTATTTTGTGGTTGTGTGCTTTTTTCACCTCTTTTGCTGGTTGTTTACCTCCATTAATCCCCACTAGTCATTAGAATACTATATCAGGGTGAGGGATTTGGTGATGTTGCTACTGTGCTACTCATTGTTGTCATGAGGCTTTACTGGAGAGAAACAAGCGTCTGAGAACCTGCAGTGCAAGGATCTTCCTGCTTCTGCTTCTTTTATTTTTTTTATATGCTTATTTCATCTCTCTTGCTGGTTCTTTACCTCATTTAACCCCCATTAGTAATCATATCACTAGTTATAAGAGTGGCTAGTCCGACAGGAGGTAAAGTCTTGCTTCTCTACCAAGATGGTCTTCTCTACAAAGAGACATGAATGGAACAAGGCATGGTAAGCCAGCAAGAGGGCACGATAAGCTACTGAGAACCCACAAGCATCAATAGTAACTAGTCCCTTGACCTCCATCAGACTTTTTTTGACACAGCTTCCCCACAGAAAAAAATACTGTAGTACAAAAATGCTCATAACCCAATATTAATATAATTGATAAAAACCTATTAATAAATGGTAATAATATTTAATAAATTGGGAAACTGGGTTACAATGTAGGATTGAAAGTCCAGAAAAGTTCTCCATTATTCCAAAAAGTAAATGGGAAATATGTCCACAGAATAATCCTTTTTTAATGCAGTAATTTATACATTGCAATTCCATTTAGCTTAGTTTAAATGTAGCTGCTACATGTATGTGAATATGTCTTCATATCAACTTCTTGTAATCCCCTGAACAGCAAGTGGCAAACTGTTCAGCTTTTGCCTGTGTATTTATTTTCAAGACATTGTTTCCCATTATGGGTAATAATACAGTTTTCTCATATAAATGTATTTATACATTGTCACAAGCTCAGTTAGGGCCCATATATACTTGATTCAAAATGTGGCATTGGACAAGCTTTTCTAAAGCACTCTCAAAGCAAATCAAAGCACCTACCGCTAAATAAAATGTTTAGCTTACAGACCTGTTCACACTTTGTGTTTCCTGTGCTTCAAAAGTTATACCCCATGTCGCTTTCATGGTGCTTGAAAGCATCTCCAAAGCATCCATAGAAGCCCATGACAATGCTCGTTAACAACACCTGCAGCTTTTAAGGGGCTTATATTCAGTGTTAGATTTGCTTTGTTTTGCAAATATTTCAGGCATGAGATATCCCGGAGTGCGCTGGGAAACCAACAAGCGAAAGGGAAAGACGTCATCAGCAGTCCCCACTGGTTCATTTGTATATATTCTGGAGGTGTTTGGTTCAGACGTCACATCTGTTGTGCAGTGTGGAGCAGCAGAAAGGTGAGCGGGGTCTGGACTGGAGAGGAGTAACTAGCAGACAGCCCTTTTGCTGTGCAACATGGGAATGTTACAGCAGAAGGTGAGCGGGTACCAGAGAGAGAGGATAGAGTGGCAGATCATCAGCGGAGCTGGAGAACCAGAAAAGGAGAAACTAGCAGATGTTACATGTGGTAAGCAGCATGGAGCAATATAGTGAGAGGTGGGTGGGTACTGAAGAGATAGGGTGATCAGCAAATCGGAGGATCAGCAGGGCTGGGGGTAACTACTGAGTGTGGGATCAGTGGAGCAAGGGGTCACTACTGAGCGGGGGATCAGGTAAGCCGGGGTACTACACAGTGGGGCATCAGTAGAGCTGGGGGTACTACTGAATGGGAGATCTACTGAATGAAGGTACTAATAAGCTGGGGATCTGCTGAACATGGGTACTAATGAGCACGGAATCTGCTGAGTGGTGGTACTACTGAGCTGGGGTTCTACTGGACCCCTTTAAAACAAATAGAAAATCAACACACACAGGGAATTTGACAGGCTTCATTAAAGCTTCCAAAAAGTATCACAAAAACATCACGAAACATCACAGAAGCATCAAAAAACACATGCAAAAAAAGTGTGTTGAAGCCGTAGGCACTTTAATGTGTGTTAAAGACAAAGCAAGTGCAAATGAGCCATTAGGAGTAGTAAAACAAGAGAAGCTTTGTATAAAAGAGGTGATCTTAGTGTAGCGCTGCCCTCTTGAGGGTCTCAAGATAATTCAATACCCCTCTGGTTTCCCTGATTCTGTGAGTCCTCTGCCACCTCTGACACTGTCAGGAAACACCTCTGCCCCAGGAGATCGAGTTGGGAAGCCTGTGCATGGGCGTACATAGCGTGTGCACATGCCTGTGCACGTGTGAGCATGCCTGTGCGCGTGCATATATGCATGTGTGCGCGTGTGTTCACCAGCATTGGCGCCCAAATGGCCCATTTAGGCGGACAGCGCCCTGCAACCAGTGCTATCCATTCTACAGCATTTGGTGTACCTGAGCTTTCCGTTTGCTTGTACTTGTACCTGTTCCCGTGACCCGGCTTGCCTTGACCCTGTTTGATCTCCGCCTGCACCGACCCCAGCTGTCCACGACCACCCTTCTACCTACTCCTTTCTACTTCCTCTGCCAGCCCATTGATGAACTTTGCTTGCACCTGACTATTCTCCTACCTGCTCCTCCTATACTGCACCGCCCGCTTGTTGCCGACCCAGCCTGTACCACCACTCTACTACCAGCACGAGTCCGGAGATACCATGTCAGTTGTCACCGGTGACCAGATCAACCCTTGTGCCATCCTCACTCCTGAACCACCTGTCTGCTCTTCCAGGGGTTCTTGAATAAGGGTCGCAAGAGAGGTTACCCCTACATAAGTCAGACTCCACCACCACACACGTGACAGACACACTGGGCTTACTCATAGTGTTAGTTTCCCTTTAAGTAAAGATACAGTAATAGAATCAGTGGCGGCTGGTGAAGTTTTTGGATGGGGGGGCGCCAGGCCCCGCCCTTCCCTTTGACCCCTCCTACTTTTAATAAGCCCCACCCCTTATAGAATCCACCCACTCCGTCCCCTGTATTCCACATATTGTGTCAGGGGTATACAGCTCAGCATCACAGGACACAGTATACAGCTCAGTATCACAGGACACAGTATACAACTCAGCATCACAGGACACAGTATACAGCTCAGCATCACAGGACACAGTATACAGCTCAGCATCACAGGACACAGTATACAGCTCAGCATCACAGGGCACAGTATACAGCTCAGCATCACCGGACACAGTATACAGCCCAGCATCACAGGACACAGTATACAGCCCCAGCATTACAGGACACAGTATACAGCTCAGCATCACAGGGCACAGTATACAGCTCAGCATCACAGGGCACAGTATACAGCTCAGCATCACAGGACACAGTATACAGTGAAACAAGGTG
>BLSH010152868.1:118906-135986 GCA_018402905.1 Glandirana rugosa
AAAAAAATTAAAAAAAAAAATAAATAAATAAATAAATAAATAAATAAATAAAAAGGGGCAGACTCGATGGACTACTCAGTCTTTTTCTGCCGTCACTTTTCTATGTTTCTATGTTTCTATGTTTCTATGAGTTAAAACAAACCTTCCTACATAAGTTGCACCTGTTTATCTGCAGTCAGTTCTTCTCTACAGCCTCCTAAAGCCCACGTTTACACAGCATTTCTGAGTTCTAGCAGGTAGGGGGCGGGGATTTGACATCACACATTGCAGAGCATAGAGCAGGAGGCTGCATGTAATCTGAGACCTGAGTGAAGGGAAAGGACACAACCCCACCTCCATACAATCTCATAGGGAAACATGCTTGCTGAACCAGTGAGGTGTCACTCACTTGCTGATAAGAGAGATTCTGCAAAGTTTCAGCCAGCAAGAGAGTGACAGCATAGAAGGTGTCTAGCAAAATGATCACTAGTTTAACATGGTCATAACTGTTATGGTTACAAAGATGTTATGGTTGGAGGATTACTGTTAATGCCCGTACACACGATGCAACGCTCGTACAACAACAGTCTTACAACAGCTTGTTGTACGATAATCCGACCATTAGTTTGCACAATTACAACAGCCAACATTCAACAGTCGTACAACAGAAGTTGGCTGAGCACACTAGAAAACTTTTGTTGTACAACAAACATTTGTACGACTGTTGTGTACAGAGAAGTTTGGCCAACAAAGATATACGTGCAAAACACGCATGCTCAGAAGACAGGAACGCCTGGAGGTGTCCGTTCAAGTAAACCTACGTTCCTAATTCACAAATCACATTCACCTGAGCTTCCTCTTTAGACGCTCGTAACACATTACTACGTTCGGCTTTGTTGAAGCTTTGTTGAACGATTACTTGACTCCTGTCAGTACACTGGACACAACAGCCAATTTTGGGCAAAAGTTGAGCGTTGCACCGCTTGTACGAAGCACTACGGTTACATGGAGGTTAATGTGAAGGTTACAGGTTAGCTTTAGTGTTTCAGAGAAAGTTAGTGTGATTGTTAATGTTAAGGAGGGTTAGCATTAGCCACTTGCCGATCAGCCGCCGTCATTATACTGGTTGGCTCGGCTGCGTGAATCGGCGCATCTGTACGTCGGCCGCTTTAAGAGCAATAGCAGGCGCACTGGTCCAAAAAAAGTGTCAAAAGTGTCCGATCTGTCTGCCTCAAAGTCACAGTCCCACTAAAAACCCCTGATCACCACCATTACTAGTTAAAAAGAGAAATTAATAATATAAATGTCATAAAAATGCCATAAATCTATCCCCTATTTTGTAGACGCTATAACTTTTGCACAAACCAATCAATACACGCGTATTGTGATTTTTTACCAAAAATATGTAGAATACATATTGGCCTAAATTGATTTTTAAATGTTTTTTGGATGTTTATTATAACAAAAAGTAAAAAATATTGTCTTTTTAAAAATTGTCATTCTTTTTTTGTTTATAGCTAAAAAAAATAAAAAACGCAGAGGTGATCAAATACCACCAAAAGGAAGCTCTATTTGTGGGAAAAAAGGACTTCAATTTTGTTTGGGTACGCCACACGACCACGTTATTGTCAGTTAAAGTGACGCAGTGCTGTATCGCAAACAATGGCCTGGTCAGGAAGGGGGCAGTGGCGACTGCTCCATATGGGGTGCAGGGGCACCGACCCCTAATACATGCGATTCTAATTTTTTTTTCAAGCACGTGATTAGAGCATGAGGCTCTAATTGGCTTCAAAAAAGGGTGGGCTCGGGACACAGAGCACTGCACCCCAAGCCCACTCACTTATGTGACTATAGCGAATTAATATTCGCTATTGTCTTCCTGCTTCTCCTTCCGGCCAATCAGGAAGCGGGAGGACCATGGTTGGCCAAGAGAAGAAGCAATTGTATTGGCCGGTATCGGGGACGGGGAGAATGTATAGGGAGATCCGTAAGATGGCCATCTTCTTTGGCTCTGCATCACTGCCAAGAGCCCATCCATGTGAGTACCACCCACCAGGCGGGGGTTTGGGTGGTCTGTTTGCCGTCTGGAGCACCAGCCGCCACTGGAAGGGTAGTACACCTTCTGAAGGTGAAGTGGTTAATTCTGGGATTCATTGGCAAGAACTAAGCAGTCCTTGCAATGGGAATAAGTAACCTCCAAAGTCAGCAGAAGTTAAAAAAATCAAGGACAGTGCCAAGCCCTGGTACAAAATACACATGTTTTAGTTTAACTTCAAGAAGCATTGTTAGGATAGAACTCAATGAACAAATACACTCAAGAGCAGTAGCTCTATGCAGGCTTATCTACCCCACTTAGATCTTACAATAATGTTTTCTCTTTACAAAAAAACAACTGACTTCTGAGATCAACTTTAAGTTTAGAAACTAGGACATGCCTAATGACAAATTTATTTGTGATATTCAAGCAATTTCTAGGCTGGTGAATGAGAAATGTTAACGTGAGATTGCTCTGATTAGCTCCATTGATTTCTACTTGAAAATGCTTAGCTAAACTTGACTTACGTCTGAGTTTACTCCAGGCTCCTAGTTCCTTAATGTGCAAGCACCATAAATCTATGCAGAAAAGAATTCACTAAGTATGTGTCTCATTACCAGATCGGCAAGGGCCTGTTGACAGGTTAAGAAGACAGGACGCTGATCTCCTCTAACAAATTGGTCGTTAGCATCACAAAACAACAGATACTTGCTCCAGTTTTGTAGCGCGTTATAGATTACGCCAAACAATTATTTGCAAACGACTATTGATTGCAATATAAATAAGAGTCTTTGGGCTTGACTCTCTCTGTTCATTTTAATTCTTGGATGCGCTTAATGTCTGTGTCTTGAAATTATCACATCTTATAAATGAAAGATAATTCCATTTGCCACAACTTACTGCCTCTCAACAAATGAGGAACAGCGTACGTATCACCCAGATACATCAACTTTAATATTAATATTGTTTTGGAACCTATGAGCCTGGGAGAAGAGAATAGATCAGTAAACTTATTTATCACACAGTCAGATAAAACTTTTAAATTAGCAATCTGTCTAGAGAATTAAGACGGCGTCAGGTAAAGTGGCTGTTGTAGCGCTATAATCACTTCATTTGTCAGGGCATATTTTGCTGTTGTGCAGTGCTACATTTTGTGTTGTGTGAATTGGGGCAGTTGTGTCATATACAAACGGATCGTATCAACTTACTGAATGACTAATCATGGCTGCAGAGAAGCAAGAAAATAAAACAAATATTTAGTAAAACAGTTTATTAATGAGGGGGGCTTGCCCAATAAAAAATCAGAAGCCACTTATGCTGCAATGGGCAAGTCCTGAGCTTTTTTGGATAAAATCACATATCCCAACATGACATCAACCCTTTTTAACAATAACGCTGTGACAGATCCAGCCAGGACAGGGGCTTTTGGAGAGGACTAAGGGCAAGCCTCATACCCACTGATTATGGCCCATGGAGAGAGCAGACCATTCTCTAATGATGGGCGACTACTTAGTGGACGCTGAGAGCGTGGTTTGGATTACTTCTCTGAATAAGGACAATAAAGCTTCCCTTCTGGAGTGGATGGAAAGAGGTAATATTAATCTTGAACAGGTTAATGGTCAGAGGGAATATGGGGGCCCTCCTGCAGACTGAGTTGGAGAGGCTCCTTCAAATGGGACAGAAATATTTATCAACAATATCCCTTAACAAATCTATGAAGATAAATTAATTCCACCGTTTCAGACTGCTGGAATATTGTAGGAGTTTTTCTCATAGACTGCTGTAGACTTTTTTACCAGATAGTCTGAGATGGGTGGGGTTTGTTTTGTATTTATTGTTAAGTAGGTCATTCCCATTGTTCTATTGTTTATATCTGTCTGAGCATCTCTTGATGAGATTAGATGAGATTCATCTCGTGAGCACTTTAACTTGTTGTGGAACTATTGTGAGATGTTATCTTTTATGCTTATAATAATGTGTATTGTACAGTACTCTCTATTCAGGGGGTAGGTGCTGTATAGTCTGGTCACCTAGGGTGGTTTAAGTGACTAGTTAATTAGCTCATGTTAAGTTGTTTTACTGTCAACTATTAGTTGCTAAAGGGGGGATTTCACCAATGGTCCTTTCTGCTGATAAGACTGTCTACGTGCCCAGTTACTGCTTGAATTATTTGTTGAAAAGGTTGAATGCACCTGTGTCTAATGTTACTAGATGTACAGTTTACCCCACCCTGTGTCATTAGGCAAAGAAGGGGGGGGGGTTGTTCTAGAGTGTATATCTCTTTGTGCCTGTGTTTCAATAAACAGTTGATGTTTTGTGACACCCTACGCTGCATCCCAACAAGGGACTGGGTGAGCTACGGGATCTTGGATTCTTCTGTTACCAAGCAAGGGAAGCTTATACAATGGACGTACTCTTCACAAACACTATAATGACTACAGCTGAGCTGTAAACACTGAAGTGCCAAATTTGTTTAATTGCTTGTCCTAACTAGGGATGTGCTTTGGGTTCAGGTTGAGGTTGAATTTGTGGTGAAATCAACCTGTTCATGGTTCCCAAACATGGTGAACTAATGTGGATGTCTGCCTCTTTAGCAACCAACTACAGATAACATACTTCCTGGCCTTTGAACTATGGTGATTTGGCTTAGAATGGCCACTAAAGGGGGCTTTGTTATGTGATCCCAAACTATGAAAGGCAGGGTATCCAGCAGGCATTAGTACATGTTCATTGTTGAAAATAGGGAGTGCTGACAGTGCATGATTAGAGAGAGAGAGAGAGATAGTTGTGTTTTACAGTGCTGTATTTTGGCTACATTACTGTGAATTGCAGTGTTGTGGGGTACATTTTTGTTACTTTATTTGATTTCAAGTTTTATTTGATTTTTGAAAGGTTTTAGAATTTTTGTGGGGAAGTATTTTTTTATTTGAATTTAATTATGACAGGGTCTTTTTTGTCTTGTTTATTTTGGAATCAGCGATGGGAACTTTTGACAAATACAGGCAAAGCTACCCTTTGCTTTCAGCATAATGCTGCATATCTATGCAGTAAAGCTTTGCAAAAGCACCACATCTTTGATACATATATTGCCATATCTGACATTAATGTTAGGTATTACCTTCTATTCACAATGTCAGGTAGGCCTAAAGGGAGAGGCACAGGTTCTACACATAAAAGTGCTACAGGGTGAACATGTCCTGCAGCACAAAGCGGTAGCCGGGCCACTCTTTTTGGTGAAAAGGTACATCTGTATTTTTTTCTGGCAGTAGGCATGCTTTACAGCAAGAGCAATAGGGCTGCTGCTATCCCCAGGGCTGGTCCACAGAGGTCTGTATGCTGGGCCATTTTTCACACATCTGCGTTTAATAGCAACATTGTGGTCCACAGCCACTGCCTGCACTGTTTCAGCCATAGTAAAACTAGCAGTCATTTGGATGCTGCATGCAAGTAGAGGCATGGTAATATGCACCACAATTTGTGATGGAAGCAGCACCTCAATGGTACCAGTTGGCAGCAATAAGTCTGCACCCCTTCTCCTCATTTGTCATTTCCCATCTATCCCTCCCTTCACAAGATTCTGCCTCTGCTGTAAACTCAGCAGCACCAAGTGGTAGGTAGGAAAGTCTCACAAGGGGTTTTAGGGGCTTGCCCTATAGCACATCAAGCAGGAAAGAGTGTCGGTATTGGGCCATGCAGAGTAGGGTGTAAGAGTAAGCATCCATACATCTCCTAACCTCACTCTGCTATCTCTAACAGCATCCTTGATTAGCCTGTCTGTTCTGCAGCTGCTGGATTGGAAAAAAATGCCCCCTAATGATCCTCATGCTCTGTGTCTCAATGCCAATTTGGCAAAACTGCTGCCTATATAGCTGCTCTTAATCCAGCCATTGTAGAATTAATCTGGCCCCACCACTCCTTAGTTTACAGCCTAACCAAGCACCTACTGACCAGTGACTGTATAATATTTTTGCTATTGTTTCTGAAATAATACACTCATCTCACTCATCATATTGTCCAGTGACTGAACAATATTTTATGCTATTATCTTTGAAATAATACTCTTATTTTCATTTCTGGATAAAAACTGCCTGATCTATCCTTTTTACATTGTTGCCTCATCAAATTGCTTACAAACTGTGCAGTATGAAATAATATAATATAATTTTTTGAAGATAAACATTGCCTTGTCTCTCCCTCTTACATTGTGGCCCAATCAAGCTTCTTACATACTGCCCACTAAGTATATTAAACTTGTTGCTATTGCCTCTGAAACAATACACTCTAATTGTTATTTCAGGATTAAGCAGGAATCACCCCTTATTCTCACATTGCGGATTCTTGCTATTGTCTCTGATATAATACACTGTAATTTAATTTCTGTGTAAAAACTGCCCTGTACCTTTCTTTTATACTGCAACCTGATACCTTTAAGAGTTGGTTATCAATTGTTATATGGGGGAAGGTTGAGCAAACTCAGATTTTTAATTTTTGGAGTCAAATATTGTATTTTCACTGAGAAGCTCCCTTGCCAACCTTTTTGATCTCCATATATATATATTTGTATATGTTCACTATATTGGGGGTTATTTTTTATTATATTAGGCAGTACCTTGAGTTTCATTTAAGCTTAGTGTCCATGCCTAACTAAGCTGCTTACTTACTGTCTATCCACTGACCAATATTTGTGACTATTGTCTCTCAGGTAGAGTTGAGCGAACCCGAACTGTAAAGTTCAGGTTCGTACTGAACTTTGGGGTGTCCGTGACCCGGACCCGAACCCGGACATTTGAAAAAAAGTTTGGGTTCGAGTTCTGGGTTTGGGTATTTGATCACGCATGTTGAATAGCTGCAGGGCAGCCAATCAACAAGCATTTCACTGGTTTGCCCTTAGAAGCCATCACAGCAATGCCTACTAATGGCATGGCTGTGATTGGCCAGTGCATCATGTGACCCAGCCTCTTTATAAGCTGGAGTCACTTAGTGCTGCATGACACATGCTCTCTGGGTAGTGTAGGGAGAGGATGCTGCCGGTGCTGTGAGGGACAGCTTGCAGATAGATAGATAGGTAGAGATTACTACTACTACTGCTTTTAGGGACAGATTGCAGATCTCATCCTGCATTACAGAACGATCTGACTGGACTAGGTAGAGTCTACTGCTTAGAGGGACAGATTATTGTTCTAAAATCATCTTCTAGTTCTATAGGGTCAGGTTCCTGCTGTTGCTGTAAGGGACAGATTATTGTTCTAAAATCATTTTGCAGCCCTCTAGCACTTTCCAGGACTTTTTTACAGTCATTTTTGTGCCGAAAAGTTTGGGTCCCCATTGACTTCAATGGGGTTCGGGGCAAGTTCGGTACCGAACCCGGACTTTTTCCCGAAGTTCGGCCGAACCCGCCGAACCCGAACATCCAGGTGTTCGCTCAACTCTACTCTCAGGTAATACACACTAATTTTGTATTACACCACAAAACCTGACTGCTTCATAACACCATATACAGCCAAAAGGCAACCTCAAAGCATGTAATTTAAATAATTATTTTTTCCCAGGATGTCCTCAAAGTTACATTAAAAGGTGGAACCTCTCACTGCCATGAGCATAAGCACTGCTTGGCAGTGTTCAGCTTCCCATGCTAATTTTGAAAATCCTTTGAATATTAGCCCTGCAAAGTAGGAAAGGGCTAAAAACTGTGTTTTATTTGCAGTTTGGGTCCTTACTATCCCTATCTTTATGTACACGTGACTATTGTTACTGGGACTAAAATTGTAAGTTGCCATCAGAAATCTTCCAGTGGAAAACTTGCTCCAGTGAAAATTCTCTAAGAGGAAATTTGCCTTACCTAATGTGTCTACAAGATAGGAAGGGAAATCCCTTGAAATAGATATCGATGTGACGGGGTGATGGGGCTTTTAACCTGTTTATACACTAAATCTAAAATGCAGGAAAAAAAATTAGTTTTATAATGCAGAAAAACTTTACTGGAATGGCTATTTATAAGAATGTTCATCTATTTCCTTTAAAGCCAATAGGTCACATTATCAATATGGCATCATTCCATCGGCCAAGGTGGAGTGGGGAGGTTAATGGGCTATGTAAACATTATACAAATACCGCTTTGCATCTAAAATCATCACATTGCATTATCCTAATGGACTTTCATTAAAAATGGCAATTCTTTGTTTGAAGTGTGTTAAAACTTAGGTCCTACATGTCATAGTTTAGCAGACCTGAATCATTAACAAAAAGAAAAAAAAAAAAGATTTCCCATTGGGAACAATGCCCTTAGAAAAAAAGTGTTGTTTTAGATTGTTTCTTAAAAAGATTCTGTGAGAACTTTGCTGACAATAATCAGCCTATTTACAGGCCATCCATTATTTGTGAGGCACCTGTCTGCTCCTATAATGAACAGATGAAATATTTGGTTTTATGAAGGCCTTGCTGGCATTCATGCATGCCCTAATATGATTGCTTTTGTTATCCTGTACTTGTGGTCAGTTGGAACTTGTGCTTAATTCTCATATATTTCAAATTTGCCTATCACTGTGGCTGGCCAAATCTATTTTAAAATGGGATTCACTGAGCCAAGAAGGAGAATTGTTGGACAGCATGCTCTACATATGAATGGGCATTTGTACAGTGGCAAACTCAAAGAGGTTTATTTCCTCTGGAATCAGTGCAACATGCAAAGCAGGTTTACATAATTGGGCTGATTTACTAAAGGAGATGAGACTCCTCATACAATAAATTATATACCAAAAAGGGGAATGGCACCCTAAAAAGTAAGGTGTACAACCATAGCCTAACAGTGTCGCTGCCCCTTTAAATGTGAAAAGCCACAAAAGTCTAAAGCAATTAAAAAGGAAAGGTGATGGCGCTGACTAGGCTGCTAATAAGTGCTAGTGAAAAAAACCGTGCCTGCAAAATATTTCACCCCGCACTATATGTGCGTGCTGCCAACATATGATAATGCATACACATACAAAACATGGGTCAACAAAACTAGAAAATAGCATAAATAGTTAACACAGATAGTAGTTAGTGTCACAAGTATCGTGAATAAATGTCCACTTAGGTATCCCAACACCACGTGAATCCTGTTTCTCAATGTAAGTGATTGCTTCACCAGTGCTCATCCAAAAAGTAAAGGTGGCAACTCACCAAAAAGTTTTGACCCCTTTTTACAACACTATAATGCCCCATACACACGGTTCAACGATCGCACGTACGACCGTGTTGAATTGTATGTTGGCTGTTGTATGCAGCATACTGACTGCACTACACGATCGTACGGCCGGGGAAAGAACGTTCAGGTGATTGTAATTAGCATCCAGCCATTCCTGACTTTGGGCATGCGTGTTTTGCACAATACAACTTTGTTGTACCAACTGCTCTGTACACACGATACAACGATCGTATGTGATCTTGTTGGTACGACCAAGTTTTCTAGTCTGCTCATACAACTCCCTTGTACGACCGTCGTATGTTCGACTGTTCAAATCGCGCATACAAACAATCGGTATCACATACAACGGTCGGAGTACGACCTGTTGTATGCGATTGTTGAACCGTGTGTATGGGGCTTAAGACTTCCTTCATGGTCTCCTGTGGACCTGGCCATATCCCTCTAGTGGAGAGGAATGGAGCCTCAGAACACCCCAGGATTTGGGAACATGCTGGTTTTGACCTTCCTGTAAAAAGGGGTCAAAACTTTTTGGTGAGTTGCCACCTTCACTTTTTGGATGAGCACTGGTGGTCATCAGTCTCAGTATCAATATAGTTTTTTAGAGTGGACAGTCGGCTAGTCGGATAACGACTGATCCGGCTCGGGAGCCGCTTGGCCGTTATTCCAGGGGGCGGGAGGGGACATCCCCCCCTCCCGCCGCCTTCCCACTCTTCTCCGGCCTCCTGTCCCACCGGGAGACCGGAGCGTCTATCTGGCGCCTCCGCCGGCTAGAAGAAGACCTGACAGAAGCCAGAATCGGCTCCAATCGGGTCTCCTTCGGCAAATTCCGGAAGCTTCCAGTTTACTCGGCGGCTAATGGCACCAAATTTTAAAAAATTACAGTATTCAGAATTGCTGTTTTTGGTGATCTAAATACTGTGAAGTGGAAAGGATGGTTAGGGGGTATTTTAGACCCCCCAGCCCTCCAAAAAGTGTACCTGTCACCATATATTACTATCACAAGGGATGTTTACATTCCTTGTGATAGCAATAAAAGTGATCAGAATGTTTTTTTTAAAGGAACAGTGCTAAAAAGAAATAAATAAATACAATTTAAAAAAAAAAAAAAATTAAAGCGCCACCGTCCCCGCGAGCTCGCGCAGCAAAGAAACCGCATACGTAAGTCGCGCCTGCATATGAAAACGGTGTTCAAACCACACATGTGAGGTATCGCCGCGATCCCCGGAGTGTGAGCAATAATTCCAGCAAAATACCTCTTCTGCAGCTCTAACCTGGTAACCGTTAAAATTTTTTAAAGCGTCGCCTATGGAAATTTTTAAGTACCAGACTTGTCACCATTCCGTGAGTGCGCACAATTTTCAACAGTGTCATGTATGGTATCTGTTTACTCTGCGTAACATCCTCTTTCACAATATACAAAAAATTGGGCTAACTTTGCTATTGTCTTATTTTTTAACTCAAAAAATGAAATGATTCCAAAAAAATTGCGCTTGAAAGACCGCTGCGCAAATACCGTGTGACAAAAAGTATTGCAACGATCGCCTTTTTATTCTCTAGGGAGTTTGAAAAAAAATATATAATGTTTGGGGGTTCTAAGTAATTTTCTAGCAAAAAAAAACTGTTTTTAGCTTGTAACCAATAAATGTAAAAAAGGGGCCCGGTTGGTAAGTGGTGCAAATGTGCACAAAATACATAAACACCCCACATAGAACATAGCACATATACAGTATGGACCCGTGATAATACAAAAGAATGGGCCGAAACTGGATAGCTATAAAAGGAGATATGCAAAATTAGTGTGCTGCTCAGGTTGTTTTTTTGTTTTTTTTTGTCACTTTTCACATCTCATCTGTGCATTTCCATTATAACACCTTTTTTTATTTACAATTTTGAACACAACACTTATACACACCTATTAGCCCTCTGCACACCTGAGTGGCTGCCGATGATGCTTAAATACTCCCCCTAATGCCTAGGATCTTCATTCCCATGAATAAGCTCTGAGGGCTGGAGCAAAACACGTTGGAGGCATGGCTTGGCTGGAGTCCAGGCTGAGGTTGCCACTTTCACTCTGATTTCAGGGACCACATGAATGTGCGGCTACAGGGATCCTTTTCTTCTACAAAAGGAGATAATATGCCAAACGGCACCAAGTATTAGGCTTAAAATGAAAGTGAGTCTGCCATACCCTCCAACCTCCCAGCACCGGTGGGAATTATGATCCATAATACATTGGTCCCTACTAATATTAAGCAACAACTTCAGGCAGGGTGGGGGGACAAACAAACAAAAAAACCAAAAAAATAACGTGTATGTATATATATATATATATATATTGGTGGTGGAGAGGGAGGAAAAGGTAAAAAGGAGGGAGAAGGGGTTGGGGGCCAGAAGCAAGAGGGACCGCAAGAAACGGAACAGGTGGAGAAAGGATTAAAAGAGAGACTGAGACAGCCAGGAGTGGACAACCAAAAGAGACTTCACACAACCTCAAACCGGGTACAGGTCCTACGAATGTCCCACAAGGAGGTTTCGCAGCTCAGATGACTCCTTGAACACCTTCCAAGAGAGCCACGTTTGGTGGCATTGTTCATATGTATCCAGTTCATGTGCCAGAAGGGACTCCATCCTCTCAATGTAATCCATCTCTGTAACCCACTCAATCAAAGGAGAAACCTGTGTTATCTGCCAGTGGCGTGGGATAACCAAGCTCACTGCTGGAATTAGCTTTTAACTTTAATCACATAATTGTATATAACAGCGTCTCCCGGCACTCATGTGACTCCTTGGCTCATTTCTCTGCCTGGCTGACAGCTATAGCGGGAAATCTCGCTGACGTCAACCGGAGAGGAGGAGAGGAGAGGGAGCCAAGGAGTCACGTGAGTGCAGAGAGACGCTCTGATATAAGGTGTAATCAGCATCTTTTTTTTTCAGCACAGAGACTAGGACAGATAGTGTTAGCTAACAGAGGGGATGGGATGTTTGTAGTAAAGTTATTATAGCAGCAGGAAGGGAAGGGACGGGGAGTAGAGTTGCACAGACTAGCTGACAGCCAGGGAGGAAGGGAATGGGGGAAAGAATGGGGGAGAGGAGGACAGAGGAGAGCTGCAGATAGCTGCGGCCGATGGAGGCACTTAAACTGACCACGGTGTCAATGATAAACCGCGTCCAGTTTACAGGGAGGTGCATAACCCGGCAGGATTAGCCAGGTTTGTTAGGTAATAGAAGGGGCCAAATTACACAGCACAAGCACTGTGCTGTTATGCATGCTTTAAGGAAACAGGATCAATTTTTCTTTGGGGGGGGGGGGTTACAAACACTTTTATTGAACAAGCTGAAGTTAGAAGCTGATTGGCTACCATGCACATCTGCACCTAGTTTTTGCACTCTCTAGTTTTACTAAATCTCCCCCTATCTGTTTAAAATGCATGTACTCATCTTACCAAGGACACGCTATATACACTGAGGCTGGTGGATGAAACCATAATGCACAGTGGAAAGATGCAGACATCCATCATATTTGGAAATGTCAGATGCTGAAGATATTACCAGCATTTCTAGCTCTATAATAATAAGTTTTCATTCAGCGTAGGTGGCACTAAAAGTATACTACATATATTTTAAAGAGACACTGTCAAGATACAAATATCCTAACAATAATGCCTCTATCGTGATACTTCATGTAGATCTATGTTAAAAAATCTTTCCTGAAGACCATTTGGCTTAACACTTTAAAGTGGTTGTAAAGGCAGAAGGTTTTTTATCTTAATGTATTCTATGCATTAAGATAAAAAGCCTTCTGTGCACAGCAGCCTCCCCAGCACCCCTAATTCTTACCTGAGCCCCGCCTTGATCCAGCGATGTTGTACAAGAGACTTGATTGTCCGGGACTCAACCTCCTCATTGGCTGAGACAGTAGCAAATTGCCATTGGCTCATGCTGCTGTCAATCAAAGTCAGTGAGCCAATGAAGAGAGAGAGGGGCGGGGTCAGGCCGTGGCTCTGTGTCTGAATGGACACAGGGATCTGCGGCTCAGATTGCTGTGGGGGCATTCAACAAGAGGGAGGGGCCAGGAGCTCCGAAGAGGGCTAGAGAAGAGGAGGATCCAGGCTGCTCTGTGCAAAACCACTGCACAGAGTTGGTAAGTATGACATGTTTGTTATTTTTAACAAAAAAAGTGACTTTAGTATCACTTTAAGTCAATGGCTTAGGGAGAATGTAGAAGGGAACTTTTGACTTCACTCTGACTTTGAAGCTAGTGGATCAGTGTAATAGCCTAACAACTAGCATCTTCAGAAGAAATTTAGCCCAAATGTTTTCTGGATATTTCTTAACCCACTGTCGGCTGAAATGGGTCACAGGAGTGCAGAACGAACTACAATCCTGTGATCCATAGGAGAACCATAGCTAAAATAACTTCTCCTTTAGGCCTCATACACATGGGTATTTTTTACAGCCACGCTTTCTTTTAGCGTTTTTTACAGCCCTCCATGTTATTCAATAGCCCCTTAAAAATGCCAACGTTTTTTGAGCTGTAGAGGGCATCAGAGTTAGTGATCTGTAAATAGAACGTGGGACCAGCGTGTTCCGAGGCTGTAGCGTTTTGGTGTTTTTGAGGCGCTCACTAACGCTCACTAATGCCGTACCAACGTTAGCCGGCATTTGTGACGCCGTTTTCAGGGTAAAAAATAGCAGAGGAATGTTTTTTTGTTTTAAAAAACGCCTATTGATGCCGATGCTCACTAACGCGCATTAACGCTCATTAACGCCGATGCAGCAAAACGCTGAAAAAAGTGCAGATTTTTCCCTGACGTTTTGCTTATTTTTTTTCATACGAAAGGCCTTAATGTAAAAAAAAGTTTCTGGGATACTCTCTTCTTCAAAATGAGTTAATTTATTGTTTGCATTTGGTAACAGCTGTTACTTACTAAGTGTGAGCAATAAATTAGCTCCTTGTGCTGCATAGGCTTTGATCTGCCCCCATAGCAGATATCAGGACACCTATACATTTAAACATCTGTCTGTGTTTACGCCTAAACTAATCAGAGGTCTAAACCGATTATAGGATTTTATCTACATACAATTACATGTTTCTAGTATGTGTACTGCAGGGGCTTGATCTGAGGTGTGATGGTGGATTTCAGTTATATACTGTATTGTATTTTTCTGTGTTCTTCAAAACTATTTCTTGTGGAAATGTAATTACAAATCATTTTGTGGGTCCAAGGACAGTGTCAAACATGGGAAGTTTATATTTTGCAGAAAGTACTAATTTCCATGTGGCAAGTGTTCATTTTCATGCATGTGCAGGGTCGTGAATGTAGAAGCCTAACTAGACTAGAATGCACACGCGCATGAGCAAGCACAGGCCGTTGCTCATACGCGCACGTGCGGGTACGCCCACAAATCCTGGCCCCCGTGCGGTAGGTCTATTTAAATTGTTTGCCTAGCCTCAGTGCTGGATTGTCTTCAGATCTAGTTCCTGTATTCCAAGTTTCTGAAAGTCTGTTTACCGTTTTCCTGACCCCGCTACGCTTAACAATTCTCTCTGATCACCCCTGCCTGTTATGTCTGCTGCTCACTTGTGTTATTAACCATGGCTTAGACTTCAGAACATGATTCTGTCTCCTGACTTGGTATGTTGCCTCCAGCACATTGCCAACTTTTTTTTTTTTATTCAATAGTTTTTATTAAGTTTTAAAGTACACGTAACAAGAATATGCGAATCACGTTTGTTGTACAGTATTGACATGCAATTGAGCAAGCAATAGGGTCAAACACATTGCACGCTACGCACGTATGTATATGTAGGGTGCCGTCTTGTATTCCCATCCACCGCGTATAGGGATCAAGCTGTAGTAGGGGCACGAGGCGGTGCTACTCACCTACGCGTGAATATATTGAGTGTATGTATGTGGTTCAACAGAACAAACTAGATAGTGTACTCATCAACAGAAAAAAAAAGAAAAAAACATTGAAGCAGCTCATGGTGATTTGGGGGGGGGGTGGGTCTGATACCCCTGTTGGTGAACCTACTCACGACTTTGTAGTTTGTATGTTCAGGTGTACGTTAGGGTTTCTGGTTGGGGTTTGAGTCCGAGTGGAAATCTGATCGGTAGTTGCAGATGCGGCTGGAACTATAGTTTCCGATGTATGATGTCCACATACTCCAGTTTTTGTCAAAGGACGGTCTCCTGTTAGTGAGTTCACCGCTAGGAGGCGTTCAAGGGTGTAGTGTCTATTAATTAACTGTTTTACTTCCGACAGATTGATGGTTTTGTCTCCTTTCTAGCTTTGGAGTATCAGCGTGCGAGCCGCTAGGAGGATATGAGTGGTCACTGCTCTGTGTTCCGGGGGGAATTTTTCTATACCGATGTGCAGTATTGCTAATCCTGGGTCAGGTTTGGTCAGGCATCCTGTTGTCGGGATTATTAAGTGGAAAACCTGATTCCAAAAACTCCTTATGTTGGGGCATTCCCAGAACACGTGCAGTAAATGGTCATGTTGGCCACATTTGCGCCAGCAATCTGGAGACGACCCAGGGTAAATTATGGCCAGTCTATGTGGTGTGTATTGCCATCTGTTGTAGATTTTCAGAATCATTTGCCATTGGTTGGTGCTGTGTGTGGCTTTGCAGATATTTTTAAACGCTAGTTTCCACTGAGTCTCCGAGAAGGACCTCTGCAGGTCTCTCTTCCATTTTTGGTGGGTGCCGGTTTTACGAAAAATCTGTTTCCTTTGAAGTGTATTGTAGAAAAGAGTTATGCCCTTAGTCTTGGGTATAGGAGATCTGTAGTAGTCCCATGCGGATTGGGGAATTCTTATGACTGGGACAGGGTGGCTGCTCATGAATGTCCGTATTCTTGCAATTGTGAAGTATGAGCTGCTTGGTACATTATATTCCTTGACTATTTGTTTAACTGTCTTGAGGGCAGAGCTGGAGAGAAGGTTGTGCAGGGTGGATATCCCACACTTTTGAATTTGTTTTACTGAGAGCATGGGCATTCTATCCGCTAATGTCTGGAGGTCGGGTTGCAGGTCTGGTATGGGGGTGGAATTACTCCCATGGCTCAGTAATAGTCTCCATGGCTGGATGGAAACTTGTATTGTGGGTGGAAAATCGTTTGTGGGCCAGTGTTTCCATGCATCCCCTACCAATAGAGATTTCAGGTCTATAGTTGGGGCTAGTTCTCTCTCCAGCTCTACCCACAAGGGAACATTAGTCTCCCGGAACCATTCCCTGAGTTGGTCCATCCTGACAGCCCAAAAATAGTCGCTTATGTCTGCTAGACATGCGCCTCCCACAGATTTGTGAGGGATCAGGTTTAGACGTGGGCACCTAGCTCGTTTCCCACCCCAGACAAATTTCCATAGGAGACTCGACAGGGTTTGTAGATGTTTAGAGGGTGTTGGGATGGGAAAGACTCGGAAGATGTATAGGATTTGGGGTAGGATAGTCATCTTAAAAACTGCAAGCCTACCCATCCATGATAGTTCCTTCTGACCAACTCTTTGGATTTCGGTGTTAGCATTATTCCCAGGTATTGAATACTCTGATCTGTCCATTTGTAGGGAAGGGATTGTTCGAGTTCCTTTTTGCTGTGGTTGGGAATTCCCATGTTTAAGACAAGGGATTTTGTAAAATTAACTTTGTAGTAGGAGATTTGGCTAAAAGCCTCTAGGACTCTATTGGCGTTGGGAAGAGAGGTTTTCGGATTTGTCAGCTGTAGTATAACGTCATCTGCAAATAGATTAATGGTGTGGGGGCGCGAGGCTATTGTGAATCCAGTGACTGAGGGGTGGGTGCGTAGTGTTTCCGCAAGGGGTTCAATCATCAGATTGAAAATGGATGGGGAATTCTACTGATAGGATGGGGTTTAGGA
>BLSH010152871.1:58478-78011 GCA_018402905.1 Glandirana rugosa
ATATATACACACACAGAAGTGATCACCTTAAAACTATATTAGTTAATAACAACTAATACCAAGTTCTTTGTTGTAAATCAATTATGAATATAGACCCGTACTACAAATAGTCAAGCCGATAAGTCCACATTTTGTCCTTGTTTGTAAAAAATGCCAAAGCAACAAAAATGGTTTTAGCTTCAGACATAAGGCTCATTTATGTGTATTCTATACTGATTTTCCGAACTATTTCAGAACAGAATTTCCATTTCACAATGTTGCTGCCTGTTTTAGAATCCACTGTTTAAGTACATATAAAGGATCCTGTATGACAGTCTAAACCAGTACCAAATTCAGTTAGGCCCGTTACACACGGAGCGGGCTCTGTTGGAGTCTACCTGCTCAGCAGGGAATCATTCCGCTGAGCGGGCAGATGTCTGGTCCACTTATGCAGAGCGGACACAGACACAGCTCACTCTCCTCTATAGACGGCTAGTTGTAAATGGACCACCTGTCTGGTTACACCCGATCCGCCAGACGGATGGGGAAGGGATCTACTTCCATCTGTTTTTAGTGGAGAGGATCGGATGTCAATGGACACATGTTCGTTGACACCCGCTGCTCTTTAGAGGAGACTGGAGGGACCGATCGGGTCTGCCTGAAAAACCAACAGGTGCACCCGATAGGTCCACCCATATGAATGGGCCCTTGTGGTACAAATTAGATAAAGTTAACAAAAAATTCTTTACCTTTCCTGAGTGAGCCAAATCTCCTCCATTTTGTTTCTTACATTTTTTTTTGGCTTTATTTTCACCTGGTGATCTTGTCTTATGGCACACGATCAGAAAATCGTACGAAAAATACCTTTTCCAAAGCAATCATACAATCATCTGATTGTTGGTACACAGCTCTCGAGAGCCATTCGTAACAATTTCCTGTGAAATTATCCAATTGGACAAGCACAACATTTTTTTCTCGTATGATACCAGATCGTACGATTTTCATCAGTACAGTTGTCATTCAACAATACAATACAAGACATTATATCACTTCCAAATTTTTATTCTGTTGTGTGAGAGTTTGGTAAACTCTTAATTTTCAATATGAGATTAGCATGCAAAAAAAAAACCTCATCACGTGTACCAGGCTTTAGGATCTCCGCGCTCTGGATGGAGAAGCAATAGAGCCACCTTTTGGACAGCAGTGTTGTCAGTCTGGGGATAGGGTAGTGGTAGATGCGCTAGCAGATTTGGAAGAAACGGACTTGATTAACAAATTTAAAGCTGAGCTCCAGCTAACAGTAGCAGTCACAGCAACAGATATCTTTTTCTTTCTGGAATAAAGGTTTTACATACATAAAAGCTGACCATTGTAAGCACCCCTATCAGTGTTCATATAGTTTGTCTCAACCCTCTTACAAACTGCTACTTTTGCTGGAAGGCTCGGCCTGTTAGGGCCCTTTCCACACGGGCTTATCCGATTTTGGATTTCGTTTTGCTCAGCCGGGATCTCTCCGCTGATCCCCGCTGAGCCGACAAATGAGAGTTCCGCCTCCGCTCAGAGTGGAGATGGAACTGTCAGAGCACTGCTCTCCTCTATGGAGATCGGATGAAAATGGACTGCTTGTCCATTTTCCTCCGATCCGATTCTCCAGATGGATGGAAAATAGAGTTTCCATCCGTCTGGATTTTACGGACAGGATTGGATCTGCTGCTCCATAGGGCTGCATGGAGCACCCATTCAGGTCCTCTTGAACAACGGACAGCCTTTGTGAAAGGCCCCTCAACCCTTTCACTGCCAGAAGGATTTTTTTTTTCTTTTGCATCCATTATAAAATCCTTTTTGTCCTGAAGATTAGTTAAAAGCCTCCATACAATTATAGATCTTTTTTGAAAGCAGACACCCTGTAAATAAAATGGTGGTAGTTCCAACTTTTTATGCCATACATTATTTGTGCAATGGTTTATCAAGCACCATATTTCTGTAAAAAATACACTGAAGGTGACACCAGAAACCGGAAGTGATGTTTTTCTCTTTCGGTTCGTTCTTTGCTAGTCTTTCTCTCCCCTCCACCCAGTAGTGTACTCCTGCAGGCTGCGTGTAGACCCCCAGCCCCACTGCTATCACTGTAGGACTTGCGGTGGTGACAGTAAAAGGAGTAAAGGATCTTAAAAATGAACAGACTTACTGGCAAGTGAAAAAAAAGCCTACAAATAGAAAATGAATTTAGCCACCACATTTTTGGACTGGTAAGCTGCAATATAATGCATTTTTTTGTTTTTGTGTTTAAAGTGATTGTAAAGGCATGAATGTGTGTGTTATTTTAGCAAAAATAAATAAAACTGTTATACCTACCTGCTCTGCGCAGTGATATTGCACAGAGTGGTCCCGTACCACCTGTTCTGTTGTCCCCCCACCTGCGCTCTTGGTTCTTCCTCTTCTGCCTGTGCCATCATAGCAAGCTGCTTGCTATGGGGGCGCACATGCGGGCTAGATCCTGAGCCTAACTGTGTGTCCATAGACGCGCACAGCGTGGCTCAGGCTCCGCCTCCCGTTCCCTCCTCCACAGGAATTGATTGACCGCAGCAAGAGCCAATGGCTCCCACTGCTGTCTCTTGAGTCCTATGAGGAGAGAGAGAGAGCAGTTCTGGATCGAGATAGGACTCAGGTAAGTATTTAGGGGGGCTGGGTAGAGCTGATCATAGAAGGTTTTTTACCTTATTGTAGAGAATACATTAGTGATTGTAAAGCTTGCTTGCTTTGTTTGTATTTTTTTTTTTTTTTCTTTTAAATAACAAACCTGTTATACTTGCCTCCTGTGCAAGGGTTTTTCAGAGTGGCCCTGATCCTCCTCTTTTTAGGTCCCTCCGCGGCGCTCCTGGCTCCTCCCCGAATCGAGTGCCCCTACGGAGAAGCGCTTCCTTGGGGACATTCGTGCGGGCACGCCCCCAAGTCCTGCTGCTGTGTCCATTGACACAGACAGCAGAACTCGCCCCCCCGGCTCCCGCGTCATTGGATTTGATTGACAGCAGCTGGAGCCAATGGCTGCACAGCTATCAATCTATCCAATCAGGACCTGGCTGAAGCGGGTGTGCTCGTCCCCGTCGCGGGAAAGACAGGGTTCAGGTAAGTAAAAGGGGGGCTGCTACACTAAAGGAGGTTTTTCACCTTCATGCATTAAGGTGAACAACCCCGAGGGTTTACAACCCCTTTTTAAGGTAAAGAAAACCTTATGCATTTACAACCACTTTAATCGCTGCAGCCTATAGTTCATCCTTTTAGAACTATTATTTCGACATTTTCTCAGTTAAAGTAGAACTCTGATCATTGTCATTTTAGACTAGGGAAGGATTAGAACCTCTATCAGGTTTTTGTGTCCTCACTGGGACTGAGTTTTCCCTTTTGCTTCCAGTTGGGCCAGAAGCAACAGGAATTTGTACAGAAGAAAGATACCCAAGTAGGGTAAGTTTTTAACACTTTTAGTAAATAAAACTTCTCATTTTAATACTTGTTGTTTTTCTTTTTTGGATTACAGACCAGCTGACATGAAGGAATCTTCACGCTAATCTACAATCCTTAGCACGCGGTAAACAAACACCTTTCAAGATGGGGAATAGCTTACCTTCTACTGGCACCTTTGTTCGGTTCTGCCAGAAACTGAACAGGGTGAAGACTCTGGAAGATGACTTAATGGAGACCTCGCTAAAGAGATGCCTTTCCACTCTTGACCTCACCCTTTTAGGCGTGGGTGGAATGGTGGGTTCTGGTCTTTATGTACTTACTGGCACTGTAGCCAAGGAAATAGCAGGCCCAGCTGTGGTCATATCATTCTTGATTGCCGGAATTGCCTCTCTGCTTGCAGCTCTGTGCTATGCTGAATTTGGTGCACGGGTGCCAAAAACTGGTTCCGCATATATGTTTACATACGTTTCAGTTGGTGAACTTTGGGCATTTCTGATAGGCTGGAATGTGATTTTAGAATATATGATAGGTGGTGCCGCCGTGGCAAGAGCTTGGAGTGGCTATCTGGACTCCATATTTGACCATAAAATAAAAAACTTTACTGAAACTCACATTGGAACCTGGAATGTGCCGTTCTTGGCTCACTACCCTGATTTTCTTGCCGCAGGAATTTTGCTCTTTGCCACAGCATTTATATCGTTTGGGGTTAGGGTGTCATCCTGGCTGAATCACATCTTTGCTGCCATTAGTATGGGAATAATACTTTTCATCCTCATATTCGGCTTCATCCTGGCAGAACCAAAGAACTGGTCAGCTGAACATGGGGGCTTTGCACCGTTTGGGTTTTCCGGCATTATGTCTGGCACTGCCACGTGCTTTTATGCCTTTGTTGGGTTTGACGTCATTGCAGCATCAAGTGAAGAAGCAAGGAATCCTCAGAAAGCTATTCCCATTGCAACTGCTGTGTCTCTAGGCATTGCCACAGGGGCATACATTCTGGTGTCTACTGTCCTGACTCTCATGGTGCCTTGGAATACATTAGTACCTGACTCTGCGCTTTCTGATGCTTTTTACAGGAGAGGCTATTCCTGGGCAGGATTTATCGTAGCTGCTGGATCCATTTGTGGTAAGTGTCAAATATGAGGTTCATTTTGCTTTACTAATTTTTGCTTTGGTTTGCTTGGTTTTAATTTTTTAAAGCGGAGTTCCACCCAGAAATTATTTTTTTTTTACGTCATTCAAGTCCTTTACCTATATAGACTTACCTTTTGAAGGAAAAAACATTTTTATACTCGCCCTAAGTCACTTGTTGCTAGGTGGTCTCTGTAATTTGCCCCTATTAGGTCCTAGGTTCTTCTCCTCACTTCCTGATTCCCCTGGCCTCCTGGGAGATGTAACTCATCATTTCCCAGCAGTCAGCGGGCTTCCCTGTACTGTAAAATCGTGTTATTTCCAGACAGAAAATGATGCGATTTAAGGCGGACCAAGATCGAGCAGTGCATGATGGTTACCCACCATGCACTTCTTTCAGGAAGAGATGCCAAGAGACTACAGATCGGCTTCAGGTTCCCTCACCTAAAATGGAAAAGTCCAGCAGTGAGAGAAATAAAATTGTGAGTAAAAAATACTAATAATTACTTTTGAAAGTAAGGAAACAAAAGGTTACATCTATTTAGTATTAAGAGTGGATGGCAAAAAAATAAAACAATTCTGGGTGGAACTCCGCTTTAAGTTCAGTGGCTTCCAACATCAGTCCTTAAGTACCCCCAACAGGTCATGTTTTCAGGATTTCTTTCATCTTGCATAGGCCAGTGTCAATGGCTTGTTCTTATGACAAATATTTTAAAGGAAGTTCCAAAAATATGAGGGTTCCCGAAGACTGAGGTTGGGAACCACTGTTTTAGCACAAGGATAAGGATCTTTATTTTAGCCATGTAATTGTCAAATCTCATTGGCCCTCGCTTAAAAGAACTGTCACTGTTTGGAAAATAAGGATCCTCACCCTGGTGTGTTATCTTTCTGATTTGAGCCTTGGGTGTGAAACTATAATTAATAATAAATATCTCCACCCACTCTCCCGCCCCACGCCTGACATTAAATGTCAAACTTGCATTGGAAAATAACAGCTGGAACATGAAAGCTAAAACCTGCCACAGGACAATACAGACAAATCTTATTAAAAACACAAATACATCAGGCTCATCATGGTTCTTGATTACAATTTACACAACGTGTAGCCCTCTCTGCACTGACTGCATGTGAACATAGTGTAGGGGCGAAAAGCCAACCTAAATCAGCAATTTGAGTACACCACTTGGTAGAATGGGAAGTCATTACCCTGTGCCATTTATTAGATCAGCTATTCTCAGCCAGGAGTCCAGAGGTTGCTATGGGCTCCTTGGGCTGTGGCTGATTGAACTTCCATCTGATGGTAAAACAGAGACAGGATGGGAAGCCGCTCCAGGTGAGAATGTAGACCCCAATCAGGTGTGTGCTCGTCCAGTTCGTGCACCGATCAATGGAAACATCAAAAAAATGGAGTTGACATCACGATCACCAATAGAGGAAAAGATGATTGTTTATTCCAAAAATCACGGAATGTTACAACATGCCACAGGAACATACATGACAAAGGAAAATGATTGACGCGTTTCACGGAGACTAGGTCCGCTTAGTCATAAGCGTCACTAAGCGGACCTAGTCTCTGTGAAATGCGTCAATTGTTTTCCATTGTCATGTATGTTCCTGTGGCATGTTGTAACATTCCGTGATTTTTGGAATAAACAATCATCTTTTCCTCTATTGGTGATTGTGCTGTCAACTCCACTTTTTTGATGTTTCCATCTGATGGTGCTTGCATGGTTTTGGGCCTAATACCACTTGGCAGCGCCAGCAGTATGACACCAATGATCTTTCTAGTTATCTGTAAGGTGGTCATTCTGACCACTAATGCAAAAGGGGTGTCTCTCCTTACGTTCACTGACAGACGCAGCTCTCCATTGACTTTGTGGGGTTTTATGTTCGTCCAACTAGGAGTTAACTAGGCAGGGAAAAGAATCAGCTGGCCCCTCCCCTGGGGGCCGTCCTCTCTTCCTACATCAAACCCCCTCACAGTATAGCTCTTCAGTTTCAATGCCTAGTTCGCAAGGAGTTGACCTGGCTTCCCTATAGGGAACTGCGGTCCTGTTATGACCATTTTATTATTTTTTTTTTTTTTCTGCAATCAAGATGATCTGCTATCAAGAAGCCGGTCAGGGCATAGAGAGTCCTGGAGCTCTGTACTTTCCCCGACCTGGCCATCATGATGCGAAGCCAGTCCCGCTATGGGGGACCCGCCGCATCTTACCCGTTCCGTGCGGGAGGCCCGGGATGAAATCCCCGTTGGTCCCCTTTACCGATGCATTCGGCAGGTTGACTTTGGACCTGCAGCATACCGCCGTCAAGGGTGCGAAGTCTGCTTTCTGGTGGCTACCGTGGTGTCGGACCGGTAAGTGAGCGCACTGCCTTCCCCCCGTCACAGGGTGTGAAGAGGGCCCGACGTCCGCAAAACTCGTGAATTCACGGTAACGTCGGCTTGTCCGGGGTAGCCACCGGTGGGATCAGCTCTCCATCTTGCCCCCTGCCACACCTCGCCCCCCCCCCCCCCCCCAGCACCGTGCGATCGCTCGGACTTCTCATCCGGATCGCCATGCGGCGTTCGGCCGCCATTTTGCGGCGGACCGCCCCGCCATTTTGCCGTAGCCGCGGACATTGTCAGTCTATGGGGCTTTCCCTCTAGCGCTCGGAGCGGCCATTTTCGGTACTGCATGTTGCCTGAGAGGAGTATTCGGCCTCTAGTGCTTCCTGGCGGCCATTTTCACTGCATGCTCTGCATTTCTACATGTGGCTGCAGCTTCTCTCTCTCCTCACAGAAACGGCGGTGACAGGGGCAGCTCTTAGACGATCTGCTCTAGAAGGCAGCTGGAACTGCAAGTATAGCTGGGCTCCCTCCGGGTGCTGGTGGTGGTGGGGTGCTGTCCTCTGACTCCCTGTGGGTGTGTGGCTGTGTGCGGGGCGTCCCTTACATCCCTGTGTCATTCCTGGCAATGGCTGATCTCCCTGCTGAACCTGCTGAGGTGGCATCAGCAGCCACGCAGTCTGACCAAGGGGCTTTTCTCACCCAGCTACGGGCTGTGTTCACTGAGTTTTTTCCACGGGGGGACGTCCCCCTCCTTTATCCTCAGGGGAAGATTCTGAGCCGGAGGTGGCCTCCAGGGTCTCAGGGACCCCGGGGGACCTGTCTGAAGAGGAGACGGGTGGTGACAGTGTGTTAACTGAGGGGGACCAGGAGCCAGCTGCTGACCAAGTAAAAGTGTTGGTTGCCACTATTATCGCTGATGATAAACAAGAGTTGTCTCTTCAGAGGGCTGGGAAGACTAAGCGGTATTCCAGGGAGGAAAAGGGCCGTGAAACAATGCTCATGGAAAAATATTTATTAGACTATAGGTACAGGTTGAAATTGGAATGCAGCAAAAAAGGAAACAAATAATATATACAATGCAATGCAAGGGCTGCCGAGGAACTGCATATGTCCTCTGGGCAGACCAGGCCTATTACAACAGACCACATACAGGGGGAAGCAACACATAGACAAACCACATAGAAGGGACGTCCGGACGTGGGGGATCACCTACAGCAGCTGTGTTAGTGGAAACCGTATGGTTCACAATTGAATATTGCACATATAATAATGTCAGCTGCTGTATGGTGATTAAAGTTCAAAATCCATGGGGACCCTATAAGGTAACGGTTGAAATATGGGGATAGAGCTAGATGTACTTCTCAATAGTCTTCCTTCATCCAAAGGGGATAGCAATAATGATGATAATCACAATGAGCAAGCAATAATGGCTGAGATTGATGAAGTCTGTATCAAGCTGCTAGCATGAACATGCAATATCCCCTTGCCGGAGCATTGTGTGAATAAGGAAAGGAAAAGTCTAGCTCCAATACAACCACAAGCTGTATTTACAGTTGCTTGGCGGGGTCCCAAGTTGGTCCTCTTGGCATGAACCAGGTTACTGGTGACTAGGCATCAAGTCCTTGTATAGCATCCTGTTGTCTCCACCCTGCAGCTGTGAGCCACATCGACAGGTCTCCGTGTGCGGCGTGTGTCCTAGTACGGAAGCCGCTACTTCCTGGTGTCGGAGCACATGACCCGGGTCATGTGATGTAGTCAGGGACGGGTGCTGCGTGGAGTCGTGCCGGCCCGCTCCAGGGATCAGACGGCACAGTCAGGGATTACGGGATGGATGGTGTTGCAAGTCACAGTAACTCCCCATACGGACGTGTTGACGGACGCGTTTCGTTAGGCGTAATGGCTTGGCTTCTTCAAAGGCGTCATGTTTGGTTCCTCCAAGGCCTCCGTTTAAATACACTAAACTTGGATGGCCACACCCACTGGGTGTGTCAGTGATGGGGATCGTGGTATATTTTGGAGTATTAAGCCAGGCACTGCTAGCGACATATCCAATGATATTTATATTTTTTTCAGATTAAAACACAGACTAGAGAACAAATCATATGGCAACCGTATGATGCAGAGATATGAGAAAAGGGAACAAACAGAGGATACATGAGGAGCAACAGACAACACCCTGGGTCAGTTAGACATGTTTGTGAGTAGTTGGAGAAGATGATGCCAATAATAGAAAATATCTGATCAATACAACCAAGTGTACATGTGGACATTATCAGGGGACAAAAAAACAGCCCCTCATCTTTATGGGACATATATGAGTTAGTAATAACCTATTAAAGCCATGGCTTAGAAAAAGGGAAATCTGGTCGTTTTTCTATAAACAGACATGTCCACATCCACTCCCGATTTGGTTCAATATACCACATTGTCTAGTTGGCACATGTTTCCCGCATCCAGATATACTAACAACAACCCAATATTGTGGGGACTAGTCAGGGCAGCACAATTAAGGCCTATCTGACCATCTATCAGTTGTTCATACACTAGGAGCGGGGAACACACTTGCATATCCATGGGGGCGGCGTTGGCTCCGGCCTACGCTTGCCTCCATCTAGGTCTCTGGGAAGAAGAGGAGGTGTATCCGCAAGCTGTATACCGCAGCCGGGTTCACACCTGGCTGCGGTATATAGATGATATATTCATGGTGTGGAAGGGTTCGATAGAGGAATTACACGAATTTATGGGTGACCTTAATGCCAATGAATGCAATGTGCGCCTAACATACAGCTATGACCTTACTAAAATCCCATTCCTTGACCTCTGGATCAGCCTGGTGGACGGGAAAATCCAGACGTGCACCTTCCGCAAGGAAACGGCGGCTAACACGCTACTACGTGCTGACAGCCATCATCCACCATGGCTTATTAGAGGAATCCCTACGGGACAGTTCCTTAGAATTAAACGGATCTGCTCCGGAGCCAGGGATCTACACAAAGAAGAGATTGACCTCTACAGAAGGTTCAGGGAGAGAGGATATTCCCATCGAACCATTAGAAGAGCGAAGCAAAAAGCTGCCGCCCGAGATAGAAACAGCTTGGTTTTCCAAACCAAGTCTCCGAGAGGGACACAGAACTCTGAAGACAGCCACACTAGGCTTATTACAACATATGGGTCACAGTGGGATGAAGTCATCTCCGTTATGACCAAACATTGGGATGTCTTAACGGCAACCCCCAAAATAGCCCACATAGTGGGCCCGAAACCGAAGATGGTTGCACGCAGATCCAAAAATCTGGGGGACATTTTGATTAAATCCGAATATGTCAGAGGCATCGATGAGACGTGGCTTTCTGACTATCCGCGTACAAAGGGCATGTACCCATGTGGGCATTGCCAGGTATGCCCCTTTGTGGATAAAACAGACCGTTTCACCGATGCCTCCGGAAATAAGCATTTTGAAATCCGGGATTTCATAAATTGTTCAACGCCAGGGGTCATCTACATGATCACATGTCCTTGCCCAAAGATATACATGGGCAAAACAAAGAGACCCCTACGTGTTCGCATTGGCGAACACATACGGGAAATGAAGGAGAAGGAACCCCAGAAAACCCTGGCCAAACACTTTCATAGTCAGCATGGGAAGAGCCCGACTGGCATGAAAGTCAAGGGTTTATATGTCCTCAAACTCCCTCAAAGGGGAGGTGATTTTGATCAAATACTGTTACAAAAGGAAAAATGGTGGATCTACCACTTGAGGAGCCTCCATCCTGGAGGCCTCAGTGTGGAACTCAACCTGCAGGTCTTTTTACCAAAGTAGATATATGACGGAGTTAAGTCACACGATTTGGGACCGGTAACCCTCCGGTTTAAATGGCCACGGGCCGGTTGCTCTGCTGGCTCTGCCTTGTCTCTCTCCCTCTCCTAAAAAGTTGGACTACAGGCAGCCTGGGCTGGATATGTAAGTGTGTTCCCCGCTCCTAGTGTATGGACAACTGATAGATGGTCAGATAGGCCTTAATTGTGCTGCCCTGACTAGTCCCCACAATATTGGGTTGTTAGTATATCTGGATGTGGAAAACACGTGCCAACTAGACAATGTGGTATATTGAACCAAATCGGGAGTGGATGTGGACATGTCTGTTTATAGAAAAACAACCAGATTTCCCTTTTTCTAAGCCATGGCTTTAATAGGTTATTACTAACTCATATATGTCCCATAAAAGATGAGGGGCTGTTTTTTTGTCCCCTGATAATGTCCACATGTACACTTGGTTGTATTGATCAGATATTTTCTATTATTGGCATCATCTTCTCCAACTACTCACAAACATGTCTAACTGACCCAGGGTGTTGTCTGTTGCTCCACATGTATCCTCTGTTTGTTCCCTTTTCTCATATCTCTGCATCATACAGTTGCCATATGATTTGTTCTCTAGTCTGTGTTTTAATCTGAAAAAATAGAAATATCATTGGATATGTCGCTAGCAGTGCCTGGCTTAATACTCCAAAATATACCACGATCCCCATCACTGACACACCCAGTGGCTGTGGCCATCCAAGTTTAGTGTATTTAAACGGAGGCCTTGGAGGAACCAAACATGAAAGAAGCCAAGCCATTACGCCTAGCGAAACGCGTCCGTCAACACGTCCGTATGGGGAGTTACTGTGACTTGCAACACCATCCATCCCGTAATCCCTGACTGCCGTCTGATCCCTGGAGCGGGCCGGCACGACTCCACGCAGCACCCGTCCCTGACTACATCACATGACCCGGGTCATGTGCTCCGACACCAGGAAGTAGCGGCTTCCGTACTAGGACACACGCCGCACACGGAGACCTGTGGATGTGGCTCACAGCTGCAGGGTGGAGACAACAGGATGCTATACAAGGACTTGATGCCTAGTCACCAGTAACCTGGTTCATGCCAAGAAGACCAACTTGGGACCCCGCCAAGCAACTGTGAGTACAGCTTGTGGTTGTATTGGAGCTAAACTTTTCCTTTCCTTATTCACACAATGCTCCCGCAAGGGGATATTGCATGTTCATGCTAGCAGCTTGATACAGACTTCATCAATCTCAGCCATTATTGCTTGCTCATTGTGATTATCATCATTATTGCTATCCCCTTTGGATGAAGGAAGACTATTGAGAAGTACATCTAGCTCTATCCCTATGTTTCAACCGTTCCCTTATAGGGTCCCCATGGCTTTTGAACTTTAATCACCATACAGCAGCTGACATTATATGTGCAATATTCAATTGTGAACCATACGGTTTCCACTAACACAGCTGCTGTAGGTGATCCCCCACGTCCGGACGTCCCTTCTATGTGGTTTGTCTATGTGTTGTTTCCCCCTGTATGTGGTCTGTTGTAATAGGCCTGGTCTGCCCAGAGGACATATGCAGTTCCTCGGCAGCCCTTGCATTGCATTGTATATATTATTTGTTTCCTTTTTTGCTGCATTCCAATTTCAACCTGTACCTATAGTCTAATAAATATTTTTCCATGAGCATTGTTTCACGGCCCTTTTCCTCCCTGGAATACCGCTTAGTCTTCCCAGCCCTCTGAGGAGACAACTCTTGTTTATCCTATGCTATTGCTTTTGGTTATATAGGGAGGACACCTTATTGCGGTGGGTGGCTGAATAAAATAGTCCATATACATGGCTGAGCTCGTACTGTCTTGACAACTTTGTTTTTGTGAGCACTATTATCGCTGGCATTCGCACTAAGTTGCAGCTGGATCAAGATGGCGAATCGCGATCTGTTTATGTGTGCGGGTCTTCTAGGCCCCCAAGGCCTATCCTTACAATTAATTCTTTGACCATTTCCTATATCGTGAATGGCAACACCCTCAGCGTTCCTCCTCACTGACTGTACGTTTTGCTGAGCGCTATCCCTTTGAGGAGAGCTTTCTAAAGAAATGGGAATCACCTGTGGTGGACCCACCTATTGCACGCCTTACCAAGGCGACTACCATTCCTATGGAAGGGACCCCTTCCTTCAAGGATCCCGCTGATAGGAAGACAGAGGCACTTTTGAAGTCCCTCTTCTTGAATGCAGGCTCTGCTGTGCGGCCTGCTTTGGCTGCGGCCATGGCAGCGCAGCATTTCTCTGAATGCATGGAGGAACTTAGGAAGGACTTGGTAGGCGGTCGCCTGATGGAGGCACCACAGAAGGCTGAGCATTTGCTCCAGGGGATTAATTACCTCTGTGATGCGGCCGTGGATGTTCTGCCTTTGCTGTCCAGAATATCGATATCGGCTGTCAGACTTCGTAGAATTCTTTGGCTGCGTTCCTGGTCGGGTGACCACGCGTCCAAAAGAGGTTTGGCTGACCTCCCTTTTCAGGGTGGGCATCTATTTGGCTCGCGTCTTGATGAAATCATCAAGGATTTCACGGCGGTAAGAGTACCTTCCTTCCGGAACCCCGCAAGCGTGAATTTCGCCGTAGGCAGGAGCCTTCTACGTCCGGTCAGAAGAAGCCTTTTCGTCCCTCTGGCACGGCGAGCAAAGGGACCCGTTCCAGTAAGGTCGATGCAGGGGCCGGACGCCGGCAGTGGCAGCGCAAACCAGAAAAGGCGGAAGACAAGTCTCCCTCAGCCTGATGGGTTGCCCTCGCCCGAGTGTCGGGTGGGGGGACGTCTTCTGGGGTTCGCAGATCGGTGGCTGGCTCACATTTCAGACCGCTGGGTCCAGGAGGTGGTGTCCACCGGGTACAGGATAGAGTTCATCACTCTACCCCCAGACAGGTTCTTCCCATCAAATTTAAACCTTCCGCTGGAGCGCAGACAGGCCCTTTCAGACCAGGGAGTGATTGTACCGGTTCCCCCAGGAGAGAGATTTTGAGGTTTTTACTCGAATCTTTTTGTGGTACCCAAGAAAGGGGACGGATTTCGGCCCATTCTGGACCTGAAGGCCCTGAACAAGTTTGTCAGGGCGCGAAAGTTCAGGATGGAGTCTGTTCGGTCGGTTGTGGCCGCCCTTCACCAGGGGGAATTCTTGGCATCTTTGGACATAAAGGATGCGTACCTCCCATGTACCCATCCATCCACGCCATCAGCGCTTCCTGCGGTTCGCTATTGGGGATCGCCATTTTCAATTTGTAGCTCTCCCTTTCGGCCTGACCTCCGCGCCCCGGGTGTTCACGAAGTTGCTAGCCCTGGTGTTGGCGTTGCTGCGTCAGAGGGGCATTGCCATAGTGGCATACCTGGACGATCTGCTCCTGCGAGCGGTCTCTGTATCTGCCCTGGAGGAGAATGTGCACATCACAATGGCCTCACTGCTGAACTTCGGCTGGTTACTCAACCTGAAGAAGTCTTCAGTGTCTCCTTCCTGCCGTCTGGAGTATCTGGGTCTTATTCTGGACACAGAACAGGCGAAGGTGTTTCTCCCTCCGACAAAACTGCAGGGCTTACAGTCGGGTGTGCGCACCCTTCTATCGCACCATCGGTCTTCCTTGCGGTTCTGTATGAGGGTGCTGGGGCTCATGGTCTCGTCGTTCGAGGCGATACCTTTTGCCCAGAGTCACACTCGTTTGCTCCAACGAGCAATTCTGGCTCATGGGACAAGTCCCACTGGTCGTTGGATCTTCCGATCCGGCTGGGCCCTCAGACCAGGGCATCTCTGACCTGGTGGCTTCGGGACTCGGCCCTCACTCAGGGGAAGTCGTTCCTGCCCCTTCAGTGGACGGTAATCCCCACGGACGCCAGCCTGAGGGGCTGGGATGGAGTCCTGGGGCAGCTATCAGCCCAGGGTCGTTGGTCGGCCCAGGAGGCCTGCCTGCCCATCAACGTGCTGGAGCTCAGAGCAATCAGGCTGTGTCTTTTTCATGGGACGAAGAGATTGCAGGGCCGTCCGATCCAAATTCAATCGGACAATGCCACGGCGGTGGCGTATGTGAATCATCAGGGCGGCACACGGAGCCCAGCGGAGGCAGCTCTGATTCTGCGTTGGGCGGAACTTCACGTTCCGGCGATCTCAGCGATTTACATCCCAGGTGTGGAGAACTGGCAGGCGGACTTTCTCAGTCGCCAGAAGCTGGCGACAGGGGGAGTGGTCCCTCCACCTGGAGGTGTTCAATCAGATTTGTCACAGATGGGGGACGCCGGATGTGGATCTCATGGCATCCCGGTTCAATCACAAAGTGAGAACCTTTGTGTCCAGAACAAAGGATCCGCTGGCAGTGGCCACGGATGCTCTAGTGGCCCCCTGGAGCCATTATCGTCTCCTGTACGCCTTCCCTCCGGTACGTCTGCTTCCGAGATTGGTGCGCAGAATAATAATAGAGGGAATACCGACCATTCTGGTGGCCCCAGATTGGCCCCGGTGCACCCGGTACGCCGACGTGGTGCAAATCGTGGCAGGCGCCCCTTGGTGGCTTCCGATGCGAGACGATCTCCTGTCTCAAGGACCCATATTGCACCCTGCTTTACCCTCGCTGGCTTTGATGGCTTGGCTATTGAGTCCCAGGGGCTGAGGGATAGGGGAGTGGCCGACTCCGTGATCCCTACTCTGTTAAAAGCTCGCAAGTGCACTTCTCGCAAGATTTATCACCGCACCTGGAAGGCTTACATTGCTTGGTGCGAGGCGGAGGGCTATAACCCTTGCTCGTTTGTCGTCTCCAGGGTCCTGACCTTTTTACAGCAGGGCCTGAATAAGCATTTGGCCTTGAGTACTCTCAAGGGCCAGATCTCGGCCTTAGCCATACTCTTTCAGAGACCTTTGGCTTCGCACTCTGATTCGTACCTTTGTACAAGGTGTGCGACATGTGGCGCCTCGGGTGAGACCCCCGATGGCTCCGTGGGATCTGAATCTGGTGCTTTCTGTTCTTCAAAAACCACCTTATGAAAAGATCAGGGAAATTCCCTTGCAGCTTCTGTCGCAGAAAGTGGCTTTCTTAGTTGCCATCACTTCTGCCAGACGGATGTCGGAATTGGCTGCCCTATCGTGCAAGTGTCCTTATTTAGTGATGCATAAGGATAAGGCGGTCTTGCGACCCCTTCCTTCCTTTCTCCCGAAGGTAGTCTCTTCTTTTCATATCGATGAAGATATTGTTCTGCCTTCATTGTGCCCTCGTCCATCGCACCCGAAGGAATTCGAGTTGCATGCCTTGGACGTAGTTAGGGCCTTACGGGTGTACTTGGCTGCTACAGCTCCTTTTCGTAAAGCTGACGCCTTGTTTGTTCTGCCAGAGGGCCCACGCAAAGGATTGGCGGCCTCTTCGGCTACGATTTCTCAGTGGATTAGAAAAACCATGACCCATGCGTATTCTGTTCGGGGCAAGGTTCCCCTTTTTCCGGTCACGGCTCATTCTACCCGGGCGGTTAGTACTTCCTGGGCCTTCAGACACCAGGCCTCGGTGTCACAGGTGTGCAAGGCGGCCACTTGGGCCTCGGTTCACACTTTCACTAAGTTTTACAAAGTTGATGTGTTTGCGGCCAAAAGCAGCATCCGAAGATGCAAAGTTCTGCAGGCGGCAGTGTAGGCGCGACTGGCGCCTCCTCAGAGGTTCAGTTGGGTACTGTTTGCGTTTACCCACCCCTCTTTTGACACAGCTTGGGGACGTCCCCACAAAGTCAATGGAGAGCTGCGTCTGTCAGTGAACGTAAGGAGAAAAAGAGATTTTATTAAAACTTACCGTAAAATCCTTTTCTCTGAGTTCACTGACAGACGCAGCACCCACCCCTCTGGGCTCTGTTTTGGTAGGGCTTGAGTACGAACTGAAGAGCTATACTGTGAGGGGGTTTGATGTAGGAAGAGAGGATGGCCCCCAGGGGAGGGGCCAGCTGATTCTTTTTTTCCTGCCTAGTTAACTGCTAGTTGGACGAACATAAAACCCCACAAAGTCAATGGAGAGCTGCGTCTGTCAGTGAACTCGGAGAAAAGGATTTTACGGTAAGTTTTAATAAAATCCCTTTTTTTCCCACTGACCACCAATGTAAGGTGCATTCTCCCACTGACCTCCAATAAATTTGGTTTTATCTGGGGTACCCCAAAACCAGAAAATTCTTACAAGGGTTCCTCGATTGTGAAAAGGTTGAGAAAGGCTGTATTAGATTGTTCTTGATATGGGAATGAGGGAATACCCTCATAGTATACTATTAGACCTCATACACAATGGACATTTTTACAGCTGATGTTTTTGGCTTCAGGCATTTTTTTTTTCCTGCAGCCAGTAAACTCCTCAGCATCCTATGTGTCCATTCACACATAGGCTTTTATCAGCGTTTTTTTTTTTTTTTTTTTTGGCATTGGCGTTTTCTGGTTGAAAAAAAAAAACACAGAACTAGTGGGTATGAAGAGGAGTTTTTCAGCTGTAAAAACACTGAAGAACGTGGCTATTTGGTGTTCATGAGCAGTTTTTGAGCCATAAGCTTTTGTGAGAGTATAGTTTTGCTAAAAAACGCTAATGCAAATATTGTGTTTTTAACATGGCATTCTACAGCTAAAGCTACTGCCCTTTCTATAACGTCCAGGGTGCATGAGGCTTAATAACTTAGGGGTATCCATAATAGGCGGTTTTAAAGCGGAAATAAACCCAGATGGGGTTTACTTCCTCTACATACACCTGTAAATTAAAAACATAATGGGCCACTTACCTGCAAACGAGTCCAGCGCTGTCCCCTGTGCTGGCGGCATCTATCTTCAGGCCCTTATTCTTCCGGGGCCGCGACTCCGGGAGCCCGTTTCTTCACTGCGCATGTGCCGACATGACGTTGGCACATGCAGAACACCAAACTGTGCAGGTTTGGGAGATATGCAGGGCACCTACAGGTAAGCCTTATTCTAGACTTACCTGTAGGTTAAAGTGGTTGTCACAGGTTGACTACTACTTTAAAATGTTGTCATCTTTATAGAAAATAGTTTCTGGAGCAGGGAGTGTCTTCACATTTTAGAAGTTCAGTGTGAGGAAAACCAATCCTGTGTCAGCAGGTCAAGCCACATATTGGATTATGTCAATCATTGTCAGTTTTAATAAGTTGTCCTCTAATATTCAGGACTTGGTGTGCATGGTTTGACTGTGTAAGTGACCGTTTATTGATTCTGTTTAGTTATGTGTTCTCGCATACCAAATGTATTGCTCATCTCAAAGGCACGTAACAAAGTAGTGTATTTGTTTTACTATTCACATATATGTGTCTATGTCTCAAGGGTCATATCTTTATTTTTTTTGTGTGTTATTGATCAAGCTGCAAAAGTTTGTGTTCTTGTTAAAAGTTGGAGCTTCCACTATTGCTGCCACTGTAAGGGCTGGTTTAAATGGAGGTTGTTTTCCTGTGCTTGACGTGCTTTGAAAATGTATGTCAAATGCTGGTCAGCAGATTCCCATTGACCTCATTGCAAATTTTTATTTATTATGATTTACTGTAATTTTTATTTCATTGTCATTTTTCAAAATTTGCAGTTTTTTTAAAGTGGTTCTAAAGCCTAAGCCTTTTTTATACCTTGATGCATTCTTTGCATTAAAGCGGTTGTCAAGTCACCACTCCCCCCCCCCCCCCCCAAAAAAAAACCCTGCAAGAGAAATGCATAATGAGCTAGTATGCATACTAGCTCATTATGGAATACTTGCCTTGAAACAAAACTGTTGTAGCGGTCTCGGCACACCGCTGTGACCGGTGACATGCCACTTCAAGGTCCTCGGCTCCGGCCAATCACAGCGCAGGCTCCAGCGCTGTGATTGGTGGAGCCGCGCTGATGTCACTCCTGCGCATGTGCGCGGGAGCCACCAGTCACGGCACGATCACACTGAAGAAACGGTATGGAGGCTGTTACTTCACTGCGCATATGGCGAAATGACGTCGGCATCAGCATTACACAGCATATCTCCTGAACCGTGTAGGTTTGGAAGATATGCAGGGCACCTACAGGTAAGCCTTATTACAGGCTTACCTGTAGGTTAAAGTTGTTGTCACGGGTTGACAACCACTTTAAGGTAAAAAATGTTTAGGCATCAGCATCCCCCCTCCCCTTTTACTTACCTAAGCCTTCATTTGATCCAGCGCTGTGCACATCTGCAGCTCTTCTCTCCCCTCACTTTCGGGTCTCGTTGGCTTTACTGGGGCACCGGGAGCCATTGGCTCCCAGTGTTGTCAATCAAAGCCAGTGGTGAGGGAGCGGGGCAGAGTCCCGCTGTCTGTGTCAAAGGACACGGCAACGGGGCTCGGGAGCGAGCATGCGCAAGTGCCCCCATGGGAAGTGGCATGCTATGGGGGCACTGGACAGGGAGAAGGGGCCAGGAGCTCCAGCAGGGGACCCGAGAAGAGGAGGTTTAGGGCTGCTCTGTGCAATTCTATTGCACAGAGCAGGTAAGTATAGACATGTCTGAACGCGTACGAGCGAGGGCTCGGGGCAACGGCACAGGAAACTGTGTCTGTCGCCCTGAGACGGGGCGAGGGAGTGGTGACCGAAACTAACTGTTGTGACCCTCGGTTACCGAGGGCCACGGGGTCATTTCGGTTGCTCTGGGCTTTCACTCCCCTCTCTTCTCGACGTCTACACGTGTCGCGACCTAGTTTACTTCCGAATCCATTCATTTTCCCCTCCCCCCTACGACTACGGATTTGTAAAAAATGGAATTTCACCAACAGTTGGGCACTGTTGTTGAAATTGGATGTCCATTCTCT
>BLSH010152871.1:94271-109995 GCA_018402905.1 Glandirana rugosa
CCCATCCTAAAATTTCACCAGCCGCCACTGGTCTGAACTATTTTCTGTCTGTTTTTTGGGGCTAAATTGTTTTTGTTTTGGTAAAAGCTGTATTCTACAAAGTTACTGTCAGTGAAGTTTTTACTAAATTGTCTGAGGTTCAGCTGCTATTGTTGCCAACATTTAAGCAGTATTAAACCCAAAAGCAAAGATATATTATACTGCAGCTTACCAATTCTTAGATGAGGTGGGTACATTAGTTTTCTTTTTTCGGCTTTCTTTTCTTTCACCCAGTGATCTAGCCAGTAAGTCTGTTTTTCAGCTGAACCAGCTGCCCTGCAGATGTAGCAGTTAGACTTGAGGCAAACCATGTAACACTGACAAGGGTGCTTAAAGTGGTCAGTTTTATTCATGTAAAAACCCTTATGCCACAATGAACAAAACTGTTGCTGTAACTACTTAAAAAAAAAAGTATTAGCTGGAGTTTAGCTTCAGTTTGTTAGTGTATCTAAATCTGCTAGTCCATCTAACACTACCCTCCCCCAAGCTGACATAGCTGCTGTTCAAAGGTGTCTCTGTTGCTCCTTCATCCAGAGTGGGGGCATTCTAATACAGGAGGTGTGTTACTGGCCAGCATCTAATGTATGGTAAGCTGCAATATATTACACTTTAGGTTTTGGGTTTAATACTGCGTTAAAATTTAAATGATTAAATTGTGCAAACTTAAGACTGTTCTCCATCCCTACCACCACCAAAAATGTTAATTGGAATGTGACCCTAAATTGTTTATTATAATGTTAGTATGTGTATATCAATAAATAAATATATCATTATGTCAAACTATAATTTAAAATTGAACTCCAGAAAATACATTTCTGTTTTCAATAATTTTTAGTGAGTTTAAATTGAAAGACGGCTTACAAATAAAGATACAAATAATTATTTATACCAGAAAATGTTTTTGCGCATAATTGGACAGAGTGCATAGAACAATTCCTATACAAATGAAAGGGTACTCCATTGCATTTCACCAGCCCCTTGAATTTCCTACCAGCATCAAAAAGCCTTGTTTCATATAGTGAATTAACTACTTAATATCCTTTTACCACACTTGGGGGATTGTAATGGCAGAAGGATTTTTGTTATCTTAATGCATTCATGCATGTTATCTATGCATTAAGATAAAAAGCCTTCTGTGTGCAGCAGCCCCCTCCTAATAATTACCATCTCTATCCAGCGATGTTGCAGGTGTGTCTCGTCTGCCCAGGACTCCTATCCTCATTGGCTGAGACAGCAACGTGGCGCTATTGGCTCCCACTGCTCTCAATCAAAATCAGTCAGCCAATCAGGAGAGAAAGGAGGTGGGCCGGGCCATGGCTCCGTATCTGAATGGACACCGGGAGCTGTGGCTCTGCTTGGGTGCCCCCATAGAAAGCTGCTTGCTGTGGGGGTACTGAACAGGAGGGATGGGCCAGGAGGGACTGAGAAGAGGAGGATTGGGGCTGCTCTGTGCAAAACCACTACACAGAGCCGGTAAGTATAACCTGTTTGTTGGCAAAAAAAAAAATGAGCATTTAGTATCACTTTAAGAAGGAGGAAAGAGTCATATTCCACTGTTCTTCTGACAGTGCTTCCTTGTATGCTTACAGCAGTCATGTGGCCCTTGTGATGGCTTTCGGTTATTTTCTTGTCAAACAGAAAGTGCTGTTTTCTTCAGCCTTGTAATAAATAATTAGATGGCACGGCACAGACATTTGCCTGCTGTCTTTGCCTGTGTCATGCTCACAGCTGCTGTTAGAAATCACGGGGCCCCGTACAGCCTACCTGACAGGGGCCCCCCCTTTTGTACATTTTTAACTGCCCTGTTGGGGGGCCTTTGGTGAAATATCAGGGGTCTAAACAGACTTCTGATGTCTCACATTTGAGACGGAGAAAGGTACTGAGGACAAAGATTCCCCAGTCCCTTTCTCTGCAACCTCAGCTGCATTGGACAGTGAATGAATGGGAAGTGCTCTGAGGCTTCCTCTTCATTCATTCACAAACTTAAGCATAGTAAAATTTACTATCCTTCAGTGATGAATGCACACAGTGAGCGATCGGTACCAATCCCTCACTGTGTTTATTCAGGAAAGGAAGGGGCTGGTAAATAGAACATTACCACCCCTGGTCCCCTTCCTGAAACATTCCCTTGTGTGCCCTCAGCAGCTGCTGGCGGGAGAGGAGAGAAGGGGGGCAGGGGGAGCCACAAGAGTTGGCAATAAGCCAGTACAACCGTTGCTACTGCTCGGCAGGTGCCCGGGCCCCCCTTTTGGACTGATGGGGCCTGGGCACCATACAGGAGGGCTAACTGTACTGCCTTTATCAGCAGACCTGGTCATGCTACAAAGAAGAGCTTAGGAGCAGATGAGCATGAGCCCTGAAATCCTAACGAATATGTGTCTGGTAGGACAGAGAATGTTCTAAAAGTAGAAGAATCCGCACAAGGGGCATATTGTACAAACTAGAAGTTATGTCCCTTGTGCTGATTTTTATCATGTTGATTTTAGCTAAACTTGGGCTTTAAACTAAGAATGAATGTCACTTAGTTTAAAAAAAAAAGTTGATTTGCCCTTGTGTCAGACTCATTTCAAAATCCATGTACTGTTATAGAATTTCTCATATTTGTAAACTATATAGCAGGGTGTGGCCTAGGTTGATTGAATTGCAGAATGGCTACAGGTTACACTTGTACCAGGTGATTCTTCTTCCTGCTAGAGAAATTTTTGCCAAAGTGGTTGTAAACCTCAGACCTTAAATATGAACAAAGCATATCTTTCTATAGTGTGGGCTTGTCTCAATCCAGAGCAAGTGCAACTTCGGTCTGCTACATCATTCCTCTATCACAGTGGTTCTCAACTCCGGTCCTCGGGACCCACTAACAGGCCAGGTTTGCAAGATAACTGAAATACATCACAGGTGATATCATTTGCTGCTCAGTGATTGCAGTGTTCTAGTCTGCATCTCCCCAAGGTAATACTTAAAATCTGGCCTGTTAGTGGGTCCTGAGGACCGGAGTTGAGAACCACTGCTCTATCGGCTTCAACTCCCCGCCCCCTGCTTTTCAAAGCTGAGCAATCCTTTGTAAAAGTATCACTTTGAATGGATGTAGAGAAGAGAAGTACAACTTATGCAGGAGGATTTATTTCATCTCTTTATCACCTGAGGCCAGTCACTTCACTGGGTTTATGTAAGGGTTTACAACCACTTTAACAGTTTTTCATTCAGGCAAATTCTTTATTACTGCTGAGAAACATTTTCAGTATTATAGACTTGAGGTACCAACTAACGCCTTAAATCTAAATCCTTCTTCCTTTCCGTTTTATGCGCAGGGCTCATTGTTTACTTTGGTTATGGCATCTGGCACAGTAAAGAGAACTTGCGAGGACCGAAGAACCATGGGGTCACCGCACGTTATGTGGTGTTTCCAAACAGTAGCCTTGAAGAAACCGTACAGCAGGTCCAGCCAAACGTTCAGGACACCATGGGAAGAGCAGAGGTCATAGATGAGGAAATCCAGAAGAGATGATACCTAAAAGGTCTATTCTGACCCAACATGCTAGGAACCCTTATGTTGTACAATCTCCTTCTCTGGAAGGAATTTACCATTTGCACTGAAAATCACATTAAACAAGTCTTGTATACTTGTACAAGAAAGCACAGAGAACATAATCAAGAGATGTTTCTTCTACAGTTTCTAACCTTTGGTATGTAAAGCTAGATCTAACTGCACAAGGATAAGGTTTTGGTCATATCCTACATTTACATGGGTAATGTGTCCCATATATGTCTATATTGGGAAGATAGACCTGAGCCTCACAACTGACCATGCTCTGCCCTATAACCTTCTCTATATTTGAAAGACTGTCCTAAGCTTTTGGTACCTTAAAGCCTGGCTAATTGGGACCTCAGAATCCAGATATCTGACCCACTGGTATCATGGGGAAGTATTGTGTAGATTTGGTATGTTGTAATCAATTGTAGTTTTTAGTCATCCCAGAACAATTGCTTGTTTTGGGCCTAGTCCGGGTTTTAGAAAAATACTGAAAGGACATTTCTATACGGTTATTATTATTTCTGCATATGTTATGTACACCACTAGGTTATTAATGAAGAAAGAACCACAAAGTACAGTAACCCATGGTCACTAATTAGCAAATACCTGTATCATTTCAACTCATGTGAGTAATCTTTCTCTCACTCTACGGCAAAATTCCCTTGATGTAGTGAGCTATGTGTTCTTGCTGTTGAAATCGGCTTGGAACCACCAACTAGTCCGGGTGCTCATTCGGTTTTATTATAGGATCAAGGAAGATCCTGCTATACATCCACTAAGACAATTTTGGTTTGTGCTTATTTTGTAAAAAAAAACCCCAAAAAACTAAGCACCGGACAAGTGTTGGCTGGGGTCTGATTGATGCTGGGATAATTAATCCCTTTATAAGCCTTGGCAGTATTGTGTGCTGTGGTTTATTCAGTTCATCTCTGCTGAATTCTAGGGATGTTGTTTGGCTTGTGTGCCTTTCAGGATCCAGCAAGTTGGCCTTGGATAGTTTGTATCTTTGAATGTTTTCTCTTGCTGCCTCTAAAGTAGTAGCTATTGAATTTTATGAGGTTTGCACATTTTTTTTTTTCTTTCTCCACATGGGACAGGTCATGGCAAAATTGACTCAAAGCAGAACTCCTAACCGCTTGATAAAATAATAATGATCTTTAGCAAGGAGCATACATTCCAGATTAAAAATGATGCTACCAAAATTAGTGTGTGCTTTGAATTGCCTCCAGCATTGCTCCTGTTTCTTCTTGCTGGAGGCTGCCATTTTGCTGAAGCTCAGAGCCCCTGAGCAGCAGTAAATCAGGAAGAGGGACTAAACCCATAGATTTAATGGTTTCAAAAAACTGTTACATTCCTGGAATGCTGGCATTGCTGTCACACGTGCTTGTGTTCTCAATCAAGCTGTCAAACCATCAAATGACTGGTGTCATAACTGATCACATGTGCAGGACTATGGCAGTTGCAGATCAAACAGAAGTAGCTTTGTTGGCTGTAAAGGATTGGAGGGTTTAATTCCACCTTTACAAGAGGTTGATGTTGTTAATCAGTTGAATTAACAGAACCAGCAATTGGACAGTTATAAGCAACAATGAAAAAATGTAAGCATGAAAAGCCCACATAGCCATACAGTATAAAATATAGAGGATTTAAGTTAACATATAAATGTTAGCAACATCAGAATTAAACAGTAGTTCTAACTACACAAATCATGATGTAGAATAGATCACTACCTTGACCTTTTAATTATAGGCTCAATTATAGAATTCTATAATGGTTTTCATTGCAAAACACAATTTTATAGTGAGCTGTAGAAAATTGTGTATGTAAAAGCTGGTGAGCATGACCTTTGTATGTGTTGCACAAATAACAGATTCTATAGACTATTCTGATATCATTTGGTGGACAGTTAACACTTTTAGGGTCAGTTCACACCACGTGCAGTCCAGTGCGTTTTTTTTTTATGTATCAAAAACGCATGAACAGTAGGTTATACGGTTTTCAATGGCCTAGTTCACACCAGTGTGGTCAGTTTCAGTGCATTCCAGAAAAAAAAGTAGGACATGCTGCATTTTTTCTGCACTGAACTGTACTGGAACGCACCGGAATGTACCAGAAACGCACCGGAAAGCATAAAAAAACGCACCAGAACTGGCCCTCAAGGTTAAGAAAAGAGATTTGGGGGGGGGCGCTGGACTGCATCAAAAATGTGTCAAAAACATGCCTGCAGAAAAGCACCTGGAACGCATCTGGACTGCGTTTTCTATGGTGTGAACTGGCCCTTAGTCACAATAAAATTATGTCAACTGTTCTGCAAAGATGCACAGTCCGTAGCATCCCAAATAAATGCCTTTCATGATTTTATTGTGAATATAGTGTCACAGACGGTATAAGAAACCGATATTTTGGAGCCTGGCGTGGTCCCTTTCTCAAGGCAACATAGGGACTCTGCGAGGCAACTGAGAAGCGCCTGTTGCTTATGCCTTGTGTGATGCTGTCATCACAATAAACATGTAAAATGTATTTATTTGGAGTGTTGGTGACTATGCATCTGGTTCTGGCATGGTACTATGTGGGGCATTCACTGCAAGCACCCATCATTACAAGGTTCAGCACTGTGAGGATGGCAACTTCTCTTTGGACTTTAGTTGTTAACTGTTCTGTCATTTAACAAATGGAGCGCAGTGATCACTTATACTTGAAATTCTACTCTATTCAGCAGAATGCTCAATATGTCTGTGTGTTAGACATGAACAGTGACCTAGGGCATTGGAATTCTGCCTTTGTATAGCTAGGATTTGTATCCATATGTCATTGTTCTTTGTCAGTTTTAGAGGTCCAAGTGTTCTGGACCACAAGTTGCCCTTCTCATTATAGCAGAATATATGGGTATTTATGCTGAGTAAATATTACTATATCGTAAATGAAATACTGTAGAAATGTTCTTTTGGGAATGTAAGACATTGTATGATTTTTGAGGTTCATGCCATTGTTCCATCAGAGGGTTGGCATTACCAATCATAGAAGTAGTGAACGGAAACTTGTAGTTATAAGTCCCCAAGATGAAACTATTCCCTCCCAAGAAATGTATAGTTTCAATGAAAGGTGTTTGTAATGGTCATTAGCATGTTAAATGGTATAGGCAAATATTTTAATGGCATATTTATTCATGACTACTTTGACTAGGGGCATATGTATCTGCCTTGTCTAAACCACAGATAACGTATTGGATTACACTCTTGTACATACAGTGCCTTGAAAAAGTATTCATACCCCTTGAAATGTTCCACATTTTGTCATGTTACAACCAAAAATGTAAATGTATTTTATTGGGATTTTATGTGATAGACCAACACAAAGTGTCACATAATTGTGAAGTGACAGGAAAAAAACGGTTTTCAATTTTTCTTACAAATATGTGAAAAGTGTGGCATGCATTTGTATTCAGCCCCCTGAGTCAATACTTTGTAGAACTGCCTTTCCCTGCAATTACAGCTGCAAGTCTTTTTGGGGATGTCTCTACCAGCTTTGCACATCTAGAGAGTGACATTTTTGCCCATTCTTAAATAGCTCAAGCTCTGTCATAGAGAGCGTCTGTGAACCGCAATTTTCAAGTCTTGCCACAGATTCTCAATTGGATTTAGGTCTGGACTTTGACTGGGCCATTCTTACACATGAATATGCTTTGATCTAAACCATTCCATTGTAGCTCTGGCTGTATGTTTAGGGTCTTTGTCCTGCTGGTAGGTGAACCTCCACCCCAGTCTCAAGTCTTTTGCAGACTCTAACAGGTTTTCTTCTAAGATTGCCCTGTATTTGGCTCCATCCATCTTTCCATCAACTCTGACCAGCTTCCCTGTCCCTGCTGAAGAAAAGCGACCCCATAACATGATGCTGCCACCACTATGTTTCACGGTGGGGATGGTGTGTTCAGGGTGATGTACAGTATTCATTTTCTGCCACATGTAGCGTTTTGCTTTTACGCCAAAAAGTTAAATTTTGGTCTCATCTGATCAGAGCACCTTCTTGTTTGCTGTGTCCTCCACATGGCTCCTCGTAGACTGCAAACGGGACTTCGTATGGCTTTTTCAATAATGACTTTCTTCTTGTCACTCTTCCATAAAGGTAAGATTTGTGGCGTGCATGACTAATAGTTGTCCTGTGGACAGATTGTCGTCCCACCCAAGCTTTGGATCTCTTGAGCTCCTCCAGAGTTACCATGAGCCTCTTGGCTGCTTCTCTGATTAATGCTCTCCTTGCCCAGCCTGTCAGTTTAGGTGGGCGGCCATGTCTTGGTAGGTTTGCAGTTTTGTCATATTCTTTCCATTTTCAGATAATGGATTTTTATAATCTAACCCTGCTTTAAAATTCTCCAGAACTTTATCCCTGACCTGTCTGGTGTGTTCCTTGGCCTTCATGATGCTGTTTGTTCACTAAGGTTCTCTAACAAACCTGAGGGCTTCACCGAGCAGCTATAATTATGCTGAGATTACCGTAAATTACACACAGGTGGACTCTATTTACGAATTAGGTGACTTCTGAAGGCAATTGGTTCAACTTGATTTTATGTTAGGGGAATCCAAGTAAAGGGGACTAAATACAAAGGCATGCCACACTTTTCAGATATATATATTTTTTTTTTGTAAGAAATTTTGAAAACCATTTTATTACTTTCCTTCCACTTCACAATTATGTGCTGCTTTGTGTTGGTCTATCACATCAAATCCCAATAAAATGCATTTAATTTATGTTTTTGGTTGTAACATGACAAATTGTGGAAAATTTCAAGAGGTATGAATACTTTTTCAAGGCACTGTAAATACCCAGGTATCTTGCCAGTGCCAAGAACTTCAGTAGGGTGACAATGCTGATTGAAATCACTGCAGTGTTGTTACAGGTAAGAACCCTTCTCCTCAGTGCAGCCAGTGCCGGCTTTGCCTTGATCCACCTGAAGGCATTGTAACTGACAGCATAACCCCAAAACACCTGGGGAGGGGTGTGGGTATGAGTGAAAATCAGCATAGTGGGATGCTCAGGATCCTGCCCCCCCCCCCCCCCATGCAATATAATGCGGTCATTTAAATCTCTCCTTTGCAACACAAGACCCTGGAATCTGTTACTGGGACCCTAGACTTCAACTACCATTGTTAACCATCCCTTTTGGGTTGTGGCCATTCCTGAGTGAAATTTGAGCCATGCTGTTTTGCATTTAAAGGAGATGTCCTCAGGGCTATGCTGGTTGTTTAACTGGACTAGGCGGCGGGTTTGATTTTCTAAAGCAGATTGTTCACTTTGCAAATGTATGTTCACTCAGCTTGGTAAATAAGGTTAATCCGTGTTGACTTTTATTACCCAATCATGTGCAAGGGACATCTAACAAAACTGAATATGATTGGATGAGTGGCATTCCAATAACTTGACCCTGTTTACTAAGCTAAGTGAACATTCACACTACAAAGTGAACATTCACTTTCCAAAGAAAGGCCTTTACTCCCTTAGTAAATCCAATCGGTGTGTCCATCCTGTAAAGAAATGGGGAGGAAGAATTTGGCATTTTTGTGTATGTATGCCATTTTACTGTTTTTTTCTTTGGTCACAGCTCATCCATATGCTCCTGTTACATGGCATAGACTCAAAGCTTGCTATGCACATATAGATTTATTTTTTTTTCGTTAAGCTTTCGGGGCTGTAAAAAAAAACTAACCAACCCTCTATCCATGCTAGTCAGGATACATCTCCTGCTGTGGCCCTTGAATGTTGACAGTTGGCTGTCAAATACCCCAAGAGCAGCTGCATCTGATCGGATGCTTGCACCACTTGGCTGACAACTTTCCACCCAACATCCCTGAAAAATTGAAGGAGCAGGGTGGAAAGGTGGCAACCCTAGCAGTGAATTGTCAATTTCACCAGGAACCAGGCAAAAATTGTACAGTATATGGCCAGCTGTAGACAGTATACTTGTTTTAATCAACCAAGGAGCGTTGGCACACATTTCATACACCGATCAGCCATAACTTTGACTACCCATCTAATATTGAATAGGTCCCCCTTTTTTGCCTTCAAAACCGTTTTGTCCCATTGAGGCATGGATGCCACTAGAACTCTGAGGGTATGCTGTGGTATCTGGTGCCAAGCTGTCAGTAGCAGATTCTGTAAGTTGTTGGGTGGGACCTCCATGGATCCAACGTTGTTCCAGTGCATCCCACAGATGCTTGATTGGTATGAGTTCTATAGAATTTGGTGGTCAGGTAAACACCTCAGTCTTTGTGTTCCTCGAACCATTTTTGCAGTGTGGCAGGGTGCATTATTCTGCTGAAATAAGTCACTGCCATCAGGGAATACCATTTCCACAAAAGAATGGACTTCAATGTTTAGGTAGGTGGTGCATGTCAAAGTAACATCCACATGAATGGCAGACCCCAAGGTTTCCCAGCAGAACATTACCCAAAGCATCACACTGCCTCTGCTGGCTTGCGGTTTTCCCACACTGCATGCTGGTGCTATCTCTTCCCCAGATAAACAAAGCACATGCACCAGCCCTCCATATGATGGTAAAGAAAGATTGCCCTGTATTTGGCTCCATTCATCTTCCCATCAACTTCCCTGTCCCTGCTGAAGAAAAGCGACCCCATAACATGATGCTGCCACCACCATGTTTCACGGTGGGGATGGTGTGTTCAGGGTGATGTACAGTGTTCGTTTTCTGCCACACATAGCGTTTTGCTTTTACGCCAAAAAGTTAAATTTTGGTCTCATCTGATCAGAGCACCTTCTTGTTTGCTGTGTCCTCCACATGGCTCCTCGTAGACTACAAACTGGACTTCTTATGGCTTTTTCAATAATGACTTTCTTCTTGTCACTCTTCCATAAAGGTCAGATTTGTGGAGTGCATGACTAATAGTTGTCCTGTGGACAGATTGTCCCACCTGAGCTGTGGATCTCTGCAGCTCCTCCAGAGATTCTTTAAGTTCTGTAAGTTGTTGGGTGGGACCTCCATGGATCCAACGTTGTTCCAGTGCATCCCACAGATGCTTGATTGGTATGAGATCTATAGAATTTGGTGGTCAGGTAAACACCTCAGTCTTTGTGTTCCTCGAACCATTTTTGCAGTGTGGCAGGGTGCATTATTCTGCTGAAATAAGTCACTGCCATCAGGGAATACCATTTCCACAAAAGAATGGACTTCAATGTTTAGGTAGGTGGTGCATGTCAAAGTAACATCCACATGAATGGCAGACCCCAAGGTTTCCCAGCAGAACATTACCCAAAGCATCACACTGCCTCTGCTGGCTTGCGGTTTTCCCACACTGCATGCTGGTGCTATCTCTTCCCCAGATAAACAAAGCACATGCACCAGCCCTCCATATGATGGTAAAGAAAGATTGCCCTGTATTTGGCTCCATTCATCTTCCCATCAACTTCCCTGTCCCTGCTGAAGAAAAGCGACCCCATAACATGATGCTGCCACCACCATGTTTCACGGTGGGGATGGTGTGTTCAGGGTGATGTACAGTGTTCGTTTTCTGCCACACATAGCGTTTTGCTTTTACGCCAAAAAGTTAAATTTTGGTCTCATCTGATCAGAGCACCTTCTTGTTTGCTGTGTCCTCCACATGGCTCCTCGTAGACTACAAACTGGACTTCTTATGGCTTTTTCAATAATGACTTTCTTCTTGTCACTCTTCCATAAAGGTCAGATTTGTGGAGTGCATGACTAATAGTTGTCCTGTGGACAGATTGTCCCACCTGAGCTGTGGATCTCTGCAGCTCCTCCAGAGATTCTTTAAGTTCTGTAAGTTGTTGGGTGGGACCTCCATGGATCCAACGTTGTTCCAGTGCATCCCACAGATGCTTGATTGGTATGAGATCTATAGAATTTGGTGGTCAGGTAAACACCTCAGTCTTTGTGTTCCTCGAACCATTTTTGCAGTGTGGCAGGGTGCATTATTCTGCTGAAATAAGTCACTGCCATCAGGGAATACCATTTCCACAAAAGAATGGACTTCAATGTTTAGGTAGGTGGTGCATGTCAAAGTAACATCCACATGAATGACAGAACCCAAGGTTTCCCAGCAGAACATTACCCAAAGCATCACACTGCCTCTGCTGGCTTGCGTTTTTCCCACACTGCATGCTGGTGCTATCTCTTCCCCAGATAAGCGAAGCACATGCACCAGCCCTCCATATGATGGTAAAGAAAGCATGGTTCATCAAACCAGGCCACCTTCTTCCATTGCTTTGTGGTCCAGTTCTGATACTGGCTTTCCTATTGTAGACACTCTTGGCTGTGGATCAGCATGGGCACCCCGACCAGTCTGCAGCTATGCAGCCCCATACACAGCAAACCGCAATGTCAATTTTTTTTTCTGCTTTCAACACCAACTTCAGGGGCAACATGTTTTTATGCTGCCTAATATATCACAGATGCCATTGTAAAGAGATAATCTGTTATTCACTTAATCTGCTGGAGGTCATAAAGTTAGAGCTGATCTGTGTGAATGTGTATCACGTAGTCACATAGTTGGTAAGGTTAAATAAAGACACCAGTCCATCCAGTTCAACCAGTGTGGGTGTGTATGTCAATATCACAGTCGGTGTATATTCTATATCGGTTCAGCAAGATCATTCTTCTAACCGTGAAGTGGGACCAAAACAGTTGGACATGCAGATGTGTCTCTTTGAAGAAAAATCTTGATATTGCACTCACTGCATGTTTACAAACCTCAAAGAACTGTAGAAATATCTGTTTCGTGTCCACTTTTTGTGCCGGTTTAATATTTAATTGTGCATCTAATATTCAGCAACCAGTACTGTACTCCAAGCTTTTTCCTCTAGCTGGTATAGAAAGGACTGTGTATGCAATGAACTCGTGAACTGGCTTTATTCATGTGATTTAGACATCACAATAATCTAATCATGCAGTTGTTTTATTGTATTATCAGTGCTTATGGCAACATGGGGGGAAAACAGCCTGTATTTTTGTATCGACTTATTTCACATTCTTTTTGAAAAAAAAAAAAAGTGCTCATCTAAAATGCTCTATTTCCTATAAGTTTTCATTTTTTTCCTGTTTGGTTTTGATGTACAGTGATGTATTTATTTAAGGAAAAAAATAGATAATGTTTAGAGATGCAAAACCAAGTGTGTGACTTTAAATAAATGTTTGCCTATTAAAATATTGTACTTACAGTACATGAACGTACGTGAAGTTCTTTAGTAAATTGACTTAAAGTGGTTGTAAACCTTGGTTATGAAATATGAAGAAAGCATATCTCTATACAGTGAGGGAAACAAGTATTTGATCCCCTGCTGATTTTGTACATTTGCCCATTGACAAATGATCAGTCTATAATTGTAGTGGCATGTTTATTTTAACAGTGAGAGACAGAATAACAACAATAATATCCAGAAACCTGCATTTCAAAAAAGTTATACATTGATTTGCATTTTAATGAGTGAAATAAGTGTTTGACCCCTTAGCAAAACATGACTTGGTATTTGGGGACAAAACCCTTGTTGGCAATCATAGAGGTCAGACGTTTCTTGTAGTTGGCCACCAGGTTTGCACACATCTCAGGAGGGGTTTTGTCCCACTCTTCTGTGCAGATCCTCTTCAAATCATTAAGGTTTTAAGGCTGACATTTGGTAACTTGAACCTTTCTCTCCCTTCACATATTTTCTATGGGATTAAGGTCTGGAGACTGGCTAGGCCACTCAGGACCTTTTAATGTGCTGCTTCTTGAGCCACTCCTTTGTTGCCTTGGCCGCGTGTTTTGTCATGCTGGAATACCCATCCACGACCCATTTTCAATGCCCTGGCTGATGCAAAGGAGGTTCTTGCCCAAGATTTGACAGTACATGGCCCCGTCCATCGTCCCTTTGATGCAGTGAAGTTGCCCTGCCCCCTTAGCAGAATAACACCCCCAAAGCATAATGTTTCTACCTCTATGTTTTGACGGTGGGGATGGTGTTCTTGGGGCAGCATTCCTCTTCCTCCAAACACGGTGAGTTGAGTTGATGCCAAAGAATCCTTCAGATGTTCATTAGCAAAACTTCAGATGGGACTGTACATGTGCTTTCTTGAGCATGGGGACCTTTTGGCCCTACAGGATTTCAGTCTTTAACAGCATAGTGACTATGGTTTCTTGGTGACTATGGTCCCAGCTGCCTTGAGATCATTGACAAGATTCTCCCGTGTAGTTCTGGGCTGATTCCTCACAATTCTCATGATCATTAAAGCTCCATGAGGTGAGATTTTGCATGGAGCCCTAGGCCGAGGGAGATTGAGTTATTTTGTGTTTATTCCATTTGCGAATTATCGCACCTCTCACAAAGCTGCTTGGCGATGGTCTTGTAGCCCATTCCAGCCTTGTGTGGGTCTACATTCTTGTCCCTGACATCCTTGGACCGCTCTTTTGTCTTGCCCATGGTGGAGAGTTTGGAATCTGCTTCTGTGGATAGGTATCTTGCATACAGGTAACAAGCTGAGATTAGGAGCACTGCCTTTAAGAGTGCTCCTAATCTCAGCTCGGTACCTGTATAGAAGACACCTGGGGGCCAGAAATCTTGCTTATTGATAGGGAAACAAATACTTATAAATTGATTTGCATTTTAATGAGTGAAATAACTTTTTTGAAATGTTGTTTTTCTGGATATTTTTTTGTTATTCTGTCTCACTGTTAAAAGAAACCTACCACTAAAATTATAGACTCCTCATTTCTTTGTCAGTGGGCAAATGTACAAAATCTGCTGGGGATACTTTTTTTTTTTTTCCCCTCACTGTAGTGTGTACTTGTCTCAATTAAAGTGGAACTTCACTCTCTCAATAAACATTGATTATTTGTAATCCTTATGCCGCTAGCCTTAGTAAATAGGAAAGTATATCACATTTACTGGTTTTAATTTTTTTTTAGGAAAATTATATCATTCATCCCAGGAGTCTTCAGGAGGGAAGGAGGGGTTTTAAGAGCTAAACGCAGGAAGTCAGGGACACATGGATTTCAGGAAGTAAACGCTACATGAATCATCTGCCCTTACTCAAGGTGGCTACAGCCAAAAATTCTAGGGGGTGGTTTTCAAAGTGATTTCTCTTCTCTCATGAAGCATGGAGACATGGATGGATGGTTGAGTTTGCTTTGAATAACAAAAATTAATTGAACAGCGTTTTTTGTTTGTGGTGCTCAGATGATGTGTCATTCTGCTTTAAGAGCGTTAAGAGGAGGAAATTAAGGAAGGAGATAAAACCTTTTTTAGGTACATTAGTGATGGAAGGAAAAAATACAATGGGATCACCAAAATGAAAACTGGGCACAACACATATGTTGAGGGAGACCAGGATAAAGCAAACCATTTAAACAATTACTTTTGTTCAGTCTTCTCAGAAACAGACTGCACTAATGATAACAAGTTAGGGAATCATATTGGTTCTAGTAATGATGGTTCATTTCTAGGATTTCTGGAGACAGAGGTAGCTGAGGAACTGGCTCGGTTAAAGCTTAATAAACCAATGGGCCCTGATGGTATTCATGCCAGAGTTCTAAGAGAACTTTGCGAAATAGTTGTTGGACCATTAACAAATCTTTTAAATAAATCTCTTCTAACAGGAGAAGTTCCCCATGACTGGCGGATAGCTAATATTGTGCCTATCCACAAGAAGGGCAGCAAGGTGGAAGCTGGCAATTACAGGCCAGTGAGTTTAGCATCAATTGTAGTCAAGGTAATTGAATCACTTCTCAAAAGAAGGATCATTGATCACCTAAAAATACACAGCTTGCTGGACCCAAAGCAACATGGCTTTACTGAGGGCAGATACGAAACCCAGGTCGTTCGACACATAAAAATCCACTAGTTACTAGGAAGAAAACTCTTCACTAAGTTAATGGAACTGATGTTAACTACGATTTGAGTGACCGGACATTAACGGTCGAAGGTGGAACGACGGGAAGAACACCTATCCGTGTTATAATCGATAGGCGGTCAGTACCCCTTGAAGAGGACAATCTTCTCTAAATAAATTTTCTAAACAATTACCAGGTTGTTGATAAAGCGTTTCAAGAGAATCTTGAGACCGTACTTATGGTAGTCCCGGGTAACCAAATAATTCGAAATTGGCTCGGTCAAGGAGTCGATGGAGACAGAGGTCTTTAGGATCTTTAC
>BLSH010152871.1:114459-131628 GCA_018402905.1 Glandirana rugosa
TTGAGAAAAAAAACAAAGAAAAAACGCTGGCCCTTTAAAAATGCCGGTAATCTAATGCTAATAAAAACTGAAAAAATCACTGATAAGCTACTGAGGTTTTTAGGACTTTTTTTTAACATCCTGTGTGCATGAGGCCTAAATGTGTAGATCAGGGGTAGGCCACCTTGGCACTCCAGCTGTGGTGAAACTACAAATCTCATCATGCCTCTGCCTCTAGGAGTCATGCCTGTAATTGTCAGGGTCTTGCAATGTCTCATGGGACTTGTAGTTTCACCACAGCTGGAGGGCCGAGGTTGCCTACCCCTGGTGTAGATGGAGGAATGGGTAAGTTTTTTGCACTCCATCTGCTGGTTGAATAAAAAAAATGGCTCATCTATGACCTGTACTGTATAGCATGGATGGATCAATCTGTTTTTTTTTTTTTGTTTTTGGGGTGGGGGGGGGGGGTTCAGCCTGCAGATGTATGCAGTATATGGCCATGTTTACTGTGGGAAAAATGAATTATTTGATCCCCTGCAGATTTTGTAAGTTTGCCCACTTACAAAGAAATGAAGGGTCTATCATTTTTATCATAGGTGTATTTTAAATGATAGACCGTATCAACCAAAAATCCAGAAAAAGCACAATACAAATCTTATAAATTGAGTTGCAGCTCAGTGAGTAAAATAAGTATTTGATCCCCAAGCAAAACATGACTTGGTACTTGGTGGAGAAACCCTTTTTGGCAAGCACAGACACTGGCTAGGCCACTCCATGCCCTTAAAGCACAAGAAAACCCATCAATTTGATACTGTCAAAGAAGAGTGAATATTCCCGGCATGCCGGAAATGCTAGCTGTCTCCTTCATTGTGCTCTCAACCAAACTAACAAACCATCCAATGGGTGGTGTCATAATGCATCACATGTGCAGCATCATGGCAGTTGCAGATTAAACAGAGGCTAAGATGTTAGCTTCCTTGGCTGAAAATTATAGGAGGGTATACTCCCACTTTAAAGTGGATGTAAACCTGAAAAAAAATGTTTTTAATGAAGACTTCTACCTGGTACAGTAGAGGATGTCAAATCATCTGTGCCCAATCTTGCCACAAAGAGTAAATCCACCTCTGAGCAATCCTCTTGTCTTTTTGTAGTAAGATAAAAAAAACAACACACAGATAAGAGTGTGTACGATGCCATCTTCGCATCCCCCTTCTTTCTTCTCCAGCTCTCCCAGGATTGGCTGCTTTGCACCTCAGCATGATTGGGCATGCTGAAGTCATGTGGTGCCCGAGTTTTGACAGGATGTTACTCAATACTCAGGAATAGGAGAGTATGAGAGTAGAGGAGGGCGGGGAGTCTTGTGACATCATGACTCCGCCCACCGAGCTACGGCAAAGAGACCCACCCACAAATTCCAGTGTTTTGCAGGGCTGCTACTGCTGAAGGGGTGACATTTGCAAGGTAGGGATACATGCAGGAGGTTTGCATATATACAGTATCTCACAAAAGTGAGTACACCCCTAGATATTTTATTATATCTTTTCATGTGACAACACTGAATAAATTACACTTTGCTACAATGTAAAGTAGTGAGTGTACAGCTTGTATAACAGTGTAAATTTGCTGTCCCCTCAAAATAACTCAACACACAGCCATTAATGTCTAAACCCCTGGCAACAAAAGTGAGTACACCCCTAATTGAAAATGTCCAAATTGGGCCTAAAATGTCAAAATTTTGTGTGGCCATCATTGTTTTTCAGCACTGCCTTTACCCTCTTGGGCATGGAGTTCACCAGAGCTTAACTGGTTGCCACTGGAGTCCTCTTTCACTCCTCCATGATGACATCATGGAGCTGGTGGATGTTAGAGACCTTGCGCTCCACCACCTTCAGTTTGAGGATGCCCCACAGATGCTCAATAGGGTTTAGGTCTGGAGACATGCTTGGCCAATCCATCACCTTTACCCTCAGCTTCTTTAGCAAGGTAGTGGTCATCTTGGAGGTGTGTTTGGGGTCGTTATCATGTTGGAATACTGCCCTGCAGCCCAGTCACCTCAGGAAGGGGATCATGCTCTGCTTCAGTATGTCACAGAACATGTTGACATTCATGGTTCTGTCAATGAACTGTAGCTCCCCAGTGCTGGCAGCGCTCATGCAGCCCCAGACCATGACACTCCCACCACCATGCTTGACTCTAGGCAAGACACACTTGTCTTTGTACTCCTCACCTGGTTGCCGCCACACATGCTTGACACCATCTGAACCAAATAAGTTTATCTTGGTCTCATCAGACTACAGAACATGGTTCCAGTAATCCATGTCCTTAGTCTGCTTGTCTTCAGCAAACTGTTTGCGGGCTTTCTTGTGCATCATCTTTAGAAGAGGCTTCCTTCTGGGATGACAGCCATGCAGACAAATTTGATGCAGTGTGCAGCGTATGGTCTGAGCACTGACAGGCTGACCCTCCACCCCTTCAACCTTTGCATCAATGCTGGCAGCAGTCATACGTCTAGTTCTCAGCGTCAATCTCTGGATATGATGCTGAGGACATGCACTCAACTTCTTTGGTCGACCATGGCGAGGCCTGTTCTGAGTGGAACCTGTCCTGTTAAACCGCTGTATGGTCTTGGTCACCATGCTGCAGCTCAGTTTCAGGGTCTTGGCAATCTTCTTCTAGTCTAGGCCATCTTTATGTAGAGCAACAATTCTTTTATTCAGATCCTCAGAGAGTTCTTTGCCATGAGGTGCCATGTTGAACTTCCAGTGACCAGTATGAGAATGAGAGCGATAACACCAAATTTAACACACCTGCTCCCCATTCACACCTGAGACCTTGTAACATTAACAAGTCTCATGACAACGGGGAGGAAAATGGCTAATTGGGCCCAATTTGGACATTTTCACATAGGGATGTACTCACTGTTGTTGCTAGAGGTTTAGACATTAATGGCTGTGTGTTGAGTTATTTTGAGGGGACAGCAAATTTACACTGTTATACAAGCTGTACACTCACTACTTTACGTAGCAAAGTGTCATTTCTTCAGTGTTGTCACATGGAAAGATAGAAAAACATATTTACAAAAATGTGAGGGGTGTACTCACTTTTGTGAGATGCTGTGTGTGTGTATGTATGTATGTGTATGTGTATGTGTATGTATATATATATATATATATATATATATATATATATATATATACATATACACTAATACTGTGCCATTAGTTGATACTGGGTGAGTGGTGACTGTACATCCACTTTAAAGCGGAGATCCGGCACCCCTTTAAAAATCAGCAGATACACATACAGTAGCTACTGACTTTTAACTTTAGGACACTTACAGTCAGGTCCATAAATATTGGGACATCAACACAATTCTAATCTTTTTGGCTCCATACACCACCACAATGGATTTGAAATGAAACGAACAAGATGTGCTTTAACTGCAGACTTTCAGCTTTAATTTGAGGGTATTTACATCCAAATCAGGTGAACGATGTAGGAATTACAACAGTTTGTATATGTGCCTCCCACTTTTTAAGGGAGCAAAAGTAATGGGACAATTGGCTGCTCAGCTGTTCCATGGCCAGGTGTGTGTTATTCCCTCATTATCCCATTTACAAGGAGCAGATAAAAGGTCCAGAGTTCATTTCAAGTGTGCTATTTGCATTTGGAATCTGTTGCTGTCAACTCTCAATATGAGATCCAAAGAGCTGTCACTATCAGTGAAACAAGCCATCATTAGGCTGAAAAAACAAAACAAACCCATCAGAGAGATAGCAAAAACATTAGGTGTGGCCAAATCAACTGTTTGGAACATCCTTAAAAAGAAAGAACACACCGGGGAGCTCAGCAACACCAAAAGACCTGGAAGACCACGGAAAACAACTGTTTTGGATGACCGAAATAATTCTTTCCCTGGTGAAGAAAACACCCTTCACAACAGTTGGCCAGATCAAGAACACTCTCCAGGAGGTAGGTGTATGTGTGTCAAAGTCAACAATCAAGAGAAGACTTCACCAGAGTGAATACAGAGGGTTCACCACAAGATGTAAACCATTGGTGAGCCTCAAAAACAGGAAGGCCAGATTAGAGTTTGCCAAACAACATCTAAAAAAGCCTTCACAGTTCTGGAACAACATCCTATGGACAGATGAGACCAAGATCAACTTGTACCAGAGTGATGCGAGGAGAAGAGTATGGAAAAGGAAAGGAACTGCTCATGATCCAAAGCATACCACCTCATCAGTGAAGCATGGTGGTGGTAGTGTCATGATGTGGGCATGTATGGCTGCCAATGTAACTGGTTCTCTTGTATTTATTCATGATGTGACTGCTGACAAAAGCAGCAGGATGAATTCTGAAGTGTTTCGGGCAATATTATCTGCTCATATTCAGCCAAATGCTTCAGAACTCATTGGACGGCGCTTCACAGTGTAGATGAACAATGACCCGAAGCATACTGCAAAAGCAACGAAAGAGTTTTTTAAGGGGAAGAAGTGGAATGTTATGCAATGGCCAAGTCCATCATCTGACCTGAATGCGACTGAGCATGCATTTCACTTGCTGAGGACAAGACTGAAGGGAAAATGCCCCAAGAACAAGCAGGAACTGAAGACAGTTGCAGTAGAGGCCTGGCAGAGCATCACCAGGGATGAAACCCAGCTTCTGGTGATGTCTATGCGTTACAGACTTCAGGCTGTAATTGACTGCAAAGGATTTGCAACCAAGTATTAAAAAGTGAAAGTTTGATTTATGATTGTTAATCTGTCCCATTACTTCTGGTCCCTTAAAAAGTTTGAGGCACATATTCAAACTGTTGTAATTCCTACACCGTTCACCTGATTTGGATGTAAATACCCTCAAATTAAAGCTGAAAGTCTGCGGTTAAAGCAAATCTTGCTCGTTTCATTTCAGATCCATTGTGGTGGTGTACAGAGCCAAAAAGATTAGAATTGTGTCGATGTCCCAATATTTATTTATTACCTGACTGTACCTGTCCTGGAATCCAGCAATGTTGGCACTGCCACCGATCTTCGTATCAGCTGGTCCAGTGCTGCCGCCGCCATTGACGGTGAGGGAACCCGGCAGTGAAGCCTTTCGGCTTCACGCCGGGCCCCTACTGCGCATGCGCGAGCTGCCTCTGCGCTTTCTCACTGGCCTGGCGGTGGAGGACGGAGCCGGACTGCTGACGTCAGTGGCCATGGCCCGGGCTCCCATATGTGGGGGAAAGGACACCTGTCAAAGGTATCCTCTCCCAACTCCCCCCCCCCCCCCCAAAAGGTGCCAAATGTGACACCTGAGGGGGGAGGAGTCTGATGAGCGGAAGTTCTATTTTTGGGTGCTGCTTCTTGAGCCACTCCTTCGTTGACTTGGCTGTATGTTTTGGGTCATTGTCATGCTGGAAGACCCATCCACAATCCATCTTCAGTGTTCTGGCTGTTCTGGCAGAAGGTTCTCATCCAAGATTTTACATGGCCCCGTTTATTGGCCGTTCAATGCGGCAAAGTCGATCTGTACCTTTAGCAGAGAAACAGCCTCAAAGCATAATGTTTCCACCTCCATGCTTGATTGTAGAGATGGAGTTCTTAGAGTCATAGTCAACATTTTTCTTCCTCCAAACAGGGTGAGTTGAGTTCATGCCAAAGAGCTAAATTTTGGTCACATCTGACCATGGCACTTTCTCCCAATCCTGCTGTGAATCATTTAGATGTTCATTGGCAAAATTAAGACGGGCCTGTACATGTGCCTTCTTGCAGGAGCTGCAGGATTTTAATCCATTGTGCAGTATTGTGTTGCCAATGGTTTGTTTGGTGAGTGTGGTCCCAACTGCTTTGAGATCATTCACAAGCTTCTCCCATGTAGTTGTGGGCTGATCCCTTACCTCCCTCATGATCATCCTTACCCCATGAGGCAAAATCTTGCATGGAGCTCCAGATTGAGGATGATTGGTTATTTTGTATTTCTTCCATTTACGAATTATCGCTCCAACAGTTGTCTTCTTCTCATCAAGCTTCTTGCTGACGGTCTTGTAGCCCATTCCAGCCTTGTGCAGGTCTGCAATATTGTCCCGGACATCATTGACAGCTCTTTGGTCTTGCCCATGATCGTGAGGTTTAAATGGAAGAAAGAGATTCTGTGGACAGGTGTCTTTCATACACATAAAGTCATTAGGAGCACCTTCTTAAAATGACAGGACTAATCTGTGTATCACATAAGTACATACTGTAGGCAGTCTGTGGGGACCATAATTATTGTTGGTTGGTAGGGGATCAAATACTTATTTTACTCACTGAACTGCAGCTCTATTTATAACATTTGTATTGTGTGTTTTCTGGATTTTGGGTTGCTATTATGTTTCTATCATTTAAAATACACCTATGATAACACTTTTTGACCCTTTATTTCTTTGTAAGCAGGCAAACTTACAAAATCTGTAGGGGATCAAATAATTATTTTCCCCACTGTATATAACCGATTCCTTCATCCACGCTATACAGTGCAGATGGATGAACCTCCCCTTCTGCTTATTGTATTTTGTCAGCTTTTTGGCCAATCAGTTTCTACCTGGCTCCTTTAATTTTCCCCATTGACCCCATTGAATTTGTTCTATTAAGGGTCCCCCAAGACCACTGGTTAAAAAGGTTGACAAAGGCTACTGTGGATAGGCATAGTCGGGAATGCAAATTGCATAACCCACAGCTTCCAATAATTCATTGTCCTATGATTAGTCCTCCGTAGAGGGAAGTCTGCTTGTCATGGTTTAGTGCACTTCTCACTTCAAGTTTGCTCTCTGTAATGTCTTACTAAAGACATCTACTCATTTATAGTATAAAATACTCTGTAAAAGATGGCACACTGATCAACAGGAAACTAACACCCAGTCGTATCTAAGACCACAGGAAATCACATGTGAATGCTAAGTGCTTAGTTTAGGTTGTCAACCAGATCAAGCTATGTAGAAAATAGTCTCTGACCAGCAGACATCTCACATTGCCTAGATAGATGCTTCCATGGGAACAACATGTGCATGTGTGATAGAAATCAGCTAAAGACACAGAAATCTCTGGAAAAAAAACCTCCTCTGATAACTAAGTAGTCAGTCCTAAAACAAGAGGAAAGCAAAGTATCTGGTAGCTACATCGATTATGTCATAAGAAATACAACGTAGGGGTTCTCTGACAACTGACTGTAGTGAGGATAGATAAAATCAGAACTTGCTAAGTGTCCTTCATACAGCATTTTCCTCCTTCTTATTTTTTTTTTTTTAATTATATCAACCTAACACATAATTTGCCAATCTGGTCAGGGGAGCCTTTGCTCTGTATATACAGTACATATTCAACGAAATGGGGAATATTTTAAGATCTCATATTGTTCCAGCATGTGCAAATTTACGTAGTGATGGCCCGACCCCTAGAGGCCTAATGGTGGCCTCCAGAGTCAGGGAGAGCTGACGTCCTTTTTTTTACAGTGTGGGTTACTAGGGATGGTGGGTGTAGTGCAGATAAAGTAAGTTGGGCGCCAGACACTTTCAGAATGCAAAAAGAGATTTATTGTCTCTTAACGAACTGGGGAGAGAGGGTTAGGGCCAGGGCACCCTTAGGCAGGTACAAAAACACTAGGCAGACAAAAATAATAATAGGAGGACAGCTAAACAGTTCAAGGGCCTTTAAGCTGAATTGCAGCAAACTGTATTTGTAGACCACTGTCTCCTATAGTAATTGAACTTGCAAGTTTGATTTCAATGCAGATCACAACTTACTGTATACCATTGTAGATCATCTCACTGAGCTCCCAGTCTTTCACTAGACTCTTCAGATCCCAGCCACTGCTGGATCCCTTGAGCTCCTTCATAACCCGCTGTGCCTCCCAAGTGTCACCCATGCTGCTGTGCTCGGTCCCTGACTTGGCTCTTCAGCTAACCCGCTGAATTCTCTACAAGCATCACCCACACTGTCCTGTGGGGCCCTGGATTTACTATGCTGAAGCTTTCCAACTTGTTCACCATCCCTGGCTAGTGAATAAGGCTGCTCTGGTACTTCTTCAGACTTCACAAACTTGGTCTCTGAACAGGAATATATGTCCCTTAGTGGTGACTGTGTCTCCCTTTATCTCTGGCCTGGTTCTCATTTGCCTCTGGCGAACCAAAGTGGTCGTCTCTGCTGACCACTGCTTTCTTTACCTAAGACAACAACTTGATTCTCCAGCCGGTAGAATCCTGGCAACTTGGTTGGGCTCCAAGCCTGAAACCCCAAACCCACGCTGCTTGCTTCCAACCTGGATAGGCCTTGGACTGCCTACCAGCCAGGTACTCCCGGTTAGGCTTCTGGCCTAGCAACCGGGAGCTTTTCAACACACGTCCACCCAGACAGCCATTCCAGGTGGCACAGAACCCTGATCACCTGACCTCTCCCAAGTAAATAGGCTCTCCCAGCAGGCCATGGGGCCAAAAAACCCCCGACTGATTGGCTGCAACAACCTATCCACTCCTAACCTGGATACAATGTGATCTCGTCATTCTAGTGCCAAGAGTAGCAGCGCCACCCAATGACAGAAGAGAGGGATACACTAACCCAGGCTTGGAGCAACAATCAGGAAATCCCCTATCAATTGGCCAGGCTAGTTACCACCTAGCAGAACTAAATTTAATAGCAGCCCTGATTAGAACCAGTGTGCTACATTTAGGACTGAGTTCTTCAAATGTACCCATGGCTTTACTGTAAGGCTCAGTTCACATGTGTCCAGGTGTGGTTTCATTGCGATTTTTCAAAGGAGTCTGGTGCGGTTTCGTTCACCGATTCAGGTGCAAATTTGTTAAGTGTATGACACTTGAAATCACACCTGACCCGGACCTAAAATCATATAGGACTCTTTTGAAAAATGCACTGCTGCTGGCCCACAGATATGTGAACCACTCCATCGAGCCAGTTTGTTTCACATGTCATACCAATCAGATATGGTTCAAAACGCATCCAATTTGCATATGTGTGAACCAAGCCTAATTAGTGGCAGTTTCAGGATAGGTTCACACCTATGCATTTTGCAGTGCATTTTCAGTTTTGCAGAAATGCACTACAGTCCATTTAAAATGTTTTTCTATGGGTCACGTTTACATCTGTGTGTTTTCAACCGCTGCCTTTTTTGGAAAGGGTCAGAGAGCTTACAGACCTGCCCACAGCAGGTTGCATCTTTGGTTCCATAGACTTCAATGGAAATGCAGCAGAAACACAATGCAATGCTTGTATTTTTGATGCTTTTCCCTGCGTGTTTGCTGGTATCTCCTGCATGACAGCAGACACCTCTCAAAAATGCACTAAAAATGCTTGTCAGAAAACGCACCAGAAAAACGCATCAGCCGCAACCTGCTTAGTTGTAAACCTAGCCTCTGTAAGCAGCAGTCAGCATGATGTGCACATACTTCATTAGAAGTAAGTTATGTGTCTGAAGCTGTACCCCAAAAAATGTAACTAAACTTCAGCTTTGAAGGCTGGTTCGCACTTGGATGTCATCCTTTATTAATGTTTTTTTCAAAGAAAAAATGGATTCAGTTTACATCAGTCTGCACATCCGTTTTCGGTTCAGCTCAGTTTACCTTGGTCCACATGTGTTTGAACTTCAGTTCTGTTCCATTTACATCAGTTTATATCAGTTCAGTTCAGTTTACATATGTTTTTTTTTTTTTTAGTTATTGTAGAGACCATTCAAAGGGGACAAAAGTAAACAAAAAATGTTTCTTGCCTAAAAATGGACATAAACAGAATGGATGCAGTGGTGTATCATCCATGGGTGCAGGGTGTTCACTGAACACGGGCCCTGAGGGGTGGGGGGGGCCCACTGTGCTCTGACCCACACTGCACCCATGAATTATCTCTCTGCCGGGGGTGATTGGTGTGGTGTGGGCTTGCACACGGGCCCACTAATTTCATGATACGCCCCTGAATGGATGGCATCTGTTTGCATCTGTTCTGTTCCATTACGATGGATCTGGGCGTTGTCTGTTCTGTTATAAAAAAAATTGGACCTAAATGGACATGGATGTAGGCAGATATAAATGAATGATCATCCATTTCCATCTGCCCACCCATAGACATGCATTGTCCTTCAGTCTGGCTCTGTCTGAAAAACTGGCAGACGGATCTAGACTGAACACCCATGTGAAAGAGGTCTTAGTCATTGAGTAGCAGTTGAATATTTTCACAGTTTAGAAGTCAATAATGTATTGCAACATGATGGGGGTTATATTGAAGTCTAAAGCCCCATACACACCATTAGATTTTCTGTTGATTTTTTCCTTCAGATTTACCAAACCCATCTAATATGAGGTCAAACCTTAAGAGTCTCAATTTGTATGCAAAAAATCAGCAGAAAATCTAACCGTGTGTATGGGGTTGATGGCCCCTTCCACACTGGGTGGGCTTCACTAGGAGCCCACTTACACAGCCGGGGATCTTTCCTCTGACCCCTGCTGAGCAAGGGGGTGGCCGGTCCATGTCTTCTTCACTTATGCAGAGTGGACACAGACACAGCCTGCTGTCCTCTATGGGTAATCAGATGTAAATGAACCATCTGTCTATTTACACCCGACTGCCATCCAATCCACTAGTTAAGGGCTTACTGCGCTGGGTGCACATGGGACTCCACACATCTGATGGTTGATTAAAGATATATGCTCTTTTTTTCCTACTTTGGTAGGATGTATATACTGCGTCTTCCTTACCTTGAGTTGGATTCGGTTAGGAACGCTTCACCTGGCTACTTTATTCTATGTTGATACCATAGGTCTGGTGGCATACTGGCACCTGGCTTCTTAAACTTAATCTCCTCTATCTTCTGTGTGCACTTGTGATCTGTTCACCCCACTGCAAGCCCAGTCAGCCCTCGCCCTCAGAAATACGGGTGTTTCCCAAACCAATTTTCTCATTGGCTGTAGACCCTCCTAATCACTACTCTGCTGATTTGGCATATACGCTTGAAATTATTTGTAACCTGGCTGTTTTTGAAGATCCCCTAACACCCCGTATAACATGAGGATCTGTTTTTAATACCTCGCCCAATTAGCCATTTTCCCTCCACGGTGTTATGTGACTCGTTAGTGTTACAAGGTCTCAGGTGTGAATGGGGAGCAGGTGTGTTAAATTTGGTGTTATCCCTCTCACTCTCTCATACTGGTGACTGGAAGTTCAACATGGCACCTCATGGCAAAGAACTCTCTGAGGATCTGAAAAAAAGAATTGTTGTTCTACATAAAAATGGCCTAGACCAGGGATAAGCAATTAGCGAACCTCCAGCTGTTGTAAAACTGCAAGTCCCGTCATGCCTCTGCCTCTGGGTGTCATGCTTGTGACTGTCAGAGTCTTGCTATGCCTCATTGGACTTGTAGTTCTGCAGCATCTGGAGGTCTGCTAATTGCATATCCCTGGCCTAGACTATAAGAAGCTTGCCAAGACCCTAACACTGAGCTGCAGCACGGTGGCCAAGACAACGCTGTATCTTGGCCTAGGCCAACAAGGCCCAGGCCTAGGGCGGCACTTTGCAGGGGGGCAGCACGAAAAGAGTCCCCGCCGGCTTGCAATTGTAGTGCTGGCGGTATGAGAATAAAGGAAGGGCCGCCATCAGAGGGGGCCAGTACATACATATGTGGGGGTCCGGGCATCCCGAAGGGCCCAGGCGGCGAGCCTCAAACAATGAGTTGTTGGATGGGCAGCCAGCGTTCCACGACTGTGGGGGGGGGGGGTTTAGTCAGGCCTAGGGCAGCACAAAACCTAAATACACCACTGGGCCAAGACCATACAGAGGTTTAACAGGACAGGTTCAATTCAGAACAGGCCTCGCCATGGTTGACCAAAGAAGTTGAATTAATTTGCTCAGCGCCATATCCAGAGGTTGTCTTTGGGAAATAGACGTATGAGTGCTGCCAGCATTGCTGCAGAGGTTGAAGGGGTGTGGGGTCAGCCTGTCAGTGCTCAGATCATATGCCGCACACTGCATCAAATTGGTCTGCATGGCTGTCGTCCCAGAAGGAAGCCTCTTCTAAAGATGATGCACAAGAAAGCCTGCAAACAGTTTTCTGAAGATAAGCAGACTGAGGACATGGATTACTGGAACCATGTTCTGTAGTCTGATGAGACCAAGATAAACTTATTTGGTTCAAATGGTGTCAAGCATGTGTGGCGGCAACCAGGTGAGGAGTACAAAGACAAGTGTGTCTTGCCTACAGTCAAACATGGTGGTGGGAGTGTCATTTTCTGGGGCTGCATGAGTGCTGCCGGCACTGGGGAGCTACAGTTTATTGAGGGAACTGTGAATGCCAATATGTAATGTGACATACTGAAGCAGAGCATGATCCCCTCCCTTCGGAGACTGGGCCGCAGGGCAGTTTTCCAACATGATAACGACCCCAAACACACCTCCAAGATGACCACTGCCTTGCTAAAGAAGCTGAGGGTAAAGGTGATGGACTGGCCAAGCATGTCTCCAGACCTAAACCCTATTGAGCATCTGTGGGGGATCCTCAAACGGAAGGTGGAGGAGCGCAAGGTCTCTAACATCCACCAGCTCCATGATGTCGTCTCATGGAGGAGTGGAAGAGGACTCCAGTGGCAACCTGTGAAGCTCTGGTGAACTCCATGTCCAAGAGGGTTAAGGCAGTGCTGGAAAATAATGGTGGCCACACAAAATATTGACACTTTGGGCCCAATTTAGACATTTTCACTGTGTACTCACTTTTGTTGCCAGCAGTTTAGACATTAGTGGCTGTGCGTTGAGTTATTTTGAGGGGACAGCAAATTTACACTGTTATACAAGCTGTACACTGACTACTTTACATTGTAGCAAAGTGTCATTTCTTCCGTGTTGTCACATGAAAAGATAGAATGAAATATTTACAAAAATGTGAGGGGTGTACTCACTTTTGTGAGTTACTGTCATTTATGGGCATCCTGCCACAAAGTTTCATGTCAGGCTCTTCCTGTTATAGGGTGAAAAACTTTTGTCCCTGTCTTCTTCTTCTACTGCATTGATACATACTCTCTCCCTCAATAGAGAAATACGAGGGTTTCCATACTTTTTAAACTCTATTAAATAAAAAAAGTGTGGAAACTTTTTAAGACCCCTTGTGCAAGGAGCCAAGGAGACACCTATTGCTCTGGATGTAATATCCCACACTCGTGCAACCAGAATACAATATTTGAATTGTGAGAAAATATATCTAAGTATTACAACATAAAAATACAAAAAAATGAAATAATAAAAATTGCAATATACTGTAAGAGCTGCTTATTGTCAGACTTAAAATAAGTCTAAAGATGTTCAGAAAACTCCTACCAAAACTTGACCGCACTCTCATAGAGGTAAGTGTAACATCAAAACAATGTGTAATCAAAAGGTACCAAAAAACATATATATGTTATGTATATATATGTAATGCACAACTTAAAAATCCACGTGAATAGCCAAAATATGGTGCTCAGTGCAAATAAATCCAAAGGTGACGTAAGATGTGACACCAAAAGTAATAGTGTGCCTCCTCTTCACCAGACAGATGCACATCGCACTCACTGTTATTTTGTTTAACCTCCCTGGCGGTATGATTGTCAGATTTTTGCGTCTAAAAGTGGTACATTGTTTTGCATAAAAAATTGGCGTTTTATACTGTAGGCCTGTAATTCTTTGGAATAACTCACTTAAATCTGTCCAAACAAGAGTCTAGTAGACATCCCAGGTATGATAAAGTTTGAAACATGAAATCATAAATTATAATATAATAAATAACTATAAATAACTATCAAAAATAATAACATAATAGTAATACAATGTATTCAATAATGTAATCAAATCAAAAACACTAAAATTTGCTCATTTGCAGAATTTTCACTGTCGTCACTTTCAGTGTCTGAGGATAAATTTCCCCAAAAATCAGTATCGCTCGATTCTGGAAATGATTCTTATTTACTATCGGTGTTTTCTAGCTGATCAAAAACCACTTTTGACGTAAAGGGACACTTTTTGGTTGCCATGGACATTCTCAAGTTTCCAGGCAGAAAGAATGGCATATACAGTGGGTACGGAAAGTATTCAGACCCCCTTAAAATTTTCACTCTTTGTTATATTGCAGCCATTTGCTAAAATCATTTAAGTTCATTTGTTTCCCTCATTAACCACTTGACCACTGGGCACTTAAACCCCTTAACAACCAGACCAATTTTCAGCTTTCAGTGCTCTCACATTTTGAATAACAATGACTTTTTTTCACACAAATAGAGCTTTCTTTTGGTGGTATTTAATCACCGCTGGGTTTTTTATTTTTTGCGCTATAATTAAAAAAAGACCGAAAATTTTGAAAAAAAATGAATTTTTCTTTGTTTCCGTTATACAATTTTGCAAATTAGTAATCTTTCTTCATACATTTTGGCCAAAATTTATACTGCTACCTATCTTTGGTAAAAAAAAAAATGAGTGTATATTATTTGGTCCTGTAAGTTATAGAGTCTACAAGCTATGGTGGCAATCATTGAAAATTGATCACACCTGATGTACTGACGGCCTATCTCATTTCCTGAGACCCTAACAAGCTAGGAAAGTACAAATACCCCCCAAATTACCCCTTTTTGGAAAGTAGACATTCCCAGGTATTTAGTAAGAGGCATGGTGAATTTTTTGAAGTTGTCATTTTTTCCCACAAGTCTTTGCAAAATGAAGATTTTTTTTTTCTCCCAAAATTGTCATATGTTAACGGGTTATTTCTCACACCCAGCATTGGTATACCACAAATTACACCCCAAAATACATTCTACTACTCCTCCTGAGTATGGCAATACCACATGTGTGAGTCTTTTACACAGCCTGGCCACATACAGAGGCCCAACATGTAGGGAGTGCCATCAGGCGTTCTAGGAGCATAAATTACACACATAATTTCTTGACTACCTCTTGCACTTTTGAAGGTCCTGGAGCACCAGGACAATGGAAACACCCAAAAAATGACCACATTTTGGAAAGCAAACACCCCAACGTATATTCTAGGAGGCATGATGAGTCTTTTGAACATGTCATTTTTTCCCACAAGTTTTTGGAAAATGTGGAAAGAAAATGAAAACGCATTTTTTTCTTACACAAAGTTGTCCAATTATACAATATTTCTAACACACAGCATGTACATAGCAAAAATGACACCCCAAAATATATTCTGCTACTCCTCCCGAGTATGGTGATACCACGTGTGACACTTTTACACAGCCTGACCACATACAGAGGCCCAACATGCAGGGATCACCGTCAGGTGTTCTAGGGGCATACATTTAGAATCTAATTTGACTACCTTTTACACTATTGTGAGGCACTGTGGTGGCCTGGATAGGCACTGTAGTGGCACAGATGGGCAGTAGAGTGGCACGGATGGGCACTGTAGTGGCACGGATGGGCACTGTAGTGGCACGGATGGGCACTGTAGTGGCATGGATGAGCACTGTAGTGGCATGGGTGGGCACTGTAGTGGCACGGATGGGCAGTGTAGAGGCACGGATGGGCACTGTAGTGGCATGGATGTGTCACAGATGAGAACTGATGTGGTATGGATGAGCATGAATGAGGCACAAATGAGCCATGGATGGAAATGGATGAGCCACGGATGGGTGGGTGAGCATGGATGGGTGGGTGAGCCCGGATGGGTGAGCATGGCTGGGTGAGCATGGATGGATGGATGGATGGGTGAGCATGAATGGATGGATGGGTGAGCACGGCTGGGTGGGTGAGCATGGCTGGATGGATGGGTGAGCACGGCTGGGTGGGTGAGCACGGATGGATGGCTGGGTGAGCACGGCTGGGTGGGTGAGTATGGATGGATGGATGGGTAAGCATGGATGGGTGAGCACGGCTGGGTGGGTGAGCATGGATGGATGGGTGAGCATGGATGGATGGGTGAGCATGGATGAATGGATGGGTGAGCACGGCTGGGAGGGTGAGCATGGGTGGATGGCTGGGTGAGCACGGCTGGGTGGGTGAGCATGGATGGATGGCTGGGTGAGCACGGCTGGGTGGGTGTGCATGCCATAAAGCCCCGACTGTTGGAGGGCTGCAGTGATGGTTGACTTTCTACAACTTTCTCCCATTGTCCGACTGCATCTCTGGAGCTCAGCCACAGTGATCTTTGCTTTCTTCTTTACCTCTCTCACCAAGGCTCTTCTCCCCCGATAGCTCAGTTTGGCCGGATGGCCAGCTCTAGGAAGGGTTCTGGTCGTCCCAAACGTCTTCCATTTAAGGATTATGGAGGGCACTGTGCTCTTAGGAACCTTAAGTGCAGCAGAATTTTTTTGTAACCTTGGCTAGACCTGTACCTTGCCACAATTCTGTCTCTGAGCTCTTCAGGCAGTTCCTTTGACCTCATGATTCTCATTTGTTCTGACATGCACTCATCCAGGTTAATGGGGCATGGTTTGACACCAGGTGAAACTTCCTACCGAGGAGAAAATAGCGTAGTGAGTCCAGGGCCCACTTAATGGCCAGGCACTTTCGCTCCACCACAGCGTAATTTCTCTCGACGGCTGTCAATTTCCTAATTAGAAAAACTATGGGGTGTTCCTCCCCATTAACTTCTTGGGACAGAACAGCTCCCAAGCCTTCCCTGGAGGCATCTGTTTGAACTACAAATTCCATCGAGAAGTCGGGAGCGGCAAGTACTGGATACTGACACAAGGCTGTTTTAAGCTCCTGGAAGGCCTTCTCAGCCTTGTCATCCCATTTTATCATGACTGACTTTTTTCCCTTTGTCAGGTCTGTGAGAAGTGCAGCAATAGTGGAAAAGTTGGGGACAAACCTGCGGTAGTACCCCACGATGCCCAAGAAGGCTCGCACCTGTCTCTTGGTGAGTGGGCGGGGCCAGGCCTGGATCGCCTCTACCTTGTTCACCTGTGGTTTCACTAACCCTCTACCCACAATGCACCCCAAGTACTTGGTCTCTTCCATAGCAATGGCACACTTTTCTGGGTTCACAGTGAATCCTTCCTTCTTTAGAGAGTCTAAGACTGCCTGCACTCTAGGAAGATGGAATTCCCAGTCTGTACTAAAGATGACAATGTCATCTAAATACACTGAAGTGTATTTCTGATGTGGGCGTAAGGTTTTATCCATAGCTCTCTGGAAAGTAGCTGGAGCGGAATGAGGTCGATGAAAGGTCTCTCGATACCTATTTTGGAA
>BLSH010152871.1:131638-151018 GCA_018402905.1 Glandirana rugosa
TCCTAATTAGAAAAACTATGGGGTGTTCCTCCCCATTAACTTCTTGGGACAGAACAGCTCCCAAGCCTTCCCTGGAGGCATCTGTTTGAACTACAAATTCCATCGAGAAGTCGGGAGCGGCAAGTACTGGATACTGACACAAGGCTGTTTTAAGCTCCTGGAAGGCCTTCTCAGCCTTGTCATCCCATTTTATCATGACTGACTTTTTTCCCTTTGTCAGGTCTGTGAGAAGTGCAGCAATAGTGGAAAAGTTGGGGACAAACCTGCGGTAGTACCCCACGATGCCCAAGAAGGCTCGCACCTGTCTCTTGGTGAGTGGGCGGGGCCAGGCCTGGATCGCCTCTACCTTGTTCACCTGTGGTTTCACTAACCCTCTACCCACAATGCACCCCAAGTACTTGGTCTCTTCCATAGCAATGGCACACTTTTCTGGGTTCACAGTGAATCCTTCCTTCTTTAGAGAGTCTAAGACTGCCTGCACTCTAGGAAGATGGAATTCCCAGTTTGTACTAAAGATGACAATGTCATCTAAATACACTGAAGTGTATTTCTGATGTGGGCGTAAAGTTTTATCCATAGCTCTCTGGAAAGTAGCTGGAGCAGAATGCAAACCAAACGGCATTCTTTTGTACTGGAAATGGCCATCTGGGGTAGAAAAGGCAATCTTCTCTCGGGCTTCCTTAGTTAAAGGTATTTGTCAGTGTCCTTTAGTGAGGTCTAAGGTAGTAATGTACCGGGCTGGTCCCAACCTCTCTATCAGTTTGTCTACTCTGGGCATTGGATATCCATCGAACTTTGATACCTCATTGAGTTTTCTGAAATCATTACAAAATTACAGAGTCCCGTTGGGTTTCGGTACCAACACGACAGGTCTCGACCACTCTGCGACTCCTCAATGATATCAAGTTCGAGCATTGTCCGGACTTCCTCCAACACTGCCTACCTATGTGCCTCAGGGGTACGATAGGGTTTCACTCGAACCTTCACATTAGGTTCCCTGACAATGTCATGTTCAATAACCCTGGTAAGACCTGGCAGTCCTGAGAACTTCTCTCTATCCCTATGTAAAAACTCCTTAACCTGCTGTGTTTGTGGCTTGGATAGGGAGGTAGAAACTGGGATTGAGTTCTCCCCTATCGGGGGCTTAGAACTAATCTCAGCCAGGGCAACTTCCTGCTCCCGGTCCTTCTAATGCTTCAGGAGATTTACATGGTATATCTGATAGGGCTTCCTCTTCCCAGGTTGGTGTATCTTATATTTGACCTCCCCAACCTTTTCTACCACCTCAAATTGCCCCTGCCACCTGGCCATGAACTTACTTTCTACCGTAGGTATAAGCACGGACACCCGGTCTCCAACCTGGAACTGTCTGAGTTTGGCAGACCAGTTGCACACCCTTCTTTGTGCCTCTTGTGCTTTTTGCATGTGCTCTTTGACCAGAGACATCATCTTAGAAATCCTCTCTCTCATCTGAGTTATATGTTCTACCACTGTCTTATGAGGAGAGGCCTGACTTTCCCATGTTTCCTTCACCAGGTCAAGCAGTCCTCGTGGTTTTTGCCCGTACACCAATTCGAACGAGGGAAAACCTGTGGATGCCTGAGGCACTTCCCTTATAGCAAACAGCAGTGCTGGAATTAGACAGTCCCGGTCTTTACCATCCTGTTGCACAACCCTTTTAAGCATTGACTTGAGAGTCCCCGAGCTGATTTCACCAACGGGCCCACCAAATCCATCACAATGCGCTTGAATGGTACCTCAATAATGGGTACCGGCACCAACGGGTTCCTCAAGTTAAGCATCGGTGTGGTCAGCAGGCAAGTGGGACATGAACTGCAATAACGTCTCACCTCTGCTGTCACTCCTGGCCAGTAAAACCGGTCCATAATTCGGGCCTCAGTCTTGTCAGCCCCTAGGTGACTCCCCAATGCATCATTGTGAGCTAGGTCGAGCACCATACGTCTGAAGGGCTGGGGGACCAATAACTGGTCGACCACTTCTGCCCTAACCTTGGTAACCTGATATAGCAGCTCACCAATGACCACAAAGTGGGGAAACCTTTTTTCGGCCTCAGACACCTGTGAAACTCCATTAACTATAGTAACCTGTTGCCAGGAATTTTTCAGTGTGGGATCCCTCTTTTGGGCAGCAGAGAAGGCACCCCTTGACACCTCGAGATCAGGGTGGGCAAGACAATGCCATCCCCATTGATGAAATCACGTGAGGCGTGATGTAACGCGTAGGGCGGCGACAGCAGAGGTGTTTGGAAGCTCAGACTGAATGCACATGAGCTCGGTGCTCGTAGGAGAAACGCTCGTTCATTTTACTTGTAAATGTGAGTGTTGATTTTAAAAGCTTGTTTTAAATAAATGTTTTAAACAAAACAATATCACACAAAGGAAAGTCCTCTCTCTTTTTGCACCCACCCGATTGGGAGGGTCTCTCTCCGTATGACTAGTTTTAAAAAGTCACCAGCAACATAGCTGACAGCACACAGAAAAGGTGGAGATCCCCACAGGAGGAACAAGGAATCACCCATACCAAGAAACCTTTATGTGCAAGGTTGCTAGCACACCTTAGATGAGGGACTAGCACACACTTAAAGCGATAGTAAACCCGCTGCTAAAAAAAAAATAAAAAAAAATCCTGCAAGACAATAGCATAATATGTTAGTATGCATCGCATACTAACATATTATGAAATACTTACCTTAGAACGAGGCCCTCGATGCCCGAGTCGGTCAGCGCTAAGGAGGCTGACATGTTTGTCCTCTTCTGTCTTCCGGGTACGCGGCTCCGGCGCTGTGAGTGGCCGGAGCCGCGTGACGTCACTCCCGCGCATGCGCGCCGGAGCTCTTCGCTCCGGCAGCCAGCTCTGAGTTGCTGGCCGCCTCGGCCGGATCGTCAGATCGCATGCGCCGCTAATGTCAGCGGCTGCATGCAGGGCGAATATCTCCTAAACCATGCAGGTTTAGGGGATATTCTTTTTACCTACAGGTAAGCCTTATTATATGCTTACCTGTATGTAAAAATAGCTTTGCGAGTTTACTACCGCTTTAAGGATCAGTCACAACTACAATCACTGCAGATGTATTACCCAGCGCACCAATATGTATCACCCTTAAGAGATTTTTAAACTCACCCATCTGACAGAACTTTTATGGACTATTATTTGTATAATTTTATTAAGTGTATCATCACCAGCATCATCTGCAAACTTTTACTTTAACTGTCACCAATCATTAAGTGCTAATCACTGTTTTTTTATATGTCACATACCTGAAAATTTTGGTTTGTTATATATGTATGTAAGCCACCACGGCTTTATATTTTAATCATTAGAATGCACGAACAAGAAATGCTTTAATCATAAATTTATTCATCACTGACACTATTGCACCTAACACAATCACAATTAATTCACATAATACCAATTGTAATACACAGATAGCACGGCACAAAACACTTTTACCACAATCATACCTAAATAGTCTTGGATAACTATTGAAGTGCCACGAGCTGTCTACACTCATCAAACATTTTGTCCACAATTAGAAGGAAAACCTGTTCATCAAGTGGCAGCGCAGAGGTACTCCCTCACTCCTTTAAACACATATCTCTCAACCATTTCCCAGCTGTGAATGTCATTTGGCAGTGACCTTAGGTACCGGGCTAACACAACCCGCTCCACCATCTGGCTCAGGTCATTCATCTGAGCCCTTGGCGGACAGTCCAGGTGGTACCTCCAACGGTGTACCCTTTGGGCCCGCATAGCAGTAGTCACCCCAAGGCGGGCCATGATTTCGGCCTTCAGCCATTTGTAATCCTTGGCATCAGCAGCTGACAAATCGAAATATGCCTTCTGGGGATCCCCAATGAGGAAAGGAGCAACAATACCAGCCCACTGGTCTGGGGGGCCATCCTTCTCTTTCTGCTGTTCTCTCAAAAGTAGCCATGAATGCCTCCACATCATCATTGGGGTCAACTTTTGCAGGTAGTGACTGGCCCTTACGGCTACCTGATTGCTAGAGATCTCAATGGTGTGTTCTCGTCCCTGTGCAAGATGCTGTACTGCCTCTTGTAAAGCAGCTACCTGCGCTTGAGTCCTTTCTTGCTGGAATGTGAACTGAGCGACCAGAAAGCGTGTGGTCTCCTGCTGCCGGGCCATTGCCTCCTCATGGCAACGGTTGGCTTCTGCGGCAGCCTGCTGCTGGGCTATTGTGCTCTGAGCCAGGGCTTTTATCACCTCCTCCATGTCGCCTTGTGAGGTTTTCAGAGCTTGTGCGATCCTGACCCAGGACATGCAAACATGGGTACTGGCCCTTTAACCACTTGCCGACCGCCGATCGGCATCTGACGGCGGCAAAGTGGCTCGTTCCCGCAAAACGCCGTCGTACGACGGCGGCTGCGGGAACGAGTTTAGTGAGCGCGCGCCGCCGGAGGCGCGCCCGCGCGCTCACTGTGTTCGGGGAGGGCCAGGGAGCGGGTGCGGCGGCTTCGATTGCCGCCGGCTACCCGCGATGGCCCCCCTGGAGCGAAGGAGCGGAGGTCCGTGTAAGTAAACACGGACCTCCGCTCTGTGTGAGGGGGAAGGGCTGTGATCACAGCCTTCCTGTACGTGAAGGCTGTGACCACTTCCCTTCCCCTGTTAGGGCAGTCCCCATACAGTTAGAACACGCCCAGGGAACATAGTTAACCCTTAGAGCGCCCCCTGCAGGTTAACCCCTTCACTGCCAATGGCATTTACACAGTAATCAGTGCATTTTTATAGCACTGATCGCTGTATAAATGCCAATGGTCCCAAAAAAGTGTCAAAATGGTCCGACATGTCCGCTGAAATATCGCAGCACCGCAAAAAATCGCAGATTGCCGCCATTATTAGTAAAAAATTTAAAAAAAATAAAAAACCCCAAAAATGAATTCTCATCATCCGTAAACGCGACCACTTTTGCGCAAACCAATCAATAAACGCTGATTGCGATTTTTTTTATCGCAAATATGAGGAAGAATATAAATCGGCCAAAAACTGTGAAAAAAAATGTTTTTTTATATTTTTTTTTTTGGATTTGTATTTTAGGAAAAAGTAAGAAATTTGGGTTTTTTTGCAAAATTGTCGCTCTTCTTTTGTTTATAGCGGCGATCAGAAATGACGCAGCGGTGATCAAATACCACCAAAAGAAAGCTCTATTTGTGGGAAAAAAAGGACTCAAATTTCGTTTGGGTACAACGTGTCAGTTAAAGCGACGCAGCGCCGAATCGCAAAACGGGCTCCGGTCCTAAAGCTGGAAATCCTTCCGGGGCTGAAGTGGTTAAATGCTTCCAAACGGCTTTTGTGGCTATACTCTGCCCCGCACTCCTCCACCAAATGTAACCTGGGGGTAGCTCCATAATGACCGTCGGCCAGTTTATTGAAGCAAACAGTTCATTTATTTTGAAGCAAACAAAATCAAAAGACAGCTTTCTTCAGCCAAAGTAAATACATAGTCCGGAATCCTGGTATTGATAACTAAAAAGGGGTTCAGCAGCCTGTGTCTCAGTTGGTTCATAGAGCTCACGCTTGCTGGGCTCTCCCTCTCTCGCTCACTTCCTTTACACAGGTGCACTGACTCTGCTGCCTTTTAGACCTCCCTTCCCCAGGTCTTAACGCCATAGGTATCGAAATCCTAGCGATTTGGATTTGAGACTCTGCAATCATCCTTCTTAAAGGGATCATGACTCCAATATTGGGTGGAATATACCTGCCTTCTAGGACACATCCCCGGTGTCCTGTACAACACTCACTACTTTACATTGTAGCAAAGTGTCATTTCTTCAGTGTTGTCACATGAAAAGATAGAATAAAATATTTACACTAATGTGGGGGTGTACTCACATGTTAGATACTGTACATCATTCTATCCAATTTTGCCTTTATTTGATGATAGCACAGAGTGATAATTTTTATTTGAGCTGCACTTTATATGCATTAAAATGGCTAGTGTCATAACTGATCACATGTGCAGCACAATGGCAAATGCAGATCAAACAAAAGCTAAGATGGCAGCTTCCTTGGCTGAAAAGGAGAGGGAGTTTTAGATCTACATTTCTAAATATTGTGCCTGCTACTTGTCAAGTAACATATACTGTATAATCTACTGATTCTTCAGCATCTTAGCTTGCAGATCCAATATTTCTAGTCTAGCTCTTCTGTGAGATAGCCTATGTAATTGAACACGCAAACAGATCTTCAATGAGTCATCTTTCCATAAGGGAGGTTGGCATGGATACGCATTAAGAGGTGACACAGGTTTCCGTGTGATCAATGGTAATATAATGATAGCTGGGTTCCGGGTTCTGTTTCTTTCTATTCTGATCCCAAGACACAATACAAAGCCTCTTTCAGTGGGTGTAAATGTAGGGAGATTTATTAGCACTATTTATTATAAAGACCACAGGAGAAAAAGATTGACTGTATGATTTTTCTATGTTTTTTTAGGACTTTCTATAAAAAGGCCACTAAATAAAGTTCTTCTATGAAGCTTAAAGAGAAAAATAATTTTTGGAAGCTGTGTTTAGAACAATACATATACAGTATAACAAAAAGAAAATAAAAAATAGGAATTTTGATATACCTGTTAATATCATATCTTGGAGTACAGTAGAGGACATAGGTATTGCTTATTAGATCCTGGGTTATATGCCACTACCTTCAAGTGATTGCACACTGGCAAAAGCTCTGATGGGACCAACCCCAGTATACCCATGCCCACTCTGTGAGGTTCCCTTTTTTTCTTTTTAGCAAGCAATGAGGAGATTACAGCTAAAAGAGGTTTTCCTCCAGGATATAAATTTACAGGTACATCAAAATCCCTGTTATCTTAATTGTGAACTGTGAAGCACATGACACAGGAATTGCTTCTTTGACCATGAGACATTCCTAGGTAATAATTTGAACAGTGAGCAACAAAATAGCCAAAATAGCAGCAACTGGCTTACAGCAAAAACAAGAAGGGTCAATGGACTCAAACAGACAGTTGACAGCAGAGGCACCTTGCAGCCGAAGCACGCAGCAGCAGAGGTCCAAACAGCCAGCTAGCAGAGAACAGTTTTGAAAATGTGAAAAGAGGATCTGATGGTGGCCCTGCAACTTATGAGAAAAACAGATGCTAGATGCTGTAAAAAGCCCCCGAACCCCTACATCTCTGGGATAATGGTCTCAGATGGGAAGGAGGAACTTGTTCCCTGAGGGTAGAAGCCCTAAAAAAATCCAAAACAACCGCCCGGCCAGGCAGAAGAGGAGGGAGGAATTCCATAGAGCGATCGCCCTGTGAGGAAACAAAAGAAGAGTGGCAGGTAGCCATAGCTGACAGCTCAGCGGTGCAAAAAGATAGTAGGAACTGAACACATTGCTAACACCAAGCTCTATCTGTATAATACATTTATTTGTACTGATCTTCCAGTGCACCTTTAAGTAACCTCACTACCGGAAAAATATCTCCTTTTTGGACATACTCACATGCAGAGAAATGGCTACATCTGTACATACCCAATACTGGGTTTTTATTTAACCAAGTGTCATTTACTCTAGGAACCAATTTACTATTTGGTCTTTCAAAATTGCAGCTCATCCCACTACCACTGATGGCGATGGGCCTACAACCTCATTCAGATTCTCATCGATAGTCAATCATTTTCAATGTTTGTTGAGAGAGGATGATGGCTGGTCACAAGGAGAAGGGTATTCCCAGCCATACTTTTTAGGAACTTGCATGTCATAATTTTTGGACCCTCTTTTCTAATTTTGAGGTCCAGGGATTAAAAATATATTGTATAGATATTCATTTAATTTAGAAAACATGCTTTAAACTCAACTTCACCCGCCCCCTCCCTTCCCCATTCATTGAGCACATCATCTATATTACTTATTTTCCATAATGCCACATGTACCCCAAACTCCCACATACTCCTCACCCTGGCACATTCCCAATACCTAAGGTGAAGGCTCCTATGGCTACTCCTCTTATTTGGCAACAGAATCTGCCCGCAAGCTGGATGTCAAATGTCTAAAACCAATAAATTCTGTAAGTCCATTTACAGTCAATAGAGCTACCTCTAAACCTACTCTACAGGGGGTGGAGGTAGACAGAGATTTCTTTAAAACCAAGATATCACTCCAAGTTCCAAGTGTGTTGTATAACGGATTGTTAAGCCCTGTACACACGATCAGAAAATCATACGGAAAATACTGCTTTCGAAACGATCGTACGATAATTGGATTCTTATAGTACAGAACTTTTGAGAGCCGATCATGTAAGTTCATTTGATGTTTTTCGTCCGGACAAGATCGGACATGCAGGAAAAAAAATTTGCACGGGGCCCGATCGTACGATTTACGTTTCATCAGTACAGCTATTGTTCGAAAATGCAATACAAATACACTACAACACATCACATCGCGCAATTTTCGTCACTAAAGTAAACTCTTCCGATACGATCTGAGATTAGCATGCAAAAATAAAGAAAAACGGACGATCATTCACCCGATAATTTCATTGGGTGTACCTGGCATTGATATGTCCTTACCATCTTTAACATAGAAAGAGAGTTGAGTGACAAGATCTTTTAACATTCTATCCACATACCCACCTGTCCAAATAGAACAGTCTTTGCCAGAAATAATAGTGTTTAGATGGTAGATAACCAGTGCTTACTCTTTAAGCAATAGGGGAAAAGCAGCCGCCAGCACAACAAACTGACAACATTTGTATAACAGACTATGTATATAAAGTGCAGCGCTTGCCTAAAAATGTAAACATCAAAAATGTATATGGACATGTGCTGTAGACACTCAGTAGTCTAATGTGGGGATAGCGTCCACCACTATTGACCCTAAGTGCTTCTATACAAATTGAAGTGAATGTCCACAACAGTCCACAACAGTCCACAACATCTCTTAAAAGAGAACCCTTGATGATAATTTTAGATCTCAAATAGATAGCAAATGATATATATATAACAGTTCGTGAAGATCTTCTGGGGTCCGTTTTGAGATGAAACGCGTTGGTTCCGTTTCCCCTCAGGTCACTATGTTCTTCCTTTGATTGATGAGCTCATTATCTTTACATTGATGTGTTTTTATACCCTTTTTTTAATAAAATGTTAAACAGTTTTACACTATGGCGGACACCCTTTTCTTTTTATGATCTGATGAACCATCTCCGCAGAGACCTGGATTACTTCTATGGTTCACCCCAGTACCCCCCCCCCCCCATTGGAGAACGGGATTGGAGACAACCAAGTGACCATTTCCAGGAGTTCCAGTACAGCGGCTATCCAGCAAAGGCTTTTTTCCATAGCTGGTCTCTTACCAGCTTCTGGTAAGCACACTAATCCATAAGTTCTAGAGGATTCATACTGTGGATGCACTATAAGCACAAGTCACTTTATGATATATTGTGGATAATTTTGGATCATTACTTGATACAGTCACTGCGCACAGACGTAACAGTCCCCATTCTTCACTTTACTGATAGAAGATCTTCATGAACTGTTATATATATATATCATTTGCTATCTATTTGAGATCTAAAATTATCATCAAGGGTTCTCTTTTAAGAGATGTTGTGGACTGTTGTTGACATTCACCTTTATTAATATACACTAAGTTATTTTTTTAATTTGTATTGAAGCACTTAGGGTGAATAGTGGTGGACGCCATCCCCACGTTAGACTACTGAGTGTCTACAGCACATGTCCTTTCCATTTACATTTTTTATGTTTTAATTTTTAGGCAAGCGCTGCACTTTATATGCATAGAAATAATAGGGTGTCCATGAAGAGAGTGTTTGTATTTATGTACTTTTGGTGTATAAAAGGCTCATATTAATACTTATTTATAATACCTCTTGTGAATGCCCATCGTAATTTTTAAATTAATCTCTGCACTAGAAGGAAGAAGGTATTTCCTCTATTCTCTCATAGCAGTTGGTGTCTGCATGTTGTCTTTCAATTTCCTCAATACAGGCGGTCCCCTAGTTACAAACATCCGACTTATGAACGACTCTTACTTACAAACAGAGGGAGACAACAGGAAGTGAACAGGAAACAGGAACAGGAAATCTACCCCTAGGAAGGGAAATTCCCTCCTGTAAGAGTTGCTATGTGAAAAAGATGTATCCACTGATGCTTTATTACCAATCCTTGTTTCCACAACAGCCCAAATTTTTCAAAATTCAATTTTCATAGGGGCAGAAAGTGAGGTAAAATATTCTAAACATAAGCACAGACAGTGAAACAAACCTTACAGGGGTGTTACCCCTTCCCTATGCTATCCAAAAAACTTAAAATAATTGTTTTGGCTGGAGCTACACTTAAATGTACCTGTTCCATATTACATAAAAATTCAACTTAAGAACCAACCTACAGACCCTATCTTGTTTGTAACCTGGGGATCGCTTGTATAGTATTCCTCCAGTGAGGAGGACAACATTGCTCCCCTTATCACTGAGCTTCACAATTATTTCTCTTCTGCCTTGAAGATCATCCAAAGCTTTCCTTTCCTGTCTAGTTAAATTATCTCCGATTCACTTTCTATATAACTTTACTTACATCTCTCAAAAACATAGATGTTTTCATTCAAATGAAGGTGGGCATCCTTCTTATTTTTTCATTTTAAATAATCATGTGTAGTGTTATATTGGGGGGGGGGGGTGTTTGCTAAAATATACCTTAATGTTAGTATTAAGAGATTAATAAAAAAACAATGGATGCATAGGATGTTACCAAGGGTAGAAGCAGTGCAACAAAAGAATCAAAAATAAAAAATACAAAAGACCAAATTACAGGACTTTGTAGGTACACGAAAATGAATTACCGTTATGCTTGTAGATGAAAACATCCTTTTATTGGTCCATAGGCCTAAAAAGGCTCATTTAAACAGAAACCAATGAAAATGGCTGATTACACAGTACATGTTTTCATGTTGTTTCAAATACATATTTCAAAACATTATACGATATAACCCCTTTTTATAAGGTGTGACAGCACTTACCAAAACCAACCTAATCCATGCAAATAAACAAAAATGGAAATTAAATTGTCAACTCAAAGTGCATAATTCTTCAGCAACCCACATGAAAATGTGCTCAGTGATAATAAACAATCAGGTTCATATGCATGCAAAAGAAGAAAAAGTTCTGGTAGTGTGGTATTCCCAAGTGGGATTGATCCAGACAGAGAAAAATAAGGATAACACATCACTCTCACTTGATCATATTGACACCTTGTTTTACCAAGTGAGTCAATATAGCGCTAATAGCATCCACTCCTGGTTAGGTGCAGCTCTAATAATTATTCAATGGTCTCCTTCTATTTCTCTCTGTTGGTAAGGCGCTCAATGATATTTCCAACACATGGCATGCATTAGGCAAGAGAAGAGGGCTCTATATGGTAAAAGCACAATTTATTAAACCAAATAAATATATACAATTTCACTGCTAAAAACAACATCTGTAAGCTTTGTATATATATTTTGCATCATCCAAGATGGCTGCCAAAGCTTACCATCAGAACCAGATGTGATGTGACATCACCAGAAGCTTTTTTTCTTTTGCATGGAAATGAACGCGATTGTCTATGAACACTGAGCAATACACATGTATTGCTGAAGAATTTTAAAATTTGGCTGGATGATTTATTTTCATTTTCCATTGGATTCCATGGATTAAGTTGGCTTTGGTAAGCACTATCACCCCTTATAAATAGGGGATATATGATATACGGTTTGTAGGGTGATTTATCACTTTTAGGCAGCAGCTACCATTGTTATTTCAACAGGTACTTTCTGGTACATATTTCAAAACATAATTGTGTAGTCACCGTCATTGCTGTTTAGCTTTATTTCACCAGGTGGATAACTTTTGCAGCAATGATCCAATGGATGGTGACTTCTCAATGTGTTTCATGAACAAAAATCGACTTTTTTAGGAGAACAAAAAGAGGAATGCTGCATCTATGATTGTACAAAGTATTATGAGTTATACAAACATTATGTCCTGTCTATAGACACAGAGAGAGAGCGGCTCATCCCCACCTCCACTCACTTGTCACAGGATTTGACTGACAGCAGCAGGAGCCAATGGATTCCAATGCCTCATCAAAGCCTGTGCGAGCAGGGAGAGACGGGTACAGCACTAGATCTAGTGAAGACTCAGGTAAGTATAAAGTTGGGGGGGAGATAAGGGGGCATACTGCTACCTAAATATGTTTTACCTTAATGCAAGGAAAAATATTTGGGCTTTAGAACCACTTTAAATATTGCCAACCATAACCATGTATGTTAACCACTTCCTGTCCTTAGGCCATTTATAAACAGACTAAGGTAGAAGTGGTTATAATAGGATCATGGTTGAGGCTACAACCATGATCCCAGTATTGTAGTTTTCAGCCTGCGATTCCCTACATATTATATATTTGAGCCGTTGGATCACTTTTACAGGTGGCAGAAAGGGGTCCCCTCCTCGATGGTGACACCGCCTTTAAGGATTTGACTGGTGGCATTGGCTTCCTAGCACTCAGTGAGAGGAACCAAAGTTGTTCCTCCCACTATGTAATGTCAGAAACCGGAAGCGAGTAGTATTTTGTCACTTCCGATTCCGGCCTCTTGTTAACAAACCGTTACCAGCTTGTGAAAGCATCTGATCAAACCAATCTCAGTTTGATCAGATGCTTTGGAAGTCAGAGGAGAGATCTGGGTTCTAATAAACTGCTCATGACTTGGTAGGCAAAACCCTGTTTGAATCCTGCTTTGTTCAGGCAAACAGGGAAAAAGATGATGACACCTAACAGATTGTCACATTCATTAAACACGTGATCATTACACTCTAAAGGAGTGTTTCCACTCACCCTGTGGAGAGGTTATATATTCTGGCAATGAGCAGTCTCATAGCCTTCCCAGGCAAACAATCCTTTTAGACTCTTCCAAAGAGAATATACAGATGAACATGGCTGTATGAATCCTGCTGGTTCACGAAGCCAGGAATTAAGATGTCAACACCTAACAGGTTATCAACATTCCACTCACCCTGTGAAGGGGTCATATATTCTGGCAATGAACAGCTTCAGAACCTTCTCAGGCAAATCAATCCTTGTCAGATTCTTCCAAAGAAGATACAGATGAACATGACTGTATGAATACTGTTCAAGCAGACAAAGTTGTCTGAATGAACATTGTGCAAGTGTCATCTATTCTGTCCAATCTTCCTTCCTAAAATCAGTAAAACTAGTTCTCAGGCCAATCAATCCTCATCAGACTGTTTCAAACAAAAAGATGAGGATGACTTTTGTCCAGCTTTATTGATCCAACTTTGTAGGGCTGGTAAGAGGCCTTAAAATAGAAGCAAAGCATTGTAAGTATTTCAAGTGCCTCCAGAGGAAAGCTTAGCAATTCCTTTATGGTGACTGATGTCACAGCAGACGGCCATATTTATGCCCTTTAGAAGAGGAAGGTGTGCAGTGTTTGGAGTCAGTGTGTCCCTTAAGAGATTGGCCAGATATTTGACTTTAAGATTAGCAGATGCTGTGGCCTTCAAGGAAGTACTAGGTCTCTGTGTTGATTTGAGAAGGTGAAGCATAAATAGATAACAGTCAGTCTGGCTTCCTACCTCAAGATAAACCTCTACTGAGCTGAAGGAGACCGCAGTTTATGGGTCACTTTCCACGCTCACCCCAAATAGTTTAACTTCTGCAGTTCTGGCTGGGAGTCCAGTGGCTGGGAGCCCGGGAAAAAATATCCATGTAAGGATGCTTTCAGGTACTTTGGGGATTGTGCCACCCATGTGTGTCTTATGAGCACTTGGATGTTCCTCTTTGGGCACGGGCACAGCTTTGGACATGTGCTTCCTCAAGGCAAGCACTGCAGACCATATTTGGGGGAACTTTTCGCAGTTCACGTCTCAGATTGGGCCACAGAAAATGCCTCAATACAGCAGATCAGGTAGCCTCAGTGGAACTCTTGCCTCTTTCAATTCAAGTTTCTGGACCAGTGCAGTCAGAGGGCCTAGGTCAGGAGATATGGATTACGCCCTGTATGAAAGTCAGCCTAGGCTGGTGGTTAGAGAAAAGCAATCTACTCCTGTGTCATTTCCTTCTGACGACCTAGTAACTGGTGGTGCAGTCAGACATCAGCGAAGCAGTTGGAGAGCCTTATTTCAGGACTAAATGGCTCAGGGTCAATGGCCTTTACAAGGGCCCAAAATGGTGCCCAACATCTGGCATTTCAGGTTCTCTTAGCCTTCAGTCACCTAATCCAGGGTGGATCTGTCCTGATGAACAACACAACAGCTGCGGTTTGCATCTGGAAGTAGGGGGGCACTCACAGTCGTTTCCTCCTGATGGAAGTCTTTCTGATTCTAGAGTGGACTCAAGTTGATCTTCTGCAGCTATCATCGGTGTATGTGCCTGGTCAGAAAAATCTCAATCTCCCACAGCTATCATCAGTCTATGCCTGGTCAGAAAAATCTTCAGGTGGACTTTTGTCCAGGACAGCACTGGGCTATATCAAGTGGTCCCTATTGCCGCTAATCTTACAAGATCTAACAGCTAGGTCATTCCTTCCAGAGCTGGACCTTGTCACATTCCAAGTCAACAGGAAGTTTCCTAGGTTCTGTTCTAGGGTTTAGCATATGCAAGCAGTCAGAGTGGATGTGCTGATCATGGAGTGGTTCTTTAAAACAACTTATGCCTTTCTGCTGGTCCCTCTGATTCTCATCTTCCTGAAGAGGCTGTGGTGAGAGAAGGTGACAGTTCTAGCAGTGATCCCAGATTGGCTGAAGGGGCTTTGGTATCCTCTGCTCCTCCTAATGAGTGTCAAGGATCCACTTCCTCTGTTGGCAAGATCGAATCTTCTGTTCCAAAGTCCCATTATTCATTTAACACCGGACAGACTCAGACAATGGCTTGAGTCTAGTTGCATAGATCATTCAATATAATGTAGCGACTGTTTCAATTACACTTCTAAAGCCTCTGTTAGACCCCTTTCACACCGGGGCCGTCCGAGCGTTATCAGTAAAACACCGCTAATTTGCGGCGCTTTACCACTCGTATTTGGGCAGCGGCAGTGCACTTTTAACCCCCCACAAGGGGTTAAAAGTGATGGTTAGCGGTGCAACCAAAGCGGTGTTCAGCGCTTCGGGAGTGCTGCCCCATTGCTTTCAATGGGCAGGGGCAGTATAGGATCGGTGAATACACCGCTGCAAAGATACGGCTTGCAGGACTTTTTTTACCATCCTGCAAGCGCACTGCCCCAGTGTGAAAGCACTCTGGCTTTCACACAGGGGTGTATTGTGGGGAGTTCTACAGGAGCTTTTTAGTCGCTATTTTTGCGCAAAAGCACCTGAAAACCGCCTTGGTGTGAAAGGGGTCTTACTGTAGAACACACACTTACATTGTAATGTTACCCTGATAGAAGCTGTATATATACATACAGTATAGGAATATAAAAAAAAAACTTTCCTTATTTAAAAAATGTATATATTTACCCCTAATTTACAATGTCCTCCTCCTGCAACTTTTTTGCACTTTCATTTTTTTTTTTTTTTTTCCTATCCTGTTATTTATGTATGTTTATGGCTTGTTTGTTTCTCAGTTTTGTATTAAAAAACACATACAATATTAAAAGTGCATTTATTTAAAATTAACATTTTGAAAATAATTTCACCATGTACCAGAACCATAAATTTTGTTTTTTAATAAATTGGACAAATTGCTAAATGTCATTTGTACTTCACATCTATGGTGATTTTAGTTCTAAGAAGTATTGCTGGTCAACTCTGGAAAAAACGAGTGTGTGTGCGTATAATTAATATTATTATATTATATTATCATTATATATTGTATATCTGAATGAAAACTGCAGATAATCCTCAAAAAGCAATAGAAACCCAAAACTAAAAATGTAATATATTGCAGTTTACCAATCATTAGATTTGGTTGCTGCATTAGTTTTCCTTTTTAATGCTTTTCCCCCTCTTTTTTTACCTAGCGATCTGGCCAGTAACACAACTGCTGTATAAAGCCTCGTACACACGGGACGACGATCGTGCGTACGATCGTCACAAATCGTATGTTGGATAATGTAACTTGCATACTGACTGCACTACACGATCGTATAAGCACAGAAAGAACGTTCAGGTGCATGTAATTAGCATCCGGCCGTTCCTGACTTCTGAGCATGCGTGTTTTGCACAATACAACTTGTTGTGCCAACTTCTCTGTACACACGATACAACAGTCGTATGAGCGCTTGTTGGTACGACCAAGTTTTCTAGTCTGCTCATACAACTCCTTTGTACGATCGTCGTATGCGAGACTGTTCTAATCGCGCATAGGAACGATCCATATCGCATACAACGGTCGTTAGTACGACCTGTTGTATACGATCGTCGTCCTGTGTGTACGAGGCTTTAGAGTGCCTCAGCTCTGGATGAACGAGCAACTAAGACACCTTTGGGCAGCAGAATTGTCAATCTGAGAGGAGGGTAATGGTAGATGTACTAGCAGATTAAGATAAACTAAACAAATTGAAGCCAAACTCCAACTATCACTTTTTAAGAAATTGCTGCAACAGTTTTGTTCCTTTTGGGATAAACGTTTTACATAAATAAATAAAAGCTAATCATTGTAAGCACCCCTGTCAGTGGTAAATGGTTTGTCTCAACTCTCTAACTGCTACATCTGCAGAGTGCAGGACAGCTTGTTCTTTTGAAAAACAACAGACTTACTGGCTAGATTACAAGGTGAAAATTAAAAAGAGAAGAAAGAAAGTCTAAAAAAATAAAACTAATGCAGCCACAACTTCTAAGAATTGGTAAGCCCCAATTAAAAAAAAATTAACTTTTGGTTTTAACCGGTTCCTGACCGTGTGCCGCATATTTAACGCTGCACTGTGGCGCTGTCCCGCGATTCTCATGCCTGCCGCACTCAGCAGGAGTGTGCCTGCAGCTCGGGCGGACCCGATGTCCGCTGGCGAGCCGCAAAGACCTGCCAGAGAGAAAGAATGGGGAACCTGCGATGTAAACGTGGTGGTTCCCTGCTCTGTCAGTGGGCATGTAAGAGATCTACTGATACCTGTCACTGGGATCAGTTAGATCTCTTATGCCCCTGGCAGCCGAACCCCCTCACAATTAGAACACGCCTAGGGAACACAGTTAACCCCTTCACTGCCACTGACATTTATACAGTAATCAGTGGATATTTAAATTTCTGATCGCTGAATAAATGCCATTGGTCCCAAAGTGTCAAAAATGTCCGACATGTCCGCCCCAATATCAAAGTCCCAATAAAAATCGCAGATCGCCGCCATTACCAGTAAAAAAAAAAAATGTGAAAAACGCCAGAAATTAATTCTCATGGTTGTAAATGTGGCAACTTTTGCGCAAACCAATCAATAAATGCAGATTGTGATTTTTTTTACCAAAAATATGAGGAAGAATATAAATCTGCCAAAACTGATGAATGCAGGTTTTTTTTATGTTTTTTTTTGGAGTTGTATTATAACAAATAGTAAGAAATATTGTTTTATTTGCAAAATTATCGCTCTCTTTTTGTTTATAGCGGTGATCAAATACCACCAAAAGAAAGCTCTATTTTTTTGGGTACAACATCACACGACCGCACAATTTTCAGTTAAAGCGATGCAGTGCCGAATCGCAAAAAGTGCTCTGGTCCTACAGTGGGAAATCCTTCTGGGGGTGAAGTGGTTAAAAAGTGCTTAAAATCATGAAATGTGGATTTAGGATCAGGGTATATGGAAAGTTTCCAGCTATGGCACTCAGAACTTTTTATAAAGATATTGAATTGATATAATAATGTTTATAATTAAGATAACTATTCAGTTTGGTTGCACCATATTACACAGCCAAAAATACGTTCTTGCATAATAGTGAGTGACAGTTTTATAATACCAGACTACAGAACAAACAAGGGCATTATGCCCACCGAACAGACTATAGGGCAAGGCATTAATAACTGTCTGTGCCAATGCCTGCCTTCCTGCATGCTTTATAGTTTTAGTATGAATAACCTAATGCTTTGACCACCTCACTTGTATTATAATAAATATTTTTTTTAACATGTTCAGGCAATCCTATACAGCAGTGTTCCCCAACCCTGTCCTCAAGGCCCACCAACAGGTCATGTTTTTAGGATTTTCATTATTTTGCACAGGTGATTTGATCGGTTTTACTGCCTTAGTAATTATCACAGCTGATTCATCTGAGGGAAATCCTGAAAACATGACCTGTTGGTGGGCCTTGAGGACTGGGTTGGGGAACACTGCTGTACAGAGATCACTGGCTTGATTACACGGTTGTGAAGCATCTAGCATTTACCAACTGGGAAACTGATCTGCCTGTTCACTATTCTTTAAATAATGCTGGCTGCCCTGGCACAGTCAAGCAACCCAGGTTGTATAAGTGTCTGAAATACACTAAGTAATGTAAAAAAGAAGGGCTATAAATGATTGCTTGTAATCTACTTTAAAGTAGAATTGAAAGCAAAATGTGTAGATTTGTGGTCTTAAAGACAACATATTGAAATTTTAATTTTTCCTAAACAATACCCTATAAGTTACACCTCTTGTTTTAAATTCTTCTTAAAATATAGCAGTGAATTTCCTTGTATTTGAATGTACCTAGGCACAGCTGAACCTACAGCTGTTGTATATCTTTAATTTGAGATCATCAAGTCCATTAAGTCCAACCTATGGTGATGCCACTTTGCTAGTCTCATAAGATTTGGAGTGAGATTTGGTGATGTCACTTCTGTGTTGCTCACTGTTTTCTCCTTGCTGGAGAGGAAGCTGTATAAGATCTGTAGTGCAAGAATCTCCCTAAGGATCTGTGCTTTTTCTATCTCTTTTGCAGTTTCTAGAATTTCAGGGATCTCCAAACTATGCCCCCCCCCCCCCCGTATCAAACCTCTAGGGACTTTAAGATCTTTGACGTTTTCTCTATCTTTTTCGTGTCTAGGAATCCCTCTAAGAACGTGATGTCTAGAATATGTCGAAGGAGAGGTCGTTCCTCTTTTGTCACTCGTTGTGTCTTCACTGTAGTGGTTTAGAGTGAGGTTTAGAATACTCTGATCGTTTCACCGTAGTGGTATCCAACCTGAATTACCTGAACTACTAGAGTTTAATTTCTATATGTTGTCGACATCCAAGTCGACACGGATCCATGTAAGTTTATGTTCCTTTAAGTGACGATATAAAATTCTTCTTAAATTTTGTTCTCCACATTGAATATCCCATAACAAATCCTTTTTAATTTTAAAGTTATACAACAGAAATTCTGGTGTTTAGATGTGTAAAACGAAAGTTAAGATGAAATTTCATCTAATGTTCGTTAGT
>BLSH010152871.1:178427-203487 GCA_018402905.1 Glandirana rugosa
ACTTTCACGGGTACGGTGACGACGTTGTGTCGCTACATATGACATATATCGACTAAGATGTATGTCAAATATTTCAAAACTGTCGACGACGTAGTTAATCGTTTCTTCAGTATCATAAGGACCTCGGTCCGATATTTCACCTGGATTTGAGATTTTACATATAAAATGGTTTGAAGAATTGATAGTACTTTGGGAGGGACGGTTACAGGACTGGGAATATAATTTTTTTTGACATTTGTCCTGAGGTTTTAAGATATGCCCGGGAGTTTACAGTAACCGACGGGTTTAGGGACGAAACGGGGGTCTCTCTAGTTCTCCTGCAGACTTCTTTGCTAATTGATGCAGCAGCTGTCAAAACTTTATAAACTGTATGTAGAATCAGCTATATACAGTATACATCGCTGTGTTGCAGCAGTGGCATGGGCACTTTCATACGTCCCTGGAACAAAATCTGCTCAGCTTTTCACAGGAAACTTTCTAGTTATATGAATGAATACAAGGCTTCCTCTGGATGGTTGAGAAGCAGATTGTGATGTAATCTGTCTGCCTCTCCACCTCAGCCAATTAGGGGAAGCCTTGTACTTATTCCAAAAACAGCATTGTATACTGTGCGTATACTACTGACACATGCAGTTTTACACAGTGCTGACAGCAGCATGATCGATTAATAATTCATTCAGGCTAGCTCGGCACAAACTATTTAAAGTCATAGTATTCCAGGAGGTAGGCTAAGGTTATGATCAGGTTGGTGTAAAGCTGGCCATACACGCGGTCAATTGACAATAAACAACATGGATAAATAAATCTGCAGTGTCCACTATTGTGTTATTTTGTTACCTAACCATTAAACACAGGAGAATGGAATTTTGAGAGGTTAAATAAGAGGTACTCTTTGGTTGTGCAATATCAGCACACTGTTCTATACATATAAGCGAGGCTCATTGGGCTGCTACAATGACTAAGAGGTAAAACAGGGGATCATGTGTATGTTTTAGATCTCAATAAAAAAAAGAGAATTATATCTGTTTAAAATAAAACCAAAAGCTTGCAGATGATTGCCTCATTTATAAATGCTCACCTTTGGGAAGGTTCTTTTGAACATGTCAGAATTCCCACCAAGTTTGACTGTCAAATTTGGCATAGTTGTTTTCACAACAGCATGCAGATCATCAAACTGTTTATTCGCTACAATATCCTACAACACATAAAAATAAAATTAAAATACATCAGTACATACAGTATGATTTAATCAAACAATTCTGGTACAACAAAAAAAAAAACGTAATTTGTAAAAAATATTTAAAACAAGCTACTTAATGCTTAATAAATGCTTCCAATAAAGACATTTACTTCTTTTATTGCAATAGTGGAGTAGATTGTTTCTAAGTCTCTATTCAAATATTTGCTAATAATTTGTCCATGCTTATCCTTTTCCTACGCCAGGTTGATTAACAGCTATTTTCCTCATCATTTCCTTTCTTGTTTATAAAAGGCCTAAAAGTCGACGGGAATAAATACACATGAAGCAGCAAAAAAGAATTTCCATCCAGCCATTTGTTCCACAGCTCAGTCTGCTGTTCAGGTAGACAAAACTTCTTCAGTCTCTGCCACCATGCTGGACTGGTTTGAGCAGTCTCTTGGTCAGTCTTCCAGTAGCTATGATTAAGCACCCCCTCTTTATGGTGTGAAACGCATAAGCCATGCTGTTTTGATCTCCTGTGTTCCTTCATGTTTGGTGACTTATTTGGATTTTAATGAAACTTCAATAAAGGTGTTTTAACAGAGTACGGCTGTCCAGCAATTTCTACACGTTCATCAGTCTTCCGGTATATTCAGATGCTGACTAAGGCTAGCCATACACATTAAAGGCCCATACACACGGACCAACAATGGTCATCCAACAGCCTGTTGGCCAATAATTTGAACGTTAGTATGCACGATTCAACAGGCAACAGAAGTTGTCTGACAAGACTAGAAAACTTTTGTTTGGTCGTATAAACCTGTGTTCTTAATTCACAAATCACAATTACCTGAACTTCCTCTTTATACGCTCGTAACACGTCACTACCTTCGCTCGGTCAGACGATTACTTGACTCACGTTAGTACGCCAGACAAAACCACCAACAGCCAATTTGGACAAAAGTTGGACGTTTGGTTGTCCAACAATCGGCGCGTGTGTACGCGGCTTAAGATTTCTTTTGTTCAGCACTGAAGGCTGAGTGGGAGAATTCAATTGATTGCCCCATCCACTCACAACAACATGGATTGAGTAATACCCCATCCAGCTATTGTATTCTGACAGCTGCTGCTCCAACTGCTGTCAGAATATCATAATAGTGACTGCATTTGATTGGCTGCAGTCGCTGTTCGTTTGGGGATTTTCTCTATGGCTCCTTTGATTTTCAGATTGAAGTTTGTCGAACTGGGTAGAATTGAAGGCTGAAGGTCACCCATGAGATGAATTTTGGCCATATTAGACGGAATCAGATAAAAGTTGAGCCTTGCATGACCAACATAACTCTCTTAAAGCAGTCTCTCACTGTTGCTTTGATCAGACATCAGCCTATTTAGACACAGGACACACGCCCTCATTGTGGCCTTCCCAAACTCTGCCTTAAGATTACTAATTGACATAGGAGCCCTGACTGAGTGCAGCCTCCTCTAAATGTCAGCCAAAATCATTTGTTCTTACTTGGGTATCTCCATAGTAATACCAGGTATAACAAGTACCCTTTCTCTGTGAAAAGTGGCGCTCCCAGTGTGATCTCCTCACAATGAGCACTTGAACGTGCAAGGTGATCTAAGTGGAAAAATACCTATACCCATACCTATGCTGGTTGAGAGCAAGTTATTGGAAATGCAATAAAGTTATATAAAATTTGGTCTTCCAGGATCCCCTATGCCCACGATTGTGAAGTCTGTAATTCCAGTGAAGTGAGAAACATTTGAACACAGGTGAAATGATTGAGTAGTGGTGAAAAAGAGAATGCGACTAGGTAAAGCAGTTCTTGTCAGCCAAAATCTGATTTTCACTTTTCAATAATAATCTAATGAAATCAATGTTTTCTGTAATAATTGGTTGGTGTATGGTTTAAACATATGATGTTAAGACACCTTGGAAAACACCCACAGTGTTGATCACAATGGATTCCAGCATGTTATATGAATCAGATCAATATACTTACAGAGAAATCCAATGACTCTACAGCCGACTCTGAATTTGCCTGGATAGACTTTAGAATGGCAAAGCAACCTTCACTCTGCATTGGATTTCTGCCCATCTGCAAGCACCAGTTATAACACAAATTATAGTATCATCTTCAGTTAACACAAAATGTATCTATTTACACTCGCTAATCATTTGAAATAGACCTATACAGTAGATTCATTCTTTGTATCAACTGTCCAATCACTCTCAAAGATTCTGGTAAGTAAATTACATTCTGTAAATATAAAAAAATGTGATGCTTCCTAAAAGGCACAGAAGACATTATTTAAGAGTACAAGGAAAGAGTAAACAAATGTGGTTATATTTAACTAAATCTAAATCCTATGGTCTACAGTACATCAAAATTTGTCTTAATGGAGCTGTGTGAAAAAAGGGATTTTATTAAAACTTACCGTAAAATCCTTTTCTCTGAGTTCACTGACAGACGCAGCCCTTCTTTTGACAAGTGGGTTATATGCACATCCTACCAGGAGTAGACCTAGGCAAATAGAAAGAAAGCAAGCTGACCCCTCCCAGGGGGCTGTCCTCTCTCTCACATATAACCCCCCTGCTGTGCATAGCATAGCAGTTCGTAACAAGCCGTACAAACGCAACACAGAGGGGTGGGTGCTGCGTCTGTCAGTGAACTCAGAGAAAAGTATTTTACGGTAAGTTTTAATAAAATCCCTTTTTCTCTTACGTTCACTGACAGACGCAGCCCTTCTTTTGACAAGTGGGGATGTTCCAAAGCTGTGTCAGGTAAGAGGGGGGGTAAACAACAACAACTGTACCCAACAGAGTCCTCTCAGGAGGCGCCAGTCGCGCCTACACTGCCGCCTGCAAAACTTTGCGGCCAAAGGCAGCATCCACAGATGCTGAAATATCAACCTTGTAAAACTTAGTAAACGTGTGCACCGAGGCCCAAGTAGCCGCCTTGCACACCTGTGACACCGAAGCCTGGTGTCTGAAAGCCCAGGACGTGCTAACTGCCCTGGTGGAATGAGCCGTGACAGGAAAAGGGGGAACTTTGCCCCGAACAGTCCGACAGGCGTAGCAGGTAGCCACCCGGTTGCAGACCTTCCTGCCCTGCCGGAGAGGGATGCTGCAGGCCACAGGCCCCTGGACGGGAACAAGGTCCGGTCACTGGGCGCAAGTGGGGGTCACCCACTGGCCACCCACACGGAACAGGCACGATGTGGTGGACCCTGCCACGGCTAAGGTTAGCTCGCATCGGTCGACCGTGCTGGGGAAAGTACAGGATTCTGGATATCCTCTATGCCCCATCCGGCTTCTTGATAGCAGTCTTCATCAGATAGCTTGAAAAAAACAAAAAACGCAAAAAAGGAAACCGCAGGTCCCATAAGGGAACCAGTTCTAACTCCTTGCACTAGGCATAATAAAACTGATATGCTATGCACAGCAGGGGGGTTATATGTGAGAGAGAGGACGGCCCCCTGGGAGGAGTCAGCTTGCTTTCTTTCTATTTGCCTAGGTCTACTCCTGGTAGGATGTGCATATAACCCACTTGTCAATAGAAGGGCTGCGTCTGTCAGTGAACGTAAGAGAAATAAAGTACTCTTAGCAGCAGAAGGTTAAATGTATAACTTTAAATGTCCTTGGTATTAGAAATACATATGCAGTTTGTCACTATATATGATGTACATACTTTTTTTACCTTTAGTACTTTTAAAGTTTTGTTTTCTTTAAGACACAATGCAAAACGTACAGCTCCTTGTAAGGAAATACGGTTGTTGCTGCAAACACAAGATACACAGACAAGTCATGCAGAGCTTAGTAAAATATTAGTAAATAATTAAATTGGACTGAACTCCACCAAACATTTTCCCAAGTGTGAATAAAAGAAAATTTCCAGATACCCCTATGCTCAAAATATCTCATGTGCAAATTACACTTCATCTATTTTTCTTTTCATGGTAACCTGCCTTGAAAAGAAGAGCACAAAAAGTGTCTACCATTTTCCTATCGGGAGTCTTTTGCTTGTATTGAGCAATGAACCCACACCTGTGGGGCAGCACATGACTAATTGAAACTAGCATTCTTGGGGACATAGTAATTATTATTACTTTCCCCACTGCTAGGACAGTATACACGCAGCTATCATCTCTTATTCCATTGTCCACTATAGACACATTTATGTGACTATAGTGCACCGGTTAAGGGGAAAAAATGTCCACAAACACATCGGTCGCTTTACAAATTCAAGAATTCCCCATTCTATGCAGTTTTCTGCAGTCACAAAATGAACACATGGTTATGCTAATCCTGTATATCCACTGGTTTGGGCAAGGAATCCTAAACATGTTCAATTTGGTCTGATCGGGAATCCTGCATAACCCCAAATTTCGGAGTGTTTATGCTTATTGATTACCTTATATTTAGCTCTTCTAAAACATTATTTATCTTCAGAGCTTCTCCTAAAGCAGAGGCACCATCTTTGCCAAATCCATTGTATGAAAGATCCAGGACTCTTAGGAAAATATTTGCCTGTTAAAAAACCAATGAGTATGAATAATACTGTATGTAAATGAAATGGCGAGTACTAAAAGAAGAACTATAGGCAAAACTTTTTTTTCATAGAGGGTCATAACCCTTGTCAGTTTATTTTTTGCCTCCTGTGTCCCATCTGGGAGATTTCCCTTTACTTCCAGTCCCATTGCCAAAACAGGAAGTGACAACCCAAATTTTGGGATTTTCTTTTACTTTCAGTTTTTCAGGGGTGGGGGTGAGGTAGACGGGGGGGGGGGGGGATGTATGGTGCAGAGTGAGGGTGATCAGTATGATTGGGTGGGGGGCAATTACAGGAACAGATGCTCTGTATGGCTCTCTCGGCAGCAGCTGAAAGCGGGTGGGGGAGAGGAGAGGAAGCCGGCTTTCAGTGCCAATCACCCTCGCTGCCCACATATGATTTACCCTGCTGCCTGGACACCCCTGCTGGCCTAGGCCCAGTACAGGAGGACCGATGGTACCCCCTTATCCATGGCCCTGGTTGCTTAAAGCGGTAGTATACTCATCCATTTAACAGTTTAAAAAACAGTTCCATCTCCGGAATGTGCCAGAAATGTAACACTCCCGTTGGTTGTGCTCTAAACCAAACTGTCAAACCATCCAATGGCTGGTGTCATAGCTGATCACATGTGCAAAATTATGGCAGTTGTAGATTAAAAAGAGGCCAGGATGGCAGCTTCCTTGGCTGAAAATGATAGGAGGGTATACTACCACTTTAATTGCAGCTTCCATCTTTGGCCTTTAATGCAATTATTTTGTTTCAATTAAAAGGTACCTGACTGTGAGTCACTCACATGAACATGAATCAAGTATCATGAAAACCTTAAATAAATTTGGGACTGATGAAATGCCTCCTGGCAGGGCCAGCCCTACTATGGGTCCCAGTGGGTCCATTGGACCCAGGCAGCACTTTGAGAGGGGCAGCAAAGTGAACCATGGCCACCTCTCTTTCTCTTCTATTTACCAGGCAAATTGACAGCCAGGATTTTTTCCCAGCATTTTTGTGTGCCATGGCGACAACTGCCCCCTGGGCCGCTCCGCCTGCCCCTATACTACTCTGGCCCGCCCCTATACTACCCTAGTCTGTCTATATACTACCCTAGCTTGTCTATATACTAGCCCAGCCTGCTCCTATACTGCCCTAGCCTGTCTATACACTACCCTAGCCTGTCCATATACTACCCTAGCCTGTCCATATACTACCCTAGCCTGCCTATATACTACCCTAGCCTGTCTATACACTGCCCTAGCCCGCCCCTTGGAATTGAACAAAATTGTATGTCATATAATATTGCATATATACAAGGTGTTGTTGCATGTAAATCTGACTTCCTGATAAATTTAATTTTAGTTTTAATTATCGTGATATAAAATAATGAATGTGGGGCCTTTTGGGGGGCGTGATTTTTTTTTTTTGGAAGGGGGCAGCATTTTATTCTTGGACCCATGCAGCACAATATCTTGGGCCAGCCCTGCTTCCTGGAAATACGTCTTTTGCAGTTTAATGTGCATGACATACATTGGTCTATTATATACATATCCCAAATGTATTTACAAATTGAAAGTAAATCTGGCTCTTCAACTTCGGGCAAGATATAGGAGCCATAAATTAGGCACCAGCTACCTACAAGGAAATATATTAAGTATCCTTCCAAAGAAAATGCTTACAGGCACAAATGATGATAAATACGTTTAATCTACCTTAGTTAAAAAAGAAGGGTACACAGCCAGTGGCTTTATTATGTTAGCAGTAGATAAACTGTTATCAACAGGATAATGTAGCAAAGTCAAAGGGATGTTTTTTTCGGAATCCTGCTAATACATCATTACAGCCCAACAGCTAGGCTGGTAATGAATAATAACTGTTACCCTGGCACTAAAATAAATCTCCTTCTAATTTCAGTGTAAACCAAAAGCCCATATATTTTGGGGAATGTATTTACTTTAGTCATTTATAGAGCCAAAAAGTATTGCACATGCCATTAAAAGAAATAAAGAACTTATTCACTACAGCTAGCATGCCATTTAAATAAATAAACAGTTTTTTCTCTATACCTGCACACTGTCTTCTTTCTCAAAGGAGCCAGTGCCAGATTGTAATGGGGCAGAAGGAACACAGTGGCTATTAAATGTTATGCTGGTACCCGAAGGCTAGGCAGCCAATAGGAAGGTATGGTGTTCAAAACTGTAGCTTAATACAGATGGTGGCAGTGGGTATGAAATTTCATTTTTTTCTGTACTTCCACTAGCACAGACCCAGCAGATTTTTTCTCAAGTAATATAGCCTACTAATGAAATAAACCATCATTTTGAAGCAATTTTCGTTAATCTAATAGCACTTGTTATCAGAACTCAAACAATCTTAAAATTCTGGGACTTACAAGATGGCATCCTATGAAATAACTAAAATATATTTTAGCAGTACAATATCTGGGTACAAATAGTCACTTTGAAAATCTTAAAGTTGTCTTTAAAAAGACAAAACATTTTTCACCTCAACGTCTTCCTTGCATTAGGGTAACAAACATTTTGCCACTTACCTGAGTCCTATATTGATCCAGCACTGGCCGATCTGCAGATCTTCTCTCTATTCATTCTCTTCTCACAGGAGGATCAGGCAGCAGCAGGAGCCATTGGCTTCTGCTGCTGTGAATCAATTCCTGTAAGCAGAGAGCAGGGGGGCACAGCTGAGCCAGGCTGTGTGTGTCTATGGACACACACAGCCTAGCCCATTAGCGAGCCCACATGTCTGCCCCACAGCAAGTGACTTGCTATGGGGGCAGACATAGAAGAGGAGGACCCGCGTGCGCTGGCGGGGGACCCCTGAAGAGGTGGTTTGGGGCTGCTCTGAGCGATAACACTGCACAAAGCAGGTGAGAATAACTTGTCTATTATTCTAATTTAAAAAAATATCCTTTAGAAACAATTGCATTGCACAGCCTTACAGTCTAGGTCAGTACAGGGCTCATTAGCTTTATTATAATACTAATTTAGAATGCAGGATTCTCTAAATCAGACACGTCTGACTCAAAGGAAACTGGGGCTGCAGTAAATCTACAAGGAGCCAAATGTTTACTGAGGTCTATGTAATTCCAGAAAAACAGCACTTGGGTAATAATGGAAATAATGGTAACTTGCAATATTTATCCCTGAGAAAGGGTCTATGAAATATTTAACAAAATATCTAGTTTTAACATTTTCTATGGAAGTGCAGCATTGGGAACAACTGGCGTCTCATTCAGTTTAGAAGCCAATTGACATGCCTGTTGAATGACATTTATTTTTCTTACCCCTAAGCCTTTGGCAATGGCGACAGCTTCCTTCCCACGCAACTGATTCCAGCTAAGATTCATCTCCAACATGCCTGTATTTTCAGCAATTGCAGCTCCCAGAATTTCACCTAGATGTCAAGAAAGAAGCACAGTAAGGCTCCATGCACACTGGCATAAAAAACGTTGCTTCTACAAGAGTTTTGTGTTCTGCCTGTAGAAGCAGTTCAATGTTATCCTATGTGTCCATTCACATTAGAGGCATATTTTGAGCTTAACGTTTAGAATCAGGAGAAAAACCCTTCTGGTTTATGTTTCTGATTGGAGCTCACTGGCAGAAAATGTAAATCTCTCCTAAACTCGTCTAGACTTTGTACAAAAAATGCTCTATATGAGCGTTTTTTACTCCAAAGAGAACAGACTTTTTTTAACCAATTTCCGCCGACCATATAGCAGAATGACGGCCGGGAAGTGGTTCAGTTATCCTAACTGGACATCATATGACATCCAGCAGGATATCCCGTGATCGCACGCATCGATCGGTGGTGTGGTGTGTCACTCTGACACACCGCATCTCCAATCGTGGTAAAGAGCCACTGATGGAGGCTCTGTACCATGTGATCCAGCTGGGACCAATCACACCTGATCACTGCGTGAACCAGGAAGTGCTGGTAAATGGCTTTCCATACTTCACGCTGATAGGGAGAGCCGATTGACGGCTCTCCTGTCAGAGGCGGGGTGTGCGCTGATAATCAGAGCATTGATTATCAGCGCAGCCCCATCAGAAGTGCCCACCACAGCTGCCAATCAGTGCCCATCAGCTGCCAGTCAGTGCCCATCAAATTGCCAATTAGTGCCCATCAAAGTGCCAATCAGTGCCCATCAGTAACGCCTGCCAGTGCCTTTGACAGGTGCCAATCAGTGCCCATCAGTAATCACTGTCAGTACCTCCTCATCAGTGCTGCCTATCAATGCCATCTATTAGTGCCCATCATTGTCATCTATTAGTGCCCATCAGTGCCGCCTATTAGTGCCACCTATTAATGCCCATCAGTGCTGCCTATCAGTGCCCATTAGTGCAGCCTATCGGTGATGCATATCAGTGCTGCCTATCAGTGCCCATCAATTCTACATATTAGTGCCTCATCATCAGTGCCCATCAGTGACACCTTATCAGTGACACCTCATCAGTGCCACCTCATCAGTGCCCATTAGTGCAGCCTCATCAGAGCCCGTCAGTGAAGGAGAAAACAAAATTTTATAACATAAAAAAAGGAAAACTTTTTTTTTTTTAAATGTTGGTCTTTTTTAGTTTGTTTAGCAAAAAATAAAAACCACAGTGGTGATCAAATATCACCAAAAGAAAGCTCTATTTGTGGGAAGAATATTATAAAAATTTTGTTTGGGTACAGTGTTGCACGACCGCCCAATTGTCATTCAAAATGTGACAGCACTGAAAGCTGAAGATTGTTCTGGGCAGGAAGGGGGGAAAGTGCCCAGTATTAAAGTGGTTAAGCCCAGTGTGAATGGAGCCTTAGTGTGTAGACAGGTTATATCATAAAATAAAGCTTTCCAGAGAGAGATATGGGGCTGCTTTTGCTGATTTCCTTCTGAAAATACTAGCTGATTAGGACCTGTTTACACGTGCATTAAGATGTATAAAAACACTTGAAGAATGGATGTGCCATGGGCATGCATTTTTATGCGCGTTGGCGTATGTTTTAAGGCACATTGACACGTTGTACGTTAAATTGCTATGCATTTTGCAGGTTATTTCCTCTGACGTCACATTTCTGTTTGTGGGTTGAGAGGAGGAGTCAGGGAAAATAATAAAAAAAGACTTTGTTTTGGAGAGGAATTGATGAACGGTATGTCTAGTGTAACAACCCAAATCGTTGTGATTACGCTAGCCGAGGAGGAGGAGGCAGATGAGGAGATTGGGTCAAAACAAATAAAGCTAATTGATTGTATGAACTGCTCATACAACATGCGAGTAAAGTGCAGTTTTGGACATCATACCAGGATTTAAGATGTCACTCATCTATTTCTTTAAACCCTGCTATCGAGGCACCTTACTAGCCAGCTTCCCACTGCATACTCTATACTTCCCCTCTAAGGCCTGATTCACACCTATATATTTTAGTGCTTTTTACATTTTGCAGATTTGCACTACAGAACGTGTTCCATAGGAAACCATGTTCAATGGACTGCAGTGCAAATCTGCAAAATGCAAACAGCACTAAAAATGCATAGGTGTGAATCCAGCCTAAGATGACTGCCGTATGGGTCCTTGGACAGAAAGGGACAAAATAATAAAAAAAAGCTTTTTTTTTTTCTCCATAGCCTTGCATTGCATTGATGTGCATTTATGAGCTTTGTGTTCTGTTAAAATGCATACATGTAGCATTTTAACGCAACACACCACAATGCACATGACACTAGCATTGTGGTATAAATAGTAGGCATAGAAAACATTTTTTTTTTATATGTTGTAGCAGTGACCTGCATTCTTCCAGTGTGGTAAAATGCAGGTCACTGCAGTATATGTGAACAGGCCTTCGTTATACTGATCTTGAATTAGTAAGTAGAAAAATAAATTCATAAAAAGTCCTTACCATACTTGTTCTAGGTCAGGGGTCTCCAAACTTTCTAAGCAAAGGGCCAGTTTGCTGTCCTTCAGCCTTTAGGAGGGCTGGACTCTAACCAGTGGGAGTAGAAAATGCCTCGACATTACTGCTCCATCATTGGTTGTAATAGGAGGAATAGTGCCCCATTGTCCATTTCAATGAGAGGAAGAATAGTGCCCCATTGATGGTGTAATGGTACTCCATCATTGGTGTCAGTTGGTGGAATAGTGCCCCAGGGGCCAGATAAAGGCAAGTAAAGGGACATATTTGGCCCTTGGGCCATAGTTTGGAGACCACAGTTCTAGGTCAAAGACTTAACATTTTTAATTGTGAGGATCAGCAGAATAGATGAACAATTTTCAAAAGAAAAGGCTCTGGGTAACAGAGTGGCTCAATGGTTATCATATCTGCCTTGCAGAACTGGGGTCCTTAGTGCAATTCTTGACCAGAACACTATGCAAACTACATAGAGTTTCCATTTTCTCTCTGTGCAGATTTACCTAGGGTACTCCAGTGCCCTCCCACAGGCCAAAGACATGCTAGTAGTTTAATTGGCAGAACCCTTTTAAGCTCCTTGGGGGCAGGGACTGATGTGAAGGGTTAGCTTATAAATTGCTGCGTAAACTAACAGCACTATATAATAAAACATGGCTGTAATAAATATCAGTGGCAGCACATATGCTCCTTTCATGGTAGGTAACCTTTAAAATTAATCATTTATAAACCTGCAGAATTCGAACCTATAATGATATAAATGCATAAGCAGGAGATATCTTCAGTGAAAAACACGTAAAACTAATTAGATACCCAGGCACTTGCCTGAGCATGAGAAAGCCTGGCACATGTCCATCTATTGGGGAAGTCGGGCAGCTGCATAATCACTTGGTGTGTGGTTTCTGGAATCATGCATTAAAATGCCGAGTCTGTTTGGACTTCCTGTGATTGGATGCTAATATTCATGGACTTTTTTTTATTAATGTGCTCTTTTTGGACTATGTCACTTATCACTGGGTGTCATTTAGAGTCACTTAAAGTTTTCTTATCATAAGCGCTGCTATATGTCTTTAAGATATATTTGAGGTGGATAGATTTTATAATTAAGTGGCTTCTCATTTTCTGTATGTAGAGAGGTGTATTGGCCTAGAATTTATGTCTTTAGTGGCGCGGACCAAGCTCCTTTGCCCCACCCATCAGCAACCTACATAACCTTGTATGTAGCAGCTGGGGAGGAGCAATGGGAAATACTAAAGAGAGTCACTTGAGTCTGCTTGGGCTGTTGATGCCACAACCAAGATGGCAATGCCAAAATGGGGGTTTCAACAGGTGAATAAAATGTCTAAAATATGTTTAATAAATATACACTATATTACCCAAGGTATTGGGACGCCTGCCTTTACACACACATGAACTTTACTGGCATCCCAGTCTTAGTCCGTAGGGTTCAATATTGAGTTGGCCCACCCTTTGCAGCTATAACAGCTTCAACTCTTCTGAGAAGGCTTGGCTCGCAGTCTATACACTAATTCATACCAAAGGTGTACTATAACCACTTGCCAACCAGCTCACGTACATGTACTGCTACAATGTGGCAGCCCTGGGCGAATCGCCGTACATGTACTTCGGCCCTTTAAATATAAATAACAGGCGCGCGCACACTGCATGGCGGGGGAGCTGATGCATGTGGCCGGCGGCCACGATGTTCGCCGGCCACCCGTGATCACGTGAAAAAGAGACAGAACGGGGGATCTGTCAATGTAAACAGACAGTTCCCCATTCTGTCAGTGAAGTAGAGCGAGATCTGCTGCTCCTAGTAATCAGGAACAGCGTTCTCTCTCTACTCCTAGTCAACACACTGCCCCCACAGTTAGAAACACCTCCCAGGGAACACATTTAACCCTTTGATCGCTCCCTAGTGTTAACCCCTCCCCTGCCAATGACATTTATACGGTAATCAGTGTATTTTTATAGCACTGATCGCTGTATAAATGTCAATGGTCCCAAAAAAGTGTCAAAAGTGTCCGATATGTCCTCTGCAATCCGTGGATCACCATCCAAAGATTCTTTACTATAGAGAGATCACATCACAGGGGAGTGCAGCATTTCGGAGCCACGCAGGAGCCCTTCGTCAGGCATGTGATACGTAGGGGTCCTGTGTGGCTCCGAAACGTTGCACTCCTCTGTGATGCGATCTCTCTATAATAAAGAATCTTTGGACAGTGATCCATGGTGTACTGGCAAATATGTACGCTTGTATAACGTTTCCAGGATCCAGCTGCTGATCGCTGCAACACCCACCCTTACATGAGCTTTGTTTGCCAGAAAGGTGTGCGATAAGAAAATAGACAAGACTGTCCGCTGCAATGTCGCAGTCCTAATAATTGCTGATCGCCGCCATTACTAGTAAAAAAAAAAGTTATAATAAAAATGCTATGAATATATCCCCTATTTTGTAGATGCTATAACTTTTGCGCAAACCAGTCAATATACATTTATTGCAATATTTTTTTTTTACCAAAAATATGTAGAAGATTACATATTGGCCTAAACTAATGAATAAATTAGTTTTTTTTTATACATTTTTTTGGATATGTATTATAGCAAAAAGTAAAAAAAAAGTTTTTCTCTCAAAATTGTCGCTCTTTGTTTATAGCGCAAAAAATTAAAACCGCAGAGGTGATCAAATACCACCAAAATAAAGCTCTATTTGTGGGAAAAAGGGACATCAATCTTGTTTGGGTACAGCATCGCACGACCGCGCAACTGTCAATTAAAGCGACGCAGTGCCGAATCGCAAAATATGGCCTGGTCAGGAAGGGTAAATCCTTCCGGGGCTGAAGTGGTTAAATCAGATTAGAACTTAAACTGGGAATAAAGACAGAAGCAGAATAAGGCCACATTCACAATGGCTATTAAGGCCAGTGTGAACTGTAGCAGCAGGAATCTTTGTTTAAAGCTGCAGATGAGAGCGGCTGGGTGCAGGCGGCTGCAGCTATTCGCAGCTCTCTGCATAGTGTGCATACAGCAGCGATCACCGTAAGTAATCGATGTGCGGAGAGTTACGAATAGCTTCAGCCACTGGCGACCTGTCATTACAGTGAACAGGGCTGGTGGCTGCATTTAGCCCATCTCATCCGCAGCTTGTAAACAAACGATTCCTGCCGCTACAATTGGCACCAGTCTTTATCAGTGGTGTGAATGTAGCCTTATGCCTGGCTTCTAAATTCAGTCACATTGTAACAACAGAAATTGAATCTCAAATATATACATGTTCGTTTCTGATCTCTATTGTTCACAAATGACATCTAGTGATGAAAATGGATATTACACAATGTTTACATATATTTAAAGTTGTATCCTTCTCTTGCACATTTTTACCCACTGCCACACTCTGCAGCAGTATGGCCGTGGGTCGGGCGGACTCGATGTCCGCCGGCTACCCGTGATTGCCTGGCCCAGAAGAAAAACAGGGAACTGCCGATGTAAACACGGCGGTTTCCCGCTCTGTCAGGCGGCATGTAAGAGATCTACTGATCCCTGTCACTGGGATCAGTTAGATCTCTTATGCCCCTAATAGCCCAGCTGCCTCACAGTTAGAACACTCCTAGGGAACACAGTTAACCCCTAAATCGCCCCCTGCAGGTTAACCCCTTCACTGCCAATGACATTTACACAGTAATCAGTGGATATTTAAATTTCTGATCGCTGTATAAAATGTCATTGGTCCCATAAAAGTGTCAAAAATGTCTGACATGTCCGCTGCAATATCAAAGTCCTGATAAAAATCGCAGATTGTCGCCATTACTAGTAAAAAAAATAAAATAATAGTAAAAACGCCATAAATTAATTTTCATGGTTTGTAAATGAGGGCACTTTTGTGCAAACCAATCAATAAACGCCAATTGCGATTTTTTTTTTTTTTATCACAAATATGAGGAAGAATGTATATCGGCCAAAACTGATGAATAAATTAGTTTTTTTATTTATTTATTTTTTTGGATATGTATTATTGCAAAAAATAAAAAATATTGTTTTTTTCAAAATTGTCGCTCTTTTTTTGTTAATAACGGTGATCAGAAGTGACGCAGAGGGGACCAAATACCACCAAAAGAAAGCTCTATTTGTGGGAAAATAAGGGCAACAATTATGTTTGGGTACAACGTTGCAGGACCGCGCATTTGTCAGTTAAAGTGACGCAGTGCCGAATCGCAAAAAAAGCTCTGGTCCTACAGTGGGAAATCCTTCCGTTCCTTAAGTGGTTAATAGGACGGTGCTAATCTGAACTATTATTATTAGGACTCATTTACTTTGAGCACACCCCAATGCATATGCATACCACAACATTGTTTCACGTTAGTGCATTAAAATGCACATATGTTAAACAGCTGTGCGCTGTGTTGAAGAAAAAGAAACAGGTACTGTACTTCTTTTTCCACGCAATGAGGAACGTTAACAGCACATTAAAAATAAAACGGGCTGCCTTAACACAGTGCAATTCAGTGCACAGAAAAGTGTCAGCACCATGTATTTATATGATGGAAAGTCTGAATACCCCCTCATGCTCTAGTCATATTTGGCTTTTAACTCACAGAACTAAGTGCAGAAAACCGAACGTACAAAACTTTGTATAGAAAACTGAATAAATTACCACACTGCCATCTGACTTCCTTCTGAAAGCAATAGTTGCCTAGCTGTCATGCTGCTCCAATGGTTTCAATAGTTTATAAGTCGCTGACCTACAACAGCCGCTAGCGATAATCACATAAGATCTGGCAGGCTGATTGTACCCAAGTTGATCGGTTGATCAACTTGGTACATTCAGCCTGCTCATACATGGTTCAAATCTCTTCCTACTGAACCGGCCGAGATTCAGACTAGCTATTCTGGCCTAAGCCTCTGGCCTGGAACAAGCATCAGATAATTCTGACACCCATTTACAGCATGCTTGTTCCAGGACTGTGACTGAAACGTATTAAAGGCACACACAGTCAGTCAACTAGAATTTTAAAAAGAGGGTCGGCCATACTTTTACCATTACAGAATCACATTAAAAGCTGAGAAGTTGGTAAGGGACTTGATGTAATCATTGTAATGTACTTGGCTACCTCCTATGGTTGTACTTGGCTACCTCCTATGGTTGTACTTGGCTACCTCCTATGGTTGTGCTTGGCTACCTCCTATGGTTGTACTTGGCTACCTCCTATGGTTGTACTTGGCTACCTCCTATGGTTGTACTTGGCTACCTCCTATGGTTGTACTTGGCTACCTCCTATGGTTGTATTTGGCTACCTCCTATGGTTTGTCATGGATAAGCACTCATCTCACATGGAGACTAAACATGTAATACTGCAGAAAAAGGGCTCTGGCAATGGCCCAAATTAAACGACCAAGTTTTAAATTCCATATGAATCCAAAAGCTGCTTATTCAGAAGATATTAGGGAATAATGGGGAATACAGAAATCACAGAGGCTTTAATGCATTTTGTAAATCAGCACTCCATCATCCTAAGTAATCTCTATGAATAGGAGCCGGTTCACACCAGAACGCAGTGCTGAAAAGGCGCATTCAGTGCGTGTTTCCTGCAATGCGTTGAAACGTACTGCATGCTGGTGCCAATATAATGTTAATAGCACCCCAAATGCAGATCTGCATTTGTGGGCACCAAATCACCCATGCTGTTTGGTATGGCGCGTTTTTTAAAGTAGTATGCAGAACTTTTTTCTGGTGCGATTTGCAGCCTATGCAAATGAATGAACTGCAAAATTCCTGTGTGATCCTGGTGTGAAATGGCCCTATATACTGACATAAAAAAAAAAACATGTGGTCCCTTAATTTCACTATTATCTATATTAACCACTTCAGCCCCGGAAGGATTTCTCAGTTTAGGACCAGAGCACTTTTTGTGATTCTGCACTGCGTCGTTTTAACTGACAATTGCGCGATCGTGCGACGTTGTACCCAAACAAAATTTGCGTCCTTTTTTCCCCACAAATAGAGCTTTCTTTTGGTGGTATTTGATCACCTCTGCATCATTTCTAATCACCGCTATAAACAAAACAATATGGACAATTTTGAAAAAAAAACTATATTTCTTACTTTTTGCTATAAAAAAATATATTAAAAAACATTTATTTTTCCATCAGTTTTTGTCGATTTATATTTTTCCTCATATTTTTGGTAGAAAAAAAAAAAATCGCAATTGGCGTTTATTGATTGGTTTGCGCAAAAGTTGCCGCGAATACAAATGATGAGAATTCATTTATGGGGTTTTCATTTTCTTTTTATATTTTACTAGTAATGGAGGCGATCTACAGTTTTTATCAGGACTGCGATATTGCAGCGGACATGTCGGACCATTTAACACTTTTTTGGGACCATTGGCATTTATACAGCGATCAATGCTATCAAAATGCATTGATTACTGTATAAATGTCACTGGCAGGGAAGGGGTTAACCTGCAGGGGGCGCTCTAAGGGGTTAACTGTGTTCCCCTAGTGTATTCTAACTGTATGGGGGCTGGGCTGGCTGGGGGAGGGGAGTGATCGTGGCTCCCATACACAGGGAGCCTGTGATCACATCCCTTCCCCCTCTGTCAGAACGGAGATCCGCGTTTACATATACGGACCCCCGTTCTGTCGCTCCTGGGGGGTGATCGCAGGTAACCGGCGGACATCGAGTCCACCTTACCCGCTCCCTGCCCCCCCCCCCCCCCGGAACACAGTGAACCCGCGAGCGCGCCTCCGGCGGCACGCGCTCACAATACTCGTTCTCGCGGCCGCTGTCAGATGACAGCGTTTCGCGATAACAAGCCAAGTTGACGCCGTCAAGCCACGGCCGGCGGTAGGCAACTGGTTAAAGTGGAAGTTCTGTCAAGTACTAACCACTATAAAAAAATTTTTTTACATCTGTGCCCCATTGCAAAGATTTCCCTTCACTTCTTGTCCCACAGCCAAACAGGAAATGAGAGGAAATCCCTACAATTTAAGGGAATTCCTTGGGGACCCCCAGGTCACCAGAAACAGTGCCCCCATTGGAAGATTTACCCTCTATTACTTTACTGGGGACAACCCAAAATTTGGGATTTTCTTTTCCTTTCAATTTCAATGAGAATGGTAAACAGGACAAATAGAGAGGGGAACAGCAATAAAAACTGACAAGTGTTCTAATCCCTCTCCACTCCATCTAAAACTAAAAAAAACCTTTGCCTTTAGTTATACTTTTCTCTCCCCCCCCCCCCCCGCATTCTAAACCTATTCTATCTACCCTGCAAAAGGAAAGATCTGTATGCATACCTATTCTGAGGCTGCACATGATCGGGTCCCAACGCCGGCTTCAGTGTAGAGGAGAGACAGTCTTCTGTGAAAAGTTCCGGATGAGGACCTGCCCCCTCCTCCTCTCCCTTTTTGTTATTGCTTTCTCTGCTTGCAACACAAGCCGGTTCACTCACGGGTGCTCAACCTGTAGCCCTCCAGCTGTTGCGGAACTACAAGTCCCATGAGGCATTGCAAGCTGCTGACAGTTACAAGCATGACTCCCAAAGGCAGAGGCATGATGGGAGTTGTAGTTCCGCCACAGGTTGAGCACCCATGACCTTACATTGCCCTGTCTGGACTGTGCCTGTTTCAATGTTGTGTTCAATAAAGCTAAATAAGAACATGAATGAGTACAAGAAGTAGGTTATCCGTTAAAACAGCTTCATTGGTTTTGAAAATAAGACTGCATTTAAGAAGTCATTCAGGTTGAAATCCGGGTAATTGCAAATTATATACAGCATATATTTGTTATTGCATATGTAGCTAACAAATAGGGGAATAAACAAGCACCATCTTTTAATCTGTGACTACAAAAATGAGTGCCCTGGAAGACGCCATCTATGACGAAACATGCAGGGCGGTGCTGCGTGCTGACGTCATCATGTTTACATTGATCCCGGAAGCGCGGGTGTACTATTTGCCGGCAAAAGAGATTGTACTATTTGGCGTATTTTATGCATACAGATGTAAGTGCAATTTTAAATGTTTTAAATAAAGCAAGTAAGCGATTTTATACTATTGGAGCACTTTTTTCCCTGTATATTTGATCCATTGCAATTGATGTGGCTGGCCTGGAGACAACCAGTGGGAGTCAAGTTACATAGAGCTGTACTTCTATCTACAACATCCCACAGACCACTTCAGCCCCGGAAGGTTTTACCCCCTTAATGACCAGGCCATTTTTTGCGAAACGGCAATGCTTCGCTTTAACTGACAATTGCGCGGTTGTGTGACGTTATACCTAAATAAAATTGTTGTCCTGTAGAGCTTTCTTTTGGTGGTATTTGATCACTTTATTTGATCATTTTATTTTTTACGCTATAAACAAAAAAATATATTTTTTTTAACTCTGCTATAATACATATACAAAAAAAAAAAAAAATATATATATATACATATATATATATATATATATATATATATATATTCCTCAGTTTAGGCCAATATGCATTCTTCAACATATTTTTTGGTAAAAAATTGCAATAAGCGTATATTGACTTTTTTTTTATGCTTTTACAGGTAATGGCGGCCATCTGCGATTTTTAGCGGGACTGCGACATTGCGGAGGACAAATCTGACCCCAAGTGACACTTTTTGGAGACCAGTGACATTATTACATTTATCAGTGCTATAAAAATGCACTGATCAATGCATAAATGACACTGGCAGGGGAGGGATTAACACTAGGGGGCGATCAAGGGGTTAACTGTGTCCCCTGGGTGTGTTCTAACTGTGTGGGGGATGGGCTGCTTGGGACAACAAAGAGATTGCTGTTCCTGATCACTGGGAACAGCAGATCTCTGAGTTTTCCTGTCAGAGCAGGGATCCGTCTTGTTTACATAGGCAGATTCTGCCTCTCTGTACCGTGATCGCAGGTGACCGACGGACATCGCGCCCACATTGTCACATGCACAAGCCATGGCGGTTTGCACATAAGAGCTGACCTGCTGCCATATATATATATATATATATATATATATATATATATATATATACAGTGGCTGGTTGCCAAGTGGTTAAGATTACAGCTCGTTTGACCTCTCTAGAGATAGAGGGTCAATAGGATCTGGTAAGCGCCCCTATTTTCAGAGGTGGTGGTTTTCAAAGAAGGAGTTCTCATTATTCTTGGTGTCGGATATCCTAATGAACTTTTTAAGAAGATTTCTTCAGTAATTATCACTTTTTCATGTGGACTTTATTTATAATCTGAAGTTATGTTTTATTGAATATTTATTTCATTCACTTGTGCATTTAGTGTAGCTTTTTGTTGTTTTATGCAAAAATGGCAATACCTGAACCATCTCCAAACTTGTTATGGCTGAGGTCCATACATTCCACCTTCTGGTTATTCATTAGAGCATCAGAAAAACAGGGAGCTGCCCGGTCATCAAACTCATTGCCAGATAGGTACACCTTTTGTAGAGTAATGTTCTCCACAAGCATTGCTGACAACACTTTGGCACCTTTCAGCCCAAGTCTGTTATCACACAAGTGAAGCTCTGGAAAATATGAAAAAGCACATTATTGTTCATATTCACAAAAAGTCACAGTGTTAAAATGTATGCAACCCCTTAAAATGAGCTTCTCTTATTTGTATAACTAACAGCAAGACCTTTTTACTAGCTATGGATAGAGTAGAGAGGGATTAGAACCCATGCCAGGTTTTTATTGCTGTCTGTGTGCCCATTAGAGACATTAACCCTCTCTATTTCTCCTATGTACTGTTATCACCAAGAGTGGAAGAAAATCACAAATTTTGGTTTGTCTCAGGAACAGGAATACAGGGGAAATCTTCCAATGGGGACACTAGTTCTGGTGGCCCTGGTGACAATCAGGGATTCCTTTATTTTGAAGGGATTTCCTCTCACCTCCTGTTTTGGCTATGCGACAGGAAGTGAAGAGAAATCTCTCCAATAGGACACAGATAGCAAAACAAACCTGAGAGGGGTTGTAACCCTCCCTTACTCTATCCAAAAGAAAAAAATAGTTTTGCATTTAGGGCTATTTTAAATATACCACTGAATGCTTTGCTATATCTGGCCAATAAGTACAACTGAAATAAAATAAATAAAGCTTAATGCTAAAAAAATCCAGTTTGTTTTCTGGTTCTTGTGCACTGAATTCTCATGCATTGTTTTCAGCCCTTCCTAGTGCCTCTTTGTGAACCACAGAACACCTCCCCTTCTGTTACAGGTGTAGCACCCTCTAGTGTAGGTAAATTTATTTTGTTGACTCTGTAATTGGATTGGGTTACTCCAGGTCAGGCTGGAGGCTCTGCAGGGCAGATCTCTGGTACTTCCCCCTGGTTCTTGAAGCTTGGAGAAGCTTCTGGAAGTTAGTGGGCGGAGGGTAGGAGGTCCTGATCTGCATACTTGAGGGGATCTGGCCAATCCCCAGGCAAAAGGCATTGGCTGGGTCAGCCCTTAAATATGGTGGAGCCTGAGCAGCAGGAGAGTCAGGTGGAAGATGGAGTGCTGAGGTTGCTGTCATGTGGCATGGGAGGGGATCCCAAGACTGGGAGCTCTAGAGAGAAGAAGCCTAAGAGAGGGATCTCCATTACCTCTGGGTCTTGTGCAGAAGACATCCTGGCAGTGGCGGCCGGTGGTAATTTTTTTTTGTGGGGGGGGGGCGGCAAACAGTATGCCACTGATATCTCCCCCCCCCCCCCCGGTCAGTGGGTAGCACTTATCCCATCGCTTCACCGGCGGCTTCCCCTGCTCGGTGCCGACCTCTCGTTCCCCTGCTCTCTATGAGTCATCACGACGGCGAATTCCGTTTCCTCCCTCCTCCTCAGCAGCCAATCGGGAGTCTTCTCTTTTCGGCCAATCGGAAAATGGGTCTCACACCCACTTCTGATTGAGGATCAGTGTTTCAACAGTGAATATTCATTCGCTGTTGTAACACCTGAGTGGGCTCATGGCACGATACTCTGCGCCAGGAGTCTACCCTATTTTGAAGCCTGTCTCTAATCAGGTGCTTCAAAAAAACACACCCGCTGCTGTAATTCAGGCACCCGGCGTAGCTGTGGCGGCCGTGGATAGATTCATGCTATACATGAATCTATCTATTATACATATAGGGGGGTGGCGTGGATACAGGGGGCGGCGCCCGGGTGCCCCTAATGGAGGGGCCACCACTGCATCCTGGCTGGCATGGGAAGATCCCAGGGGCATAAAAGAGTAGAGACTGCCAGACGTAGCATACTTTTCAGGGACAGCATTGTACTAAATGCCAATCCCTTGTCCTGGGACATTCTTCAGAGAAACCAGATGGGCTGGTAGTCAAGGCAGCCAGGTGGGCATCAGAACTGTGTGAGGTTCTACAGAGGAGACACAATACTCCTGCATACAATTAAAGGGGGCTGAGAGCTCCTGGTTTATGAAGAACTTTGCCACTGATCCATAGAGATTGCAATTAGTCCAGAGGGAGTACAGTCCAGGATCTCCATGTTTGTGTAAATAGAGAAAAAAGTTTGTCCTCATCTGTTGTTCTTCAAGTCAGGTTGGGCATCCTATAAACCCTATACCACCTAGGTCGGCAACCCGTCGATCTGACAGGTAGATTGTGACCCGACATGTCCGACATCCTGACCGCACCTGCCGAATGTAGATAGAACAGCCGAGCAGCTGTCCCGATCACATCCCACAGCATACAAGCAGAGCTGCAGAGAGGTGCCAAGTGTGCGTTCCTGCACTCGGCACTAGTGTGGAAAGGATAACGTTCTGTCAGGCGGAGTGATCTTCACCCGACAGATGATTTCTAGATCCGGCCCCTGAATGACATCTAGTCAGAGGCGGGAGAGGAAGACAGCGTGGTGCTGGCACCGGCACAAACACCGTAAGTGCAAGTAACCGTAATGAGGAAACGTTTGTTACAGTGAGGGAGGAGGGTGGGGGGCAGTGAAGGGGTTAATAGCGGCATGTGTCCGTGTTAATTACCCCTTTATTCTGCATTAGTGGTCAGTGGCAGTGTTTAATAACCCCATCATGCTGCAGCATAAAGGGGTTCATTAACACTGACAATGGTGCCACTAACCAATTAATGCATCAGTGACCAGTAGCAGCACATTAACCCCTTCATGCCACATTAGTGGCACCAGTGTCAGTGTTAATTAACCCCTTTATGCTGCAGCGTGATGGGGTTATTAAACACTGCCACTGACCATTAATGCAGAATAAAGGGGTAATTAACACTGACACTGGTTCCACTAATGCAGCACAAAGGGGTTAATCACTGCCACTGCCCACCAATAGGGAGATGCGTTTAAAATAACAATATTACTGACCATCAGTGGACCCCCTTCCACCGCCCGTAAAAGCAATCCAGCAGCTAATTAGCCGCTAGGATTGCTTTTACCAAAAACAGCATCACTTACCCAAAAAGGCAGCCTGTAGTTGTGGTATACCACTTTAAACCGGCAAACTAAATGTATGTTAGCTGGTCTTAAAGTGCTTTTTTAAAGCATAATTCCAGCTTAATCTTTAATAGCCATAAAAATGCCCCTTAGCCTCCTAACGCCAATGTTTAACCTAGGCCACTCCAATCTGGTTATGTTATCTCACTGGTGTGAGCCAGTGGTGTATGCAGGGGAGAGGAGGGAGCACCAATAACAGCTGGGACATGTGAACCTATGGGTGACATCACAGCTCCAGGTTTTACCAGCCTTTGTCAAGTGCTGTATCCTCTTCAGCCCCTGCTGGCTGACACAGGGAAGATCTCATGACCAGGCCGGGGCAAGCTGAAGATAAAGTATTACCTTTTTTGCCATTCTTTTTATTGGGGCCTTGCTAGTTAATATCTTAAAAAAAAAAGTAATTAAAAAATGTGGGAAAAAAAAGGACGCTGCACCCCGGTAATCTTTGATCTCTTCCATGCTGCTTGGGTAGATTTCCACTTCTCAAAGGTTGCCTACCCCTGCTATACCATATCCAAGTTGTTTTCCCCAATAACACAACAAAAAGAAGCCCATGGACATATTTCTTGTGTCTGGATACAAGTTAGAAATGTGTGTTGCCTAGCTGTGCAGGAATAAGGGAACTCAATATCCAGCGACTCCTGCAGGGGTAGTGTTACATAGGGATAAGAAGAGGGGTAGATGCACGCTGTATCTTGGCCTAGGCCGACACTTTGCAGGGGGGGCAGCACAAAAAGAGTCCCCGGAGGCTTGCGCTACACTTACTGTAGCACCAGTGCTATGGGGCGGACTGGCCCAGGAGGCAAATCGGTCTAGCACCCCCATAAAGCAGCTTGGCAGGACCACCATCAGGGGGGACAGCCTATACATATGTAGGGGACCTGGGTGTCCCGAGGGGCCCATGCGGCGGACCCCAACTAATGAGTTGTTGTTCTGCCCCATAACCAAACAGGAAGTGTGAGGAAATCTCTGCAAATAAGAGGA
>BLSH010152871.1:214061-224130 GCA_018402905.1 Glandirana rugosa
AGCTTGCAGACTCTATAACTTTCACAAAGACCAAATAATATCCACTAATTTTTTTTTTTTTTACCAAAGATAGGTAGCAGTATAAATTTTGGCCAAAATTTATGAAGAAAAATTACTAATTTGCAAAATTTTATAACAGAAACGAAGAAAAATTCATTTTTTTACAAAATTTTCGGTCTTTTTTTAATTATAGCGCAAAAAATAAAAAACCCAGAGATGATTAAATACCACCAAAAGAAAGCTCTATTTGTGTGAAAAAAAGGACGCAAATTTCATATGGGTGCAGTGTTGCATGACTGAGTAATTGTCATTCAAAGTGTGAGAGCGCTGAAAGCTGAAAATTGGTCTGGTTGTTAAGGGGGTTTAAGTGCCCAGTTGTCAAGTGGTTAAGATAGCTCCCATTCATTTCAATGGGATTTCAAATGTCAAGCGACTTGAGGCAACTCAAGTCGGATCGCAAGTCGTCCCTATGTGAACGGGCACTCACTGTCAGAGCTGGCATGAATCCACAGCCCGATGGTTGCTAGACACCCATTTGGAGCTCGCATGCGGTCCTGTGCCCTGGCCAGCTGCCCCTCCTGTCCACCCCTTGCCTTGGCCCTGCACCTATCTCTGAGTCTGTCCAGTGCATACTTTTCCACTTTTCTACACCTAAACATGACAGATCGGAGGTAGGACAGTGGAGTCTGTTTACATCTGACCTCCCATAGAGCTGTCATGGGTCTGCCTATGTTCGCTGGGCACAAAGTGAACGGGCATGATGTCAAAAACCAACATCTGTCCCATTCAGTTCTGATTCAGCAGGAGATCCACTTAGGGATCCTCTGTTAATTGGAGAGATCTGCGTTCTGTGTGAAAGGAGCCTAAGAGGCGACTTGTCAGGAGACTTGAGTCGCCTGACAAGTCGTCTCCGTGCAGTGCAATGGAACCGTTCTAATAGGAGCGACTCAGGTCGTTCCGACTTAGAAAAAGGTTCCTGCACTATTTTCTGGGCGACCTCAGCGCGACTTGTATTGACTTCTATGGATAGAAGTCTCCTTGCAAGCCGCGATGAGGTCGCCTCGAGTGGGACGACTTGCTTCGCCCTGCAAGTCGCGCCGCTCCAGTGTGAATCGGCTCCAGGGCCGGCTCTACCACTAGGCGGAGTAGGCGGCCGCCTAGGGCGCACTGCCACCTAGGGCGTCTGGTCACTGTTGATCTGTCACTGGCTGTTCTGCATTGATTTATGTAAAAACTGACACTGTCTAACTGAGATAATGAGATTGTATTATCATGCCATTTGCAAATGTTTATAGAAATATATAGGTGAAGTTGTATTTGACAGGCACAAATGGAGCTGTATGTGATGGGCACAGGTGAGACTGAGGCTGTATTGATTGGCCCTGGTGAAGCTGTATTGATTGGTGCTGGTGAAGCTGTATTTGATGGGCATAGGTGAGGCTGTATTGATTGGCGCTGGTGAAGCTGTATTTGATGGGCATAGGTGAGGCTGTATTGATTGGTGCTGGTGAAGCTGTATTTGATGGGCATAGGTGAGGCTGTATTGATTGGCGCTGGTGAAGCTGTATTTGATGGGCGCTGGCAAGGCTGCATTTGATTGGCACTGATCAGGCTGGGCAGGGGGAAGGGGGTGGAGTCAGGGGTGGAGCCAAGGAGGGGGCAGGAATATGAGGTTTCGCCTAGGGTGTCAAAAATCCTTGCACCAGCCCTGATCGGCTCTTATAGTTTACCAATCCTTACTGAGGTGGCTGGCGATCCTGCCAGTAACACATTCCTGTCCTAAGCTGGTCATAAACTGTTTTCTTTTTAAATTCAGGGGGGAGAATGGAGGAATCCCCTCCAACCGGGACATTGTCTTCTGACAGCAACACCCATCAATGTCAGAATACACTGATCAGTGGTGTTAATTGGCTGGGGTCATTGATAGATGGAATCATTTTCAACATATCCCTTTGGCCCCTTTCACACTGAGGCATGAAAAAACGAGTGCAAAACATCAAGCGTTATTACCGCGCTTTCCCGGAGTTTTTACCTCGTTAGCACTATAATTAGGTCTAACGCACAGGCACTGAAGCGCTAGCGTTAACTGAACAGCACAGCCCCCTACATTACACCCTGTTTACTTCCTGGTATTTTGACCTTTCCACAACCTCTGGGTGTTTTGCTGGCACGTTTAACGTGTTTTTAAAGCGCTTTACATTCATTTCAATGTATATGGGTGCTTGTAATGTGCTATTTTTAGCGCTCAGAATAAGCACAGAAAATCATTCTTGCAGGACTTAAACTCGGCTCCAGTGCGATGCCCCAGTGTGAATAGGTACATTGGAATTAATGGGCAGCGTTTTAGCGCAAAAACGCTAGGAAAGCGCCTCAGTGTGAAAGGGGTCTTCTACTGAAATGGAATCCAACATGTATAAAATACATGAAATGTACATATAATCTTATAGGAGGATTTTTTTGGAATAAATGGTCTGGTGACAGGACCTCCTAAAAGTAACTGAAGGCAATCTTTTTTTTTTTTTTTTTTGCATAGAGTAGAGATGGATTAGAACCCCTTTCAGGTTTTTATTGCTGTCTGTGCCCCCATTGGGTAGAGTCGCCGCCTCTATTTGCCCTGTTTTACCATTATCAACAAGTGTTAAAGTGAAAGATTGTCCCACGTTTGTGGTTGTCACCAGAACAGTAATAGATAGGAATTGGGCAATGGGGGCACTAGTTCTTGTGACAACCCCTTTGAAGGATCTCTTCTCACTTCCTGTTTTAGCTATGGGACAGGAAGTGAAGGGAAATCTCCTCAATGGGCCACAGATGGCAAACAACACCTGAAAGGGGTTCTAACCCTGCAAAATAAAAGAAACAAGTTGTGCCTTCAGTTGTCATTCGGGTGAATTACCTTATTGTCCACACTTCCTCTGCTGAGAGATGGGAGAGGTCTGCTGGGGGGTCTGCTAGAGATGCCCCCCACACTGGAGCGGGCCCCCTCCTCCTCCTCCTCCGCATCCTTGGCCTCTTCCACAGAAGGAAGCATGGAGCCGATGTCCTTGGAGAACCTCTTGCTCAGTACCATAGTGAGGAGCCCCTGGCTGGATTGTATATTGGCGGTGTGGTGTGGTGGGGACGGCCGTCCAGGAGCTGCACACAACCTGTCACTCTGATTTTACTGCACGGTGAGAGACAACGTGGGCTTCCAATCAGAGCGCTGGGAATGCGAGCCCAACCAATCCAATTTCAGGGGCGGGATCTAGGGTTTAGGGCCTCTCGGAGATTGTTGTAGTGTTGTCATGGTGACGGTCTCTGCTCTGCTGTGATTGCCAAACATCTATAGAGCACGCAGGACAGTGCTTGTATCTGTGATATCAGGGGGATCATGTATTGTATTCATAGGAAAGCTGCAATCAGGGAAACTAGGAGGCTGTCCAGATTATCCCTGCTTTGAATACCTGTCATGTTGGTCCTCATAGATCAGTCTATGGTCTGGATGAAGTAATCAGATAAAGATCACCTGATTTCCCTGATCTGTATACTTTTAGGTCACCATAGGACTCATTATCAGAACCATAGGGTCGGTGTAGCTGTAGCCAGCTAACATTTTCAGGAGCACAGATGTCACCCTGGAAGAATAATATATATACAGTATATGTGTGTATATACAGGGGCGTAACATAGGGGTTGCAATTGCAACCGGGCCCCATGCTCCAGGGGGCCCATGTGCCTCCCTTGTACACCTGAATAGGAGGGATGGCGGGGGTGGCATTTAGAGGACCCAATCTCCTCCATTTTCCTCTATCCAGTTTACTTGTCTTCTGCTGTTCCCAGGGTCCCTGTGTCCCCCCCCCCCACAGAGCTGCTGTCTTCCCCCCTCCTCTCTCCTGCCAGCTGCTGTAGACGATGTGCCATGATGGAGAGATGGGAACGGGTCAGTAAATTGGTCATTTACCGGCTCCTTCCTTTTCTGAATGAACAGAGTCAGTGATTGGTACCAATTGGTTCATTCATAACTGAAGCATAGTAAACTGCTTTTACTATACTTCCGTTTCTGAATGAATGGGGTGCTCGGTGCACAGCTATTCCTGTCCAGTCCTTCTGTGCAGCTGAGGCTACACAGATAGAGATTGAGAGCCCCCCTTTGTTTAGACCCCTGATATCTCATCAAAGCCCCTCAACAGAGCTCCTAAAAAAATTTGTAAAGGGCCCTGGCCAGGGGTCAGGGGGCCCTTCATAATATTTTTGCACCAGGGTCTTGAAGGTTCTAGTTAGGCCTCTGTGCATATATATTATATACACACACCAAAGAAGAAGGATACAATCTCCAGTCTCTTTACTTCAAAGCAGAGTTCCCATAAGGCCTCATACACACGGGCGTCAGTGAAAAAAATAGGCAAAACGTCGGGTCCGAAGCTTTGAAAAAAATCGGCGTTTTGCATAGGCGTTAGTGAGCGTTGGCGTCAAGAGGCGTTTTTTAAAAAAAAAAAATCAGTGCTCTGCTATTTTTCAACCTAAAAACGCCGGCGTAAAAAACCGCTTGTTAACGCCGGTACGGCGTTAGCGAGCGTTTTGCCGATTGGTGTCAAAAAACGCCAAAACGCTACAGCTACAGAACGCGATGGTCCCGCGTTCTAAAATCAGCTCACTAACGCCGACGCCCTCTACTGCTCACAAACGCCGGCGTTTTTAGAGGGCCATTGAATAACATGGAGAGCTGCAAAAAACGCCTACAAACGCCGGCGTCCAAAACGCCTGTGTGTATGAGGCCTAAAGCCTCGTACACACAGGACGACGATTGCACGTACGACCGTGTTGAATCGTATGTTGGCTGTTGTATGCGGCATACTGACTGCACTACACTAACGTACGTCCGGGGAAAGAACGTTCAGGTGATTGTAATTAGCATCCAGCCATTCCTGACTTTGGAGCATGCGTGTTTTGCACAATACAACTTGTTGTACCAACTGCTCTGTACACACCATACAACGGTCGTATGAGCACTTGTTGGTACGACCAAGTTTTCTAGTCTGCTCATACAACTCCCTTGTAGGACCGTCATATGTTCGACTGTTCAAATCGCGCATACGAACGATCGATATCGCATACAACAGTCGTGAGTACGACCTGTTGAATGCGATCGTCGTCCCGTGTGTACGGGGCATTATAGTTACAAAGTATGTAGAGGCTGCTACATTGTAACTATTAGGCCCCTTTCACACCTGTGCCACTTTTCCTGAGACTTTGGACATCAGAGTCGCATGACAAGTCATACCCCATGATTCCCAATGATAACCATTCATATCTGTGCGACTTCAAATCACACCAATTTCAAGGTAGTCCCTGCACTACTTTGGTCCGACTTTGATGTGAGTTGAGATCCATAGACCTCAAGTTTACACAGGCATTCCCTGAAATTACGGCAGCAAAATCACAGCAAAATTGCATGACTTTCAAGTGACAGCAGTGTGAAAGGGGACTGGAAACTCTGCTTTGAAGTAAAGAAATAGCAGATTGGAGATCGTATCCTTCTTCTTTGTTATATATTTGACGGTGGATGATTGGGAGCCCACCACTGATACTGTCTCCACTTACAAGGATACAAGGAAGGAGTGATTCACCCTACAACTATATATATTGTACAGAAGTGACCTGATCATACAGTGCATGGTAAATCGGGGACAGAGCCTCCCCCATATACAAACCAGAGAAGATGTAGCCATATCATGGCTGGCATAAAGGATGCGCAAGGGGGGCAGCTGCCCTGGGTACAGTGGAACGTGCTTCTGTCTTATCTCAGCTGTGACCGCTAGGCCTCATGCACATTGGACAAAAATACCAGTAGCATTGCCACGTTAAAAACGTGAATTTTTCTGCTTAGTGTTTTGCCATGTTTTTCCGCTCTTTTTTAGCATTAGCATTTGTAGCGAGAAAACTATAGGATCAAAAATGCTCAAAAACACTGTTTAGCTGCGTTTTACCGGCGTAGGGCTTTTACGGGCATTTGAGCTTTTATTTCTCTGCCTAAAAGCTTGAAGAAGCTAGTCCTTTTTTGTGCGTTTTTATTGAGGTTTTTTGAGCTAATTTTCCTTTTTTTTTTTTTGTGCGTCTTTTTTTTTACACTTTGTCACGTTTTTTGCCACATTTTGTTGAGTTTTTGTAAGCTTTTCTGAGCTAATTTTCCTGTTTTTGAGTTTTTTATTACACGTTGTCGTTCTTTTTTGCACATTTTTGAGCACTTAGGCATCTTTACTGCTTGAAGCTCCTCTCAAAAACATGAGCTTGGTGGGGTTTTTATTTTCTGCTAAACTTGAGGTTTGAGTAAGTGCTGACTTTAGCAAAATCGCATTACCTTTTATGTCATACCTGTGATGTGATTTTAATGCTTTCATAAAGTTACCAAGGAGTGCAGCAATATTCTGGATTTTGCATGTTACTGAATTTCACAGATGAGCTGTGCAGCACCCTGGGTTCCAGTTCACAACATGTGAGAGTTGGTCACTCACCTAGAGCGGCATTTCTTTAGCTCCTAAACTTGAGTTTAGGAGCTTTTGGCATTTTGTTGCCAAACCTCCTAAACTCAACTCCATAAAAGTCTATGGGGTTGATTTACTAAAGGCAAATCCACTTTGCACTACAAGTGCACTTGGAAGTGCAGTTGCTGTAAATCTTAGGGCAGTGGTTCTCAACTCCGGTCCTCGGGACCCACTAACAGGCCAGGTTTGCAGGATAACTGAAATACATCACAGGTGATATCATTTGCTGCTCAGTGATTGCAGTATTCTAGTCTGCATCTCCCTAAGGTAATACTTAAACTCTGGCCTGTTGGTGGGTCCTGAGGACAGGAGCTGAGAACCACTGCTGTAGAAAATAACACCTCATGTCAAAAGCAGCAAAAAAACACCCAGTATGCATGAGGCCTAAGGGCCCTTTCACATGGTCTTTCCGTGTATGGGGTCAGTTTTTGCTCAGCGGGGAGCGTTCAGCTGATCCCAGCTGAGCCGATGGATGACAGATCGGTCTCCACTCACTGAGCGGAGATGGAACTGTCAGAGCTCTGCTCTCCTCTATGGAGATCGGATGAAAATAGTTCCGCCTGTCCTTTTTAATCCGATCCGCTCCGATTCTACAGACGGATGGAAAATAGAGAGAGCGGCGGATGTCAGCAGACATGTCTCCGCTGACATCCGCCGCTCCATAGGGCTGTATGAGCATCCGTTCAGGAGGACCTGAACAGAAAGCCCATGTGAAAGGGGCCTTACTGCTGTCACACCGTGCTCCAACATCCCATCCACCCACAGTTAACACAAAAACCACTCTGTGCATGATCAACTACCTTCTGCTAGATCAGTGGTTCTCAACTCCTGTCCTTGAGACCCACTAACAGGCCAGGTTTGCAGGATAACTGAAATGCATCACAGGTGATATCATTTGCTGCTCGCTGATTGCAGTATTCTAGCCTGCATCTCCCCAAGGTAATACTTAAAATCTGGCCTGTTGGTGGGTCCTGAGGACTGGAGTTGAGAACCACTGTGCTAGATGGATGGATGGTGTCAGTATTTTTTTTTATTTGTATTATTTTATTTTCGGATTATTTTTTACAGTTTGTTTTAGGAGCCCCATTGGGGGGCTTTAGTGAAATATCAGCAGTGGGAATCTGCCCTACACGGGGTGATTAGGGTGTGCCCAGGCGCACGCTTATGTGCAAGTTGCAACACATACCACTGTACCTGAGTTGCAGTAATGTGCATTATATGTGTTGTAACACAAGGCATAGGTGTGAAGCCAGACCAAGGTCTCATGCATATGGGTGTTTTTGCCCCTGTGCATCAATTGCTGGAATTTTTGTGTGCCCAGAGACCACATGTAGTGTTCACCGCATGCTTCCAGCCGCCTGTCAAAGTCTACAACAGGATGAAATAAACGGCGGGTGGATTGTGTACTGAGCGGTACTCATGCTTTGGGCTCTATGTGTTTGGGGACATATATATCAATCACAGAATTCCTGCATTCCTAGCAGATATCCCTTAAAGGAGAAGTCCAGCCAAAGCTTGTTTGGCTGGGCTTCTATGGGTCACTGGAGTACAATCTGTTTTGCACTCCTGTGACCCGTTTTTGACTTCAGCCCGCTCTCTGCTGACGTCACGGATGTCCGCCCAGGAACCATGTCATTGCGACAATGGAAGTCGGAATCTGCCAGGTGACTGGACGGACACCCATCTCAGCCTCTCAGTGAGCCGCTAAGAGCCTGAGACGGCCCTCTACAGCCCAGCGCTCCAGTGAGCAAGGAGGGAGCTGAACAGAGAGCTGTGACTGACAGTCTGCAGCTCTCTGCCCACGGAGCTCTGAAAACTGCAGATGCAGCATCCACCCAGGTAAGTATAAATAGGGAAACCCCCCCCCCATACTTCTCTTTTAGGTCCCTTTCACACTGAGGCGCTTCTAAACTGCCAGTAAAACGCTGAGCGCTTTTGAAGAGCTTTCCATTCATTTCAATGGAAAGGGGTGGTTTTTCAGCGCCCTGCCCTAGTGTGAAAGCATTCATTTTTTAAATTGAAATTAGCTTTTCAGGCACTTTTTTAGCGTGAAAGCACCTCAGTGTGAAAGGGGTCTTAAAGTGATACTAAACATACAGTGTTTAATTACCATCATCCCTTCTATTTATGTATAAAGATCAGGCCACCGTATTTAATTTAAAGCAGTAGTAAACCACAGTTGCTGACAAAAAAAAAAAAATTCCCTGCAAGGCAATGTCATAATGTGCTAGTATCAAAGGCGTGCGCAGAGTGTGCCAGGTATTCCCAGGCACACCCTAATCACTCTGTACAGCACAAATTCCCCTACTTCCTTGGATCTCCCCCTCCCCCCCACAGCACTACCGGCTTCCCTCCTCTCCTGCTGGCTGTTGCTGCGGGGATGTTTTAGGATGAGTGGGTGAAGGGGCCAGTAAATATGTAATTTACCAGCCCCTTCCCTTTATGAATGAACATCGTGAGTGATCAGTAGTTTTTGTTATGAGCTTTAGGGTGCACACCCTAATGCAATAGGCTGCGCACACCTATGGCTAGTATGCATCATATACTAGCACATTATGCAAGACTTACCTTAGAACGAAGCTCTCCAGCACCGCGCTGTCACTACTGAGAGGGCTGACATCTTACCCCAGTCTTCTTTTCGGGTCTGCAGCCTCCGGCTACATAAGTAGCCCACACATGCGGGCTCCGAAGGTCTCACTGTATATCGGACCTTCAAAGTGCATGCGCTGGTGACATCACCAGCTGCATGCACACAGTGCAAGTTTAAGAGATATTAACAGTACCTAAAAAGGTAAGCCTTATTATAGGCTAACCTGTAGGTATAATTGGTGTAACAGAATTTACTACCAAATATAAAAACTCACTGACACTTCCCAGGTCTTTCCCATCCTCAGGGAATGATCTGAGGGAGGAGTTTCTTGTAGTTATCTGTGTCTGCACAGTGTTGATTGGTGCTGTGCTGGTCACATGACATTAAAAAAAAGACTTTCAAAAAAGAGAATTAAAAGAAACAATAGTAACAAAATGTTTTAAAGCTTCCTACAAATCTATTTCTTAAACCAAATGTTTATTCTTTTTTTTTTTTTTTTTGCAATAACATGGTGTAGGTAACTGTCAGTTGAATTTGAGGTGGATGTGGTACAATAACGTTTTTTTTTTTTTTTTTCTTATTTGTAAACCAAATTCTTTATCTAAACATCCTTCGAAATTTTGTAAAACAATGATAACAAAGAAAATTAAGAGAAAAAACTTTCAGAAAAAAAATTACAGTACACTGGTCGTGTCGTGGTTAGTTGTGACACGTCTGTGTCTATTGATGTTCTTTGAGGAGGGAGTCTAGTAAGGGACTCCTACCCTTTCTGGACCCTTCACAGTCACTCAAAAATATAAACCATCATTTAAGACAATGTGGTTAATATGGATGTCCAATCGGATATTATTCCGAATGGAAAAATCCATGACAATTATAGAGAATTTGAACGTGACACACGTACGTCGACCACTACAGTGGTCGCGTACGTGAAACTTCCAGGCTATATGTCACTCTGGAA
>BLSH010152871.1:251344-263491 GCA_018402905.1 Glandirana rugosa
CAAAAAAAAAAAAAAAAAAAAAAAAAAAGGTACAAGAAAGATAGGGCTCTGGCTTAATCTGGGTCACAAGCTGAAAAATCAGTATGCCCACCCTTGTCAGGATACTCATAGGTCAGTGACTTAAACAGAATCAGCATGACAGCCAGGCAACCAGCAGAATAAAAAGCCAGCAACGACTGCCTCCATGTTTCCCTCATAAAAGGATTCCTTTAAACAGATGAGTTTTTTTCTCTTTTTTGCAATTTTTACTGTAACCGTACCCATGGATGACCCTCTATAGTGCACATGTAAATTGTTATGGTGGCCCTCTGGCAGGTGACATGAGCTCACCCAAGACAGTACAAAATGACAGCTTTAACCAAAGCTCCTAATGTGGAGATAAACCCGAGACCCTAGTGGTCCCCGTTTGCTTTGTTGCAACTGTAAGGTCATGGCCCTCAGCATCAGGGGTGGCTATGGTGTGGAGACCACAGAACAAGACAGCAGGCAGAGGTGTACTTGGGTCTTGACAGGCAGAATAGGGACTCCGCATGCACAGCTGTCATTCATTCACAAAGATCTGTGAATAAACTACAAGTCCTGTCTGCCAGAGTAAAAGGACTTGTAGCTAGTAATGGAACAGTACTGCTAGCACATATGTAATAGAAGAATGCAAAGAAGAAAAAAAAAAAAAATCTTTATTACATTAAGATTCTATCAGATGCTGCTAATAAGCAGTGAATTCAAAAGGATTCTATGGGTCTTGCATACTATAATTTAGAGCTGCACGATTAATCGTTAAAAAAATAAAATAATAATAATAATAATAATCTCAATTCAACCCCCCTCACAATCTTAATCCAGCATTTCCGATTCATGTAACAAGTGCAGAGCAGTTCTGGTCAAAGCTGTAAAAAAAAAAAAAAAAAAGAAACACCCGCAAATGTTTATCAACATTGCTTAGCAACAGAAACATTGTATCCTTCTGCTCGTTTAGAGATCAAAGGGATGAACTTCAGTCTGCAAATGAGGTCAGTTTAACCACTTAAAGACAAAGCCTTTTTCTGACACTTGTTGCTTACAAGTTAAAAATCTGTATTTTTTGCTAGAAAATTATGTATATTTTTTTAGCAGAGACTCTAGAGAATAAAATGGCCGTTGTTGCAATATTTTATGTCACACTGTATTTGCGCAGCAGCCTTTCAAAACGCAACTTTTTGGGAAAAATACATTTCAATTAAAGTGGGTGTTAAGCCACTTCTATAAAATGCTCCTATCCCCTCTGTATTATAACAATAAGTTCCCCTGTGCCTGTGTTATATAATAAATATGCTTATTTGTACTGATAACACAGCATCTTCATGTGCTCAGGTGCCTCCTCTCTCCTCTCCTCTGCCCGGCTGATAGCTCCAGCGGGAGGGGCCGAGCGATGCCAATGACGTCAGCCAAGGAGGAGCGGAGAGAGAGAGAGAGAGCGAGCAGAGGAGTCACATGATCACAGGGAGCCGCTGGGTTAATCAGTACAGATCAGCACATTTATTATACAAAAACACAGACACAGGTGAACTTATTGTTTTAATACAGAGGGGATGGGAGCTTTTCATATTAAAATATTAAAGCAGCAGGAGCGGCGTTAACATGAGCAGACAGGCGGGGGAGAGGATGGAGGAGAGGACACAGGAGACAGAGAGCAGGGCTGCGGATGACGGAAGCACATACGCTGACCACTGTGTCAGGGCTCAGCAGCCCGGATATACCATGGTCAGTGTACGGGGGGGGGGGGGGGGGGTATAGCCAGGCATTTCAGGTGTTACAGGGGGCCAAATTACACAGCACAAGCACGTGCTGCATAACCATGCTTTAAGGGAACAGGATCTGGGTTTTTTTGGGTAAACAAACACTTTAATTTATAAAAAATAAATAAACAGTAGAAGGTAGCCCAATTATTTGTAGAATGTGAAAGATGATGTTACGCTGGGAATCGTGAGAGGATTGTGATCTTTATTCTAAGCAAAAAAAAAATAGTGATTCTCATTTTATCCAGAATCGTGCAGCTCTACTGTCATTGCGCTTTTACAATATTCTATTAAGACTATATGCCTTTCACAGTTTTATGTAGATTACATATCTACTGCTTTTCTTCTGAAATTGGAAAAAAAACAAAAAATAAAACAAAAACACAGCTCAAATTCTTACATTTGATGAAGATTTCTAAATATGTCAGAATTAAAAGTAAAAAAATGATGTTTCCTGCAATAAAAACTTACCAGATATATTCCTCTGCTTAATGGAGACAGCAACGTATTGTACGCCTTGTTAACTAAAGAAGATTGTTGATCAGAAATATCCCGCTCAAACTAAAATAAGAAACAGAACAGAAATAAACATTATTTAAAACACAGGGTAAGTGTTTTGATCATGCAAAATAAATATATATTTTTTTTAAAAATCAATGTGCTAACATCTTTGTATTGATAACCGAGCACCTGGGATCAGCTTCAGTATCACAAAACTATTGTTCTATTGCAGTTCAAACAATTGTGCAATAGTCATTTACCTCTAAATAGGATGCAGCCTTAAAAGAAATAAATAAAATGCTCCTTTTCAGATTTGCTTTAGGCCCCTTTCACACGAACGCACCGCTCGGATCTGTCTGTCAGTTTTTCAGACAGATCGGAGCGGGCCACCCATATACCTCTATGGGCAGGCGGATGTCAGCGGAGATGTGTCCGCTGACATCCGATCCAACATGATCCGCTCAAAATAGATATATGGGTGATGCGTTCACCCATCCGTCTAGCAGATCGGATTGGATGGGATGAAAAACAGAAAGGCGGATCCATTTCCACCCGATCTTCCCATAGAGGAGAGCGGGGAGCTGACAGGTCCTTCCCTGCACAGAGTGCAGAGACGGAGCCACCATCTGCCGGCTCAGCGGAGGATCATCGGAGAGATCTCCTGCTGAGCTGGTGGACCCCACTGAGCGGATATGTCCAGTGTGAAAGGGGCCATAATCTAAAAGATGTACTGGGACAATTATTTGCAGTCTATGTGAGCTCTGTCCTTTCTTTCCTGCTCTGAATTACACTATATTACCAAAAGTATTGGGACGCCTGCCTTTACACACACATGAACTTTAATGGCATCCCAGTCTTAAGCCTCATACACAATTTTCTGTAGACTTTTGTCTTCAGATTTACCAAAACCATGTAGTGCAAGGGCCTGCCTGATTGCATGCAAATTGAAACTCTTAAGGTTTGACCTCATATTATATGGTTTTGGTAAATCTGAAGACTACAGAAAATTGTATAGTGTGTATGGGGCTTTAGTCCATAGGGTTCAATACTGAGTTGACCCACCCTTCTTAGCTAGAACAGCTTCAATGCTTCTGGGAAGGCTGTCCACAAGGTTTGGGATTGCGTCTATGGGAATGTTTGACCATTCTTCCAGAAGAGCATTTGTGAGGCCAGGCGCTGATGTTGGACGAGAAGGTCTGACTCGCAGTCTCCGCTTTAATTCATCCCAAAGGTGTTCTTCTGTGTTGAGGTCAGGACTCTGTGCAGGCCAGTCAAGTTCCTCCATCCCAAACTCGCTCATCCATGTCTGTATGGACCTTGCTTTGTGCACTGGTCCAAATAATTTGGTAGAGGGGGGGGGGGGGGATTATGGTGTGGGGTTGTTTTTCAGGGGTGGGGCCTGGCCCCTTAGTTCAAGTGAAGTGAACTCTTAAGGCGTCAGAATATCAAGATATTTTGAATAATTTCATGCTTCCATCTTTGTGGGAACAGTTTGGGGATGGCCCCTTCCTGTTCCAACATGACTGTGCAGCAGTGCACAAACAAAGTCCATAAAAACATGGATGAGCGAGTTTGAGGTGAAGGACCTTGATTGGCCTGCACAGAGTCCTGACCTTAAGCAGATAGAACACATTTGGGATGAATTAGAGCAGAGTTGCAAGCCAGGCCTCCTCGTCCACATCAGTGGCTGACCTCACAAATGCGCTTCCGGAAGAATGGTCAAACAATCCCATAGACACACTCCTAAACCTTGTGGACAGCCTTTTGAAGCTGTTATAGCTGCAAAGGGTGGGCCAACTCAATATTGAATTGTTTGGGGATGGCCCCTTGCTGTTCCAACATGACTGAGCACCAATGCACAAAGTAAGGTCCATAAAGACATGGAAGAGCAGTCTGCAACAGTCTGACTTTTTCTCTTTTCAGCAATAAAAATCTGACAGATGTTCTAATCCCTCTCCACTCTATCCAAAACACAAATGTTTTTTGCCTTTAGTTATACTTTAAGTGAGTCTTAGATAGGAGCTGCCACTGAACACTTGCTTCTAAAAGTGCTAGTCGCCTGGCTCTCCGTTGCTTCGATGCTTTTTGAGTGACAAACCTGCAACAAGCATTCAGCTTGGAAATTTAGAACTCTTAGACCCCATACACACTATTCGATTTTCTGCAGGTTTTGGTCTTCAGATTTACCAAAACCATATAATATGAGGTCAAACCCTTTAAGAGTTTCAATCTGTATGCAATCAGGCAGGCCCTTACACTACATGGTTTTGGTAAATCTGAAGGAAAAAAATCTGCACAAAATATAATAGTGTATATAGGGTCTAAATCTACTTGTTTAAAGTGGTGGTAAAGCCTAACACTAACTATTCTTCAAAATGTTCCCTCACTTCTCCTCCTACCCATTCTGCCCACCCTGTATAAAAAAAGATCATTGTACTTACCTTTTTAATCTAGTTCCGTCAGGCCATTCTGCAGCTGTTTAAGGGTCCTTTCCTGGCAGACTCTGTTTTGCTCGGCGGGGGATCGCTCTGCTGATCCCCGCTGAGCAGGTGGATGACAGGTTCATCTCTGCTCACTGTGCTGAGACGGACCTGTCAGAGTCCGCTCTCCTCTATGGCGAGAGCGGATAAAAATAAACGGGCCGCGTGTCCATTTTCATCCAATCCGCCAGACGTATGGAAAATAGGCTCACCATTCGTGTGGATTTCACAGACAGGATCGGATAGCAGTGGGTGTCAGCGGACAGGTCACCGCTGACATCCGCTGCCCCATATGAGTGAATAGAAGGTCTGATCGAAAAACTGACAGGCGGACCTGATCGGAAAGCCCATGTGAAAAGGGGCCCAAGGGAGCGCTAGCCAATGGCTGTGAATTCCAGGAGCCATAATGTCATCCATAGCATCTCATGGCCCAGCCATTGTTGGCGCTCCCAATTCTCCCCTGCAGCAGCCGCTCACTGACACAGGAGGGCTGATCCACTTAAACTGGAGAGTTCAAAATCTGATGCAGCTGTGCATGGTAGCCAATTAGCTTCCAACTTCAGCTTGTTCAATGAAGCTTTGACAAAGAAACCTGGAAGCTGATTGGTTTGTATGCAGAGCCGCACCAGATTTTGCACTCTCCAGTTTTAGTAAATAAACACCACGTGGTCATGTGACCGGGTTAAAAATAGGCAAGTGCACAGATCTTTTTTTATACAGGGTATGCAGGATGGGTAGGAGGAGTGGAAAGAGAACATTTTAAAAAATAGTTATATTATCTTCCTCTTTAATGTCTTAGACTGTCAAAGTCATTGCATCAGCATGAAAACCAGGAAACTAGAATTTTCAGAACGAAAAGTCAGCAATAGTAGCCTCTATGTTTTTCAGTGTCTTTTCCAACCAACTGCAACTATTGGTATATAAACCAAGCAGGGGGACTTTATAGTACTTGTGGAACATGCCTGTGACTTCTGACTAAAGTAATCTGGGTGGAGTGATCTCTGGAGATCCCTGTATTTCTTCTGCAGTTCCTGGACATTAACATCAAACGATCTGTCACTGCAAGAAAACAGACAAAATAACTTATATGAATGGTGATCATGGGTTTTCAAGATGTGACACATTATTCTACATAGGCATTACCAGCCAAGTAATACAAATGTCTGAAGGTGTGGCTACAGCTGCAAGTAGAGACTGGGAAATCTATCTTTGTGCTGTAAGTGCCACAACTTGTACCCAGATCACATGCCTGGAAGAATGAGGAAATGAGATGGCACTGCTGCCACTTCACACATCACTTTGTTACATCATTTCTTGGATGGAATGTACTGTCGCCTCATCTGAATATAAAAAAGATCCTGTGTAAAAAGTAACCATTAAAATAAAAATACTTGAAGGTGAAATTATGCATTGTATATACATTCCAGCACATGATGCAATAGGAGTCATTGTGCTAACTGGCCCTACGACGAGAGCCTGTACAGAACTAGCTGTAATTGGGGCTGAGTTACCATAATGGGAACTAATGCAGTTGCTGCAAGCTTCCAATTAGCTTTTCCCTGATATACAGCAGCAAACAGTCTAAGGGTTTAACTTGTAGCTAGGGGGTGGTAAAGCCACATTTTTACTGCCCCTTGCCCGCTCCCCCCACTTTAGCTGCAAAAATAGCAGCCACCGGTGTACACATGCTGTGGATGGAATTATACCCCCTGTTGCATTCGGTGGGCACTACCAATTGCCAAATGTGAACTATTCAAGTAAATGGGGCTGAGCTGCAACCACATGCATTGCGGAGTGGTAAATAAAAAAGGTAAATATTGTGCTTGGGAAATTAAAAAAACTGAGCTTCAACTCAAACATGTGAGATGATCAAAGATGAGATAACAGGAAGTTGCGCTAAAAATGACAACACAAATGAGTTAAAAAAAAATTATTATATAGTGAATAATAGTCCTGGGACGATCTCCTCATTCAGGAAAAGTGCAAATGCAAGAATCCATCACCATGTGAAAACCTTTTTCCATCAGGCCAGCCAGAACAACATTTCGAGGACAGCCTAAGTATCACCTTATGTTATTTAGGTTATAGGCTGTATGATATTTTCTTTGTGTTTTTATGTAAGCATTTCTATTTTCCTTATAATAAATGTAATCTTTGCTTTATTAAAGCAGAGTGATTGATTATATATATACACACACACACACATATTATACTCTAACCTTACTATCATACTATTGTCATTACTGTTATCAGAGCTTTAGTAGGCTAACGAATTATAGGAATAGATAATATATAATTACAAATAAACTTGGGGAAACCATAACCACCCCATTTTTATTTCATTTGGTTCAAAAGTTCGTATAAAATGTATTTCAGAATACAAGGTACTAAATGGCATTCAGGGTACTGCCCGGCTAAAGCCGATGTTCGCTATACAAACAATGCCAGTTCTCTCCTCTGTGTATATCCCTACGTTCCACAGCCACTTCCCTAGAACCGGACGTGACGTATCGGCGTACCACAAGCCCGGCTAACGCGTTTCATCAGTCGTCCGGTGACGAAATGCGTTAGACGGGGCTTGTGGTACGCCGATACGTCACGTCCGGTTCTAGGGAAGTGGCTGTGGAACGTAGGGATATACACAGAGGAGAGAACTGGCATTGTTTGTATAGCGAACATCGGCTTTAGCCGGGCAGTACCCTGAATGCCATTTAGTACCTTGTATTCTGAAATACATTTTATACAAACTTTTAAATGAATTTTTTAAATGAATAAACACACTTAAAAATTGGATTACGTTATGTGTGTTGTATTCATCCCTCCTTACATGCCATAAAAACCCTCGCTAAAGGGAGACCGGCACTGGGACATCAGGATTCAGTTGCTGGAGATTGCTTATGCGGGTCACCCCTGCAGGGGTGCTTGCCTCTGGTGAGTAGGGAATTTGAGGGGGAGCACGAGTGGATGCACTAATGTCACTTTATGGACTGATGCACTGGAGTCACTTTGGAATTATCACAAGATCAACATTTGAATATAGAGACATTCACTTTTAGAGCCTATGAAGAGAACTGGGTTTTACTTTTTTCAAAAAAGCTTTTTTTGCACAAATTCATCTTTTGCACATATTTACTTTTTGCACACATCTCGCACTTACCTCCTTATTTTTGGACTATTGGTCTCATTGTATTCTAATGCTTTTTATAAAAAAAATATATTTGATTGGGGCTATGTTGGTCTAGAAGGTATTTATAATTTTTTTAACCTTCAAGTGTTGCACGGTGATTGTGCAAAAATGTTTTTACACAGTTTTATACAAAGCTCACACACTGGTAATACAAACTCCTGTTTAGAGGTCTATGCCCAAGTAATCTGAACACACTTCATGAAATATTATATCTGACAGTATAGTTAATCTTGCATATGTGAGTTGAGCATATATAAACCCAGTAAATGTAATTAGACAGCGCCAATTCCCCCAATACTATACTCTGATCAAAGGGTGAGTACATGGATTGAAAACTTGTTACAGGGGAGAGTCCAGAGGGTGGGGCTAAATGGGGAATACTCAGAATGGTCTGGTGTGGAAAGTGGGGTTCCCCAAGGATCTGTCCCGGGACCAATCCTATTCAATTTATTCATAAACGATTTAGAGGACGGGATGAAAAGCTCAATCTCAATATTTGTGGATGATACCAAGCTAAGCAGGGCAATAATTTCTCCACAGGTTGTGGAAACCTTGCAAGAAGATCTGAACCAATTAATGGGGTGGGCAGACAAGTGGCAGAAAAATGTAAAATATTGCATTTGGGTACCAAGAACATGAACGCAAACTACTCACTAGGGGGGAGAGCCTCTGGGGGAATCTAGGATGGAAAAAGACCTGGGGGTCCTAGTAGAGAACAGGCTCAGGAATGGCAAGCAATGCCAAGCTGCAGCAAGCAAAGCTAACAAAGTGTTGGCATGCATCAAGAAAGGGATTAACTTCAGGGATAAATCAATAATTCTCCCACTATACAAGTCTCTGGTGAGGCCGCACCTGGAGTATGCCGTCCAATTCTGGGCACCAGTCCTCAGGAAGGATGTCCTGGTATTGGAAAGGGTTTGGAGAAGGGCAATAAAGCTAATTAACTGATTGGAGGACCTCAGTTATGAGGAAAGATTACAAGCACTGAACTTATTCTCTCTGGAGAAGAGACGCTTGAGAGGAGATATGATTTTAATGTACAAATACTGTACTGGTGACCCCACAATAGGGACAAAACTATTAAGCGCAAGGGAAAACACAAAGACACGCGGCCATTTACTAAAACTAGAAGAAAAGCGGTTTAACCTTAAACTGCGTAGAGGGTTCTTTACGGTAAGAGCAGTGAGGATGTGGAATTCTCTTCCACAAACAGTGATTTCTGCTGGGAGCATAGATAATTTCAAAAAACTATTAGATGGGCACCTAAGGGACCACAGCATTGAGGGATATACAATGTAATACTGACATAAAAACACTCACATAGGTTGGACTTGATGGACTTTTTTCAACCTCACTGAATATGTAACTATATACTGGGTGCCAGCTCATCTTCATTAAAGAAAATCATGGGCACCCCGACTGGTCTGCAGCTCTAAAGCTCCATACCCAACAAACAAGTGTTGCACCGAAATGAAAATTATACATAATTGTATTATATACGACGTTTTAAAAAACGCACCCAGGAAAAACGCATGAAATGCATGTAAACGCAGCAAAAGCACACCCCTGTTACATGTAGGAGTCACATCACCCATAAAAAACACCACACCACTAGTGTGGGCTTGTGCAAGGAAAGTCAAGCAAACCTGACCCCCGCTGGATTGGGAGGGGCCTTACCTTATGCAGGGAGGAGGTTGTAGGGGGAAGAGCCAGGTCGTTACTTCTCCTCCCAGCTGAACAGGAAGTGGGTCCTGAGACCTGACTGGCTGGGAGTCCTAAGCCTTCCTGGCCAATTGGGTCTCAGGACCTGCTTCCTGACTGGCTGGGAGGAAAAGCAGGAAGACAATAGCAAATATTAATTTTCTATTGTCACACAACTGGGTGGCCTCAGGGCACAGTGCTCTGCGCCCCGAGCCCACCCATTATTGAAGCCAATCAGTGCCTTGGGCTCTAATCATGTGCTTAAAAAAAAAAACAACCTTGATTGGAATCCATGTGTCCAGGGCCGCAATGAATTAGGAGGGCAGTGCCCCTGCACCCCTTCTGGATGGGCCACCACCAGATAATCAATGGTCTCCACATTAGTGGTGAGAATGTTGTGGCTGATGGGTATAGACTTAGCAGTGGGCTGGAATGACAAGCATTAGGCCAGCAGTGTTGGGTGATGATGATGGGGAAGCTCCTCTTACCAGTGGAGGAGATAGAAGTAATCCTTGCTGAGATCCGGAGGTTGCATTGACCGGCAAGAAGGACAGAAGAGCTCCGAGGTGTTGATCTCACACTGACAGCTCCAACACAGGCGGCTCTGCGCTCTCATACACATCCTCCTCCTCCATGGAGCCGGGGAGAGGAGGGGGGAGCCCCGGGAACACACCACCCCCCGGGTCACCTTCGCTGGACTCAGCACAGCAGCCATACAAGTCCTCCAGTGGGCGGCACAGCGCCTCCACACCACCCGGCATCCCACCTCCATGACTGACACCCGGACCCCGCTCACGCCTCCATGGGGGAAGAAGATCCTGGGAACACCGAGTCCCGCAAACTCATTCCGTACAGCTCCCAGGGGTGAAGGGTGAGCGCGGGCCGCCCACTGCTGACATCAGTGTCTGTGATTGGTCAGCCGAGCTTAACTCTGAATGGCGGCAACGTGGACGGAGATCATCTTCCTGTTTATGTGGCTACGACGAGGTGAGAGCGTGTCACTGTGTGTGGGGCACCGGGGTGGGCACTTAACCTCTACACCCCTCCTTTACTTGCCTATCCATGGGAGCCATGTGTGTGTATGGGGGAGAGGGTACACTGACCCCGGAGCAAAGACACCCCCCCCCCGCTCCTCCTACATTCTCCTTCAGGCCTACCAATCACCGTGTAGTGCCAAGTCTGCCAGGGGATGATGAGTCCAATGCTGGCTGTGCCCATCTCACTATACAACCCCCCTTTATCCTAACTTTACACCATACAACCCCCTCTATGCTAACTTTACACCATACAACCCCCTCTATGCTAACTTTACACCATACAACCCCCTTTATCATAACTTTACACCATACAACCCCCTCTATCCTAACTTTACACCATACAACCCCCTTTATCATAACTTTACACCATACAACCCCCTCTATGCTAACTTTACACCATACAACCCCCTCTATGCTAACTTTACACCATACAACCCCCTTTATCATAACTTTACACCATACAACCCCCTCTATCCTAACTTTACACCATACAACCCCCTTTATCATAACTTTACACCATACAACCCCCTCTATGCTAACTTTACACCATACAACCCCCTCTATGCTAACTTTACACCATACAACCCCCTTTATCATAACTTTACACCATACAACCCCCTCTATGCTAACTTTACACCATACAACCCCCTTTATCCTAACTTTACACCATACAACCCCCTTTATCCTAACTTTACACCATACAACCCCCTCTATCATAACTTTACACCATAAAATCCCCATTATCCTAACTTTACACCATACAATCCCCTCTATACTAACTTTACACCATACAATCCCCTCTATCCTAACTTTACACCAGGGGTAGGCAACCTTCGAGAGATGGAGATCTACTTGAACAACACTGACAAAGTCAAAGATCACCGGGCACAGTGTCGCCCCCCCCAAAAAAATCTCAAAACGTTAAGACCAACCTCTTTTTATTTGTAATAAGTGTTACAAGAGAGTGCTGGGTTTAGGAGTGTGTTATGCAGAGAATGCAGGGTTCACAGTTGCATTATGCTCAGAATGCAGAGATCAGAAGTGTGTTGTGGTCAGAATGCAGGGTTTAGGAGTGCGTTGCGGTCAGAATGCAGGGTTTAGGAGTGCATTGCGGTCAGAATGCAGGGTTTAGGAGTGCATTGCGGTCAGAATGCAGGGTTTAGGAGTGCGTGGTGGTCAGAATGCAGGGTTTAGGAGTGCGTCGCGGTCAGAATGCAGGGTTTAGTAGTGCGTTGTGGCCAGAATGCAGGGTTTAGGAGTGCGTTGCGGCCAGAATGCAGGGTTCAGGAGTGCGTTGCGGTCAGAATGCAGGGTTCAGAAGTGCGTTGCGGTCAGAATGCAGTTTTCAGGGGTGCGTTGCAGTCAGAATGCAGGGGTGCGTTGCGGTCAGGGGGGAAGGGGGGGGGCGTTACGTGAGGATTTGGGACGTAAGACTGGCGTTACGTGAGGATTTGGGACGTAAGACT
>BLSH010152871.1:275705-295200 GCA_018402905.1 Glandirana rugosa
GGGGGCATTCATATCATGTTACATTCTGAATATGGGTGTAACGTGTTATGAAAGGTGAACCTTTTTAAATGAAGATGGAAGCATTACCTGTTTTTGTTCACAGTGAGAGGGAGGAGACCATGGCTGGTATGTGGGGCTCTGGAAAGGACCTCTGACATGTGTTGTGTGGCAAAATGAACAATATCAGACGGCTGTTACCAGTTTTTGATTAAGCCCAGATTCATACCTATGTAGGTTCCAGTTTGCTTATTCCAGGTGCGTTTTTCAATACACGCTTTTGACCCATTGAAGTCTATGGAACCAAAAACCACAAATATCTCCTCAACTTCCCATAAAATGCATAGATGTGAACTACATCCATAGGAAACCATGTTAAATGGACTGTAGTGCTTTTCTGCAAAACCGAAAACACACTAAAAAATGCATAGGTGTGAACCAGGTCTAAAGGAAGGCTGCATTCACACCTTTATGTTTGGCAGATGATCCCTGGTCCTGTCACATAGGTTGCTACCAGTTATCTGATGTGGCTGACACTTGTTGAAAAGTTTTACACCCACTTTTCCATTTTGCTATACAGCAAATACCCTGCTGGTTTGATTTAGACATGCATGTAACAGTGGCAATAGCCCGGAGCACGAGATAAGGAGCTAAGGTATGATATTCATCTATATCTGCCTATAGACAACATATATAATCTCAAATATATTTACTTGTCATTTTTTCTCTTTTCATTTAGTTTCACTATGTCCCGTGACACGAAGGGTGAATCCCAACATTCACAGCAATCCCAAGGCACATCTCAAGGCACCACCCAAGGCACATCTCAAGGCACATCTAGTTCATCGTCCAGTGCTCCTCACTCATACAGCCAGTCATCATCCTCTGGTTCTGGTACCCTGAGCTCTTTAGACACAGTTCCAGTACAAGATTTGGCTTCTATTCCAGAAGATGTGGAAATGGATGAGCAGGCTCCACAGCCTTGGGGTCGCCTGTGGGCCTTAGGAAAAGGCTTCTTGAACCATGGTATGTATTTTATGCGACAGATGCAGGAACTTAACTAAGGTGTTTTTACTATTCACTGCAGGCTTCTTTCTAGTTTATGGCCAATTCAGGAAGCATTACAACACCTTTCTTTATTGTAATCTGTGTCGATAATAGTTCAACGGTTGTCAGCAGAATCACTGGTGCAATAATTTTCTCTGAAGTGTTTGGCAGTAACATCAAAAAATTAAGCAATAGGAGGATCAGTGGAAACGGGCTAAAAAAATCATCTTATGCGGTCACTAAATGAACCATCCACAAGGAACCTCAAAAAAATGTTCTTAGGCGAGGTTCACACTGCAGAGGTGGATCACTTTTCAGAAACCAGCTAAACTGTGGATTCCATGTGCTCAGGAAGCAATCCTGCCACCTCCTGAAAACACTTTTTATAATTTTTTTTTTTTTTTTTTTGCTATTTGGCAACCTTGAATTAGACTTGGGTCCCTTTCACACCAGCTGTCCAATCAGGTCTGCCTGTGAGTTTTTCAGGCGGACCAGATTGGACCATCCATTCACCCCTAAGGAGTGGCGGATATCAGCGGCCACATGTCTGCTGGCACCTGCTGCTTTTCGATCCTGTTCGGCAAATCCAGACGGATGGTGGTCCTATTTTCCATCCGTCTGGTGGATCGGATGTGATAGGGTAAAAACAGACAGGCGGTCCGTTTTCACCCCATTTTCCCAATGGGGAGAGCAGGAGCGCCCATGTGAACGGGGCCTTATGTGCCACAGCAACGAGCCAAGGATTTGGCTCACAGTTGAGGCGCAGGCCCATTGACTTAATTGGTGCTGCCTGTCAACATGACAAGCTGGGTTCAGTTTGCTGTGACATGCAAGATTGCAGCATCAGCATGTGTACCGTGTCCCCACCAGCTGCATTTTAGGATTTAGTTGGGCAGTGGGGGATAGTAAAGTGGTAGACCTTGGTCTTTTTAAAAAACAGGTTCAGTTTTAAATGACATTAGCCTATAAAAAATTAGATTATAAAAATAACTTGACAACTGGGCACTTAAACCCCCTTCCTAACCAGACCAATTTTCAGCTTTCTCAGCTTACTCAGTCATGCAACATTGTACTCATATGAAATTTTTGTCCTTTTCTTCACACAAATAGAGCTTTCTTTTAGTGGTATTTAATCAGTGCTGGGTTTTTTATTTTTTGCGCTATAAATGAAAAAAGACCGCAAATTTTGTAAAAAAATTGCATTTTTCTTAATTTCTGTTATAAAGTTTTGCAAATAATTTTTCTTCATACATTTTTGCCAAAATTTATACTGCTACATATTTTTGATAAAAATAATCCAAATAAATGTATATTATTTGGTATTTGAGAAAGTTATAGAGTCTACAAGCTATGGTGGCAATCATTGACAATTGATCACACCTGATATACTGATGGCCTATCTCATTTCTTGAGACCCTAACAAGCCAGGAAAGTACAAATACCCCCTAAATTACCCCTTTTTGGAAAGTAGACATTCCAAGGTATTTAGTAAGAGGCATGGTTAGTTTTTTGAAGTAGTCATTTTTTTCCCACAATTCTTTGCAAAATGAAGATTTATTTATTTATTTTCCCCACAAAATGGTCATGTTAACAGGTTATCTCTCTCACATGGCATGTGCATACCACAAATTACACCCCAAAATACATTCTGCTACTCCTGAGTATGGCGATACCAAATACGTGAGACTTTTACACAGCCTGGCCACATAGCCTGGCCCAACATTGAAGTAGCACTTTAAGGAGTTTTTGGAGCATAAATTACACATCTCATTACTCAACCACCTATGACATTTTTGAAGGCCCTGGAGCACCAGAACAATGGAAACGCTCACAAAATGACACCATTTTGGAAAGCTAACACCCCAACGTATAATCTGTGAGGCATAATGAGTCTTTTGAATGGTTCATTTTTTTCCAGAAGTTTTTGGAAAATGTGGAAAAAAAATCAAAACGCATTTTTTTTCCCACAAAGTTGTCCATTTATAAGATATTTTCAACACATGGCATGTACATAGCAAAAATGACAACCCAAAATACATTCTGCTACTCCTCCTGAGTATGGCGATACCACATGTGTGAGACTTTTACACAGACTAGCCACATACAGAGGCCCAAAATCCAAGGAGCACCATCAGGTGTTCTAGGGACATACATTATGCATCTAATTTCCTGACAACCTATCACATTTTTGCAAGCTCTTTATATTTCTCAGATATAGCATGTACATACCAAGAATTACACCCCAAAATACATTCTGCCGAGCAAATTACCTGTGGGTTTAGTAGTGCCGTTGTCCACAGAAGGACAGCCTTGATCCAGGCAGCAGGCAGGGATGTGGTCAGCGACAGGGAAAAGAATTGTCCAGGCAGCAGGCAGGAATATTTTCCATAGTCCATACAGGCAGGGGTACTGTTCATATACAGTCCAGGGTCAGTGCAGTTGGAGATATTGCTGGCAGTGCCAAAATATTGATCCTGGTAGTAGGCAGGAACATGATCCATAGTACGGGTAGCAGGCCAGGAAAGAATGGGGACAGGGGTAGAGGCTTCTCCCACCCAAATCTCTATGACGCCTCCGAGTCTCCAGACCCTAATCCGGAAATGAGAAAACTAAAAATGTAGTTTTTTCATCCAGAAAAACAAATTCTGGAGCCCCTCACATATGTGAGACCCCTGTGTGTGAATCCCATTACTCCAGCAGCAGGCTTAAAGATCAGTCCAGGAGGTAGGCAAAAAAACATGGTCAACCAGTCCAGTGTCAGTTCCAGAGCGGGCAGAGGTATGTTAACATTAGGCAGCAGCGTGGTCGTATAACAGGCCATGGTCAGTTCCGGAGCAGGCACAGGTATGTTTACGTTAGGCAGAAGAGTGGTCGTAAAGCAGGCAGATTTATTTTTAGCGTGAGGCAGAAGAGTGGTCGTATAGCAGACCAGGGTCAGTTCCGAAGCAGGCAGATGTATTTTTTAGCGTGAGGCAGAAACGTGGTCATATAGCAGGCAAGGGTCAGTTCCAAAGGAGGCAGCGGTATGTGCAGTGCAGTGGCATAAGGGGTGTGGCTGTAAATGACAATTACGTTTACCATACTTCACTAATAATGTAGTGAAGTATGGTAACGGCGGAAACAGTCACCTATACAGAGGCCTGGTTGAGAAGGGCATTGGGGACAAAAATATACGGTGTCTCTTCTACCTCCTCTTTTTTGGAGCACACCCGGCATTTTTTCTGGCGTCTTTGGCCTGTTTCATGTAAGGGGAGTTTTTCAGGAAAGTGACGTTCTTGTAGTCTGCTCACTGCATCCAAGCGAATGTTTTCTGGTGGGCCTTCAGGGTACACTAGGGTGGTGATGACTTCTTCATGGTATTCTAGAAAGGATATGACGTTCTCGGTTGATTTTTGGTAAATAATATAACTGTTATACATGGCCAAACTGAAAAGGTATATGGAAACTTTTTTGTACCAGTGGCGGGATTTTCTTGTGGGAAGGTAGGGTTCGATCATCTGGTCATTGAAGTCGACACCCTCCATGAACAAATTATAATCATGGACACAAGCTGGCTTCCGGATTGTGCCTCCTCTCCTCCTGGGGATTTCCACATAGGTGTCATTGTGTACTGAAGTCAGCATGTGGACATTCCGTCTGTCCCTTCACTTGACAGCCAATAGCTCCTGGTTCTGCAAAGACGCCGTCTCCCCTCTTTGTATCCTTTCGTTAACAAGCCTTTTCATGAAGCCCTTTCTGTTGGCTCTGACCGTACCGCATGCTGGAGTCTGCCTCCGGTAAAGGTTGCGGAAGAGGGGCAAACTTGAATAAAAGTTATCCACATAAAGGTGGTAACCTTTTCCAAGTAGTGGATAAATAAGCTCCCAAACAACCTTTCCACTGACTCCAATATATTCAGGGCATTCACGGGGATGCAGTTGGGTGTCCATTCCTTCATAGACCAAGAAGGAACAGATGTAGCCGGTGGCTCTGTCACAAAGTTTGTATACTTTAACCCCATATCAAGCCCTTTTGCTGGGGATAAACTGTTTTATGGCCAGCCTGCCTGTGAATTGTACAAGGGACTCGTCAATGGAGATGTTTTGGTTGGGGGTATATAATTGGGCAAATTTTTCAGAAAAATAATTTAGAAGGGGGCGAATTTTAAATAATTTATTGAAAGCTGGGGCATTGCGGGGAGGGCACTGTGTGTTATCATTATAGTGGAGGAACCGCATAATTCTAAGGTATCTTGACCTTGGCATGAGGGATGAATAAATTGGCATGTGGTGAATGGGCTTGGTAGACCAATAGGAGTACAGTTCGTTTTTTTTTTGTGATTCCCATATTAAATGTTAGGCCTAAAAAAAGTCTAAATTTGGCCACTGTAAGTTCTCGCCATTCAAAAGGTCGGGCGTAACTAGAACAGGGGTTGTCTGCGCTGAACTGCTGGGCATAAAGGTTGCACTGGGCCACGATGGGTGACAGAAAGTCCTCAGTAAAAATTAAATTAAAGAAATCAATTAGGGCAAAACCTTCCGTGTTCACCTGGACACCTGGCTGGGCGGTGAAAGGGGGGAGGTTTGCTGCTCCGGAATTAGATGGAAGCCACAGGGAGTTCTGTAGGGCATAGGGAAGGCTGGCATGGGTCCTTGGCCTTTGTTGCAGTGGCACTGCACTAGATGTGGATGGCATTGTGGTAGATGTAGATGGCACTGCATTAGAGGTGGATGGCACTGCACTACTTGTAGTAGCCTGCTGCTCCTCACCAGAACGCCTTTGTTTCATGGGCACCAGTTCTTCTTCCTCCGATTCCGAATCAGACCCACTGCTTAGAATGTGCTCATAATCCGAATCAGAATTGGACGCAGACTCAGAGAGCTCCCCGCTGCTCTCTTCGCTCAGGCTCAGAATCTGGTATGCCTCCTCAGCAGAATATTTTTTTGCCATACTGGTGCGATGTGGATACACTGATGGGAGCTGATGAGGTTGCACTGATGTGCACTAATGCACTGCGGCTGCACTGATTAGTTGGCACTGACAGGCACTGATGAGCGCTCACTTATGGGCACTGATGTGCACTATTGGGCACTGTAGTGGCGCTGATGGGCACTTTAGTGGCAATGAAGGCACAGATGAGCACTGTAGTGGCACTGATGGCAATGAAGGCACAGGTGGCACTGGTGTAGCACTGTAGTGACACCGATAACACGGAAGCACTGTAGTGTCACTGATGGGCACTGGTGGGCACAGGTAGCACTGATGGACACGCTGGTGGAGCTGATTTGATACTGATGGCAAAGATGATTACTGTAGATGCACTAATGTAGCACTGATGAGTACTGTAGTAGCACTGATGAGCATGTTGGTGGCAATAAAGGCACAGGTGGCAATAGTGTTGCACTGATGGGCACGTGGGGCACTGCGGTGACACTGAAGGCACAGCTAAGCACTCTAGTGGCACTGATTAGCACAGGTAGCACTGATGGCACAGCTAAGCACTGTAGTGGCACTGATGGGCACAGGTGGCACTGATGGGCACGGCACTCTGATGGCACAGATGAGTACTGTAGTTTGGCTGAGCACTGTAGTGGCACAGATGATAACTGGCGTGGCACTGATTGCACAGATGAGCACTGTAGTGGCACTGATGGGCACTCTGGTGGCACAGATGAGCGCTGTAGTGGCACTGATGGCACTGTGGTGGCACAGATGTAGCACTATCAGCAGAACTTGAATTCTGCTGGTCACTGCACTGTAGAGTTAAAAAAAAAAAAAAACTCACAGAATGTCACTGCAGGGCATCGATCTCTTCTCCTTACAAACTGGATCGGTGTGAGGAGATGAGAGAGCTGACACACTCGATGACCCTGCAGTGTTTACATTGTGATCACGCCGTCATTGGATGGCGTGATCACGTGGTAAAGGGCCGCTGCCAATGGCCCTTTACAGCGATCCGTGAACTGCCGGGAACCCGGCGAGCACGGAGACTACCGTGTGCGCCCCAGGGGGTGCGCGGGAGCGTGATTCTGAGAGGACGTTATAGTACGTCCTCCCAGAACAATGGGTTCCACTTGCGGCCGTGTAATTACGTTACACGGTCAGCAAGTGGTTAAAGGATAAGTTCATCTTTCAAAAAAAATAAAATAAATGCACATCTTTTTGCAGGAAAAAAAAAATTGCATCCTGTAAACACTGCAGCCTGCCTCAATGCCAGGATCCTGCAGACTTTGTCAGCTGTCTGCCTGTATCTCCTGTATGGGTAGACAGCTACTAAACTGCAGGATGAATGAACTATGAGATCGCTCACCAGCTCCCTTGTAGTTCATTGAGAACTACAAGCCCCACGCTGCGGTGGCCAATAGTACTTGTAGTTCATTCATTCACAGGAAACCGCGCGGCCACGCTGTTTTCAAATTGTGACAGCAAATGCAGGGAGAAGATCAAAGTATAGTCCACCTGAATGCAAAAAGTAGTTGTGATGATACTGCTTTACTAACGCATATTAAGTTGCAGCTGTGTTCAGGCATTAACATTTGTTTTACCCTTAGGCATGAAGGGGTTAAGAAATGTCATTATTAATGGGATGCATGACTTCTCCACCTCAAAGCTAAACTGACTAATTCTACTTTTTCCTCCCTTTTTCCATATTCCACTTCCTCATAGATATGTAAAAATAATCTGCCATGATATGTATAATGCTATTGTTTGTATTTCCGTTACTTATGATTCTTGGTTTTATGTCTTTTTCATTATCAAACTTCAATAATAAACCATATGAGAAAAAACTGAACTACTTGAAAAGGAACTTCCACATGAGTTTTGATCCTATTCCTGTTCACATAAAGACGGATTGAGTAAAAATAATGAAAATAGTATTTTTTCTTATTTTTTCCATCCTTCTTTCTTCAAATATCTAAGCAATAAAATATGTATTAAAATCCACTTTAAATCGAAACCACTCTCTTTCTTGAAAGATGCATGACATATTAAGGTAGACTACAAATGTGAATCATTTGGCTCCTTAATGGTAAGAATAGATTGTGCTCTGACTTTGGACAGAGTAGAGAAAGATTAGAACCTCTGCTGTCCATTCCCTCACTGGGAAGATTACACCTTGGCCTCTGTACTGGAGACCTATTCAAGTGTTTCCTTCCATAACATTTACAGTTACACTGTAAGGTATGTGAACTGTATGCACAGTTCTGGGGTGCTGCTTTCAGTAAAATTGATAAAAATACTAATGACTGTGATTGATAACCTAATTTTAGCAAACGTCTCTTAAATATTTTCTTTTTTGAACAGATTGTATTAATGAACAATATGAATTTGGAAGGGACAAGCACTGTGATTATACTTTTGATAAACCAATAATAAATCAAACTGAGAGATACAAAACGTACAGCAAAAAGCACTTTCGGATTTTCAGGGTAAGTACTAGAATTATGCTCATTATATTATTCTAATGTCAATTTTAACATTTTCTTTCATTCAAATGAATTGTAAAGTAGACTGCATGAAAAGTATTTAATGCTGAGGGGTTTTTATTGCAAAAAAGAAAATATTTTGTGTGTTTTTCATAGGAAGCTGTATCTGGCTTGTCGGTTGTTGCCTACATTGAAGATTTAAGCGGCAATGGAACCTTTCTTAACAAGCAGCTTATTGGACGAGGGAATACACTGCCTTTAACAAACAATGCTGAAATTGCACTTTCATTACCAACCAACAGAGGTATTTTATTCTTGTGGCACTTGTTGTTTATCTTTTTCTTTAACCACTTCCTTACTGGACACTTAAACCCCCCTCCTGCCCAGATCAATTTTTGGCTTTCAGCGCTGTCGCATTTTGAATGACAATTGCGCAGTCGTGCGACGTTGTACCCAAATAAAATTTGCGTTCTTTTTTTCCCACAAATAGAGCATTCTTTTGGTGGTTTTTGATCACCTCTGCGTCATTTCTGATCGCCGCTATAAACAAAAAATGAGCGACAATTTTGCAAAAAAGAACAATATTTTTTTCTTTTTGCTAAAGTACAAATCCATAAAAAAAAATTATTCATCAGTTTTGGCCGATATATATTCTTCTACATATTTTTGGTAAAAAAAAAAAATCGCAATCGGCGTATATTGATTGGTTTGTGCAAAAGTTATCACGTCTACAAACTATGGGAATTGATTTATGGCGTTTTTATTATTTATTTATTTTTTTTTAACTAGTAATGGCGGCGATCTGCGATTTTTATTGGGACTGCGATATTGCAGCGGACATGTCGGACATTTTTTACACATTTTTGGGACCATGACATTTATACAGCGATCAGAAATTTAAATATCCACTGATTACTGTGTAAATGTCATTGGCATTGAAGGGGTTAACCTGCAGGGGGTGGTGAAGGGGTTAACAATGTTCCCTGGGTGTGTTCTTACTGTGGGGGGGGCTGACAGTGACAGGGATCAGTAGATCTGGTATGTCCCCTGTCACAGAACGGAGAACCGCCGTGTTTACATCGGCGGTTCCCCGTTCTGCAGTTCTGTCAGGCGATCGTGGGTCTCGAGCGGACATCGAGTCCGCCCGACCCACGGGCACGCTCGTGCGGCGGACGCCCGCGCTGCCGATGCCGCCAGGGGGCGCGCCGGGAGCGTGCACAGGGGACGACGTCCCGGCATTTCAGATCTGCGCTGGAGCCGTACTTTGGCAATAGCGCGGATCTGTAGGGGTTAAAGTGTTCTTTTCAGTAGAATGGGGAAGGTTCAGAACCTTTAGTTCTGAGCAGTTTTTCATTGCTGTCGAGATGGTTGGTTGTTTTTACAAGGATGTGTGGCGAAATCTACCAAACAGGGACACAGTATTCTTTATTCTTTTTTCCTGCTATCTATTTTTTTTTACTGTTCTGATTAGTACTTGTCTTGCTGTTTGTGCCCACATTGGAAAAATTCTCATTCCCTTCCTCCTAAGTAAGTGAGAATAGCTCCACAGTGGGTCACAGACTGCATATTTTGACTTTCACATGTTTCAAGCATAATCAATGTTCTTGAGCTATTGCCTTAATTACAGGAAGACTTCATGTTTAGAGAAATTCTTTTTAACCCCCCCCCCCCCCCCACCCAAAGTTCATCTCACATCTCAGCATACTTCTCTTTGCCCCTCTCCAGAGATCTTCACTCTGTGGCCCAGCGCCACACAGCCTTTGATCAGAAAATTGACCATCAAGACATTGTGTCTACTGAGTTCTTGCTTCGCAGGTTAATTTAGTCCTCATTCACACTGGCATTGTCAACCCTGTGTTTGTACGCATTTAGATGACATTTCTAAATGCATATAATAATCTTTTAATGGTGCCATTCACACTGTACAGTTATTCATGTTTAGGTGCAGCCATTTTAGCTGCATGTAGAGAAAATAGAATTCTGTCCAGGATCCAAGAAGATACTATAAACCTGGCCAAACACTTGTAAATTAGCATGAATCTGCTTTAAAGTGTATGTTACACCAACATTTCATATTTCTGATATGTGTCTGTTGTGCCATGCACTTGTATTAAAGTGAAATAAATAAGGGGTGGTTATGGATTCCCCTTATTTATTATAACTATATATTAACTTGTGTCTTCCTATAATTAGCTAGTCTATTAAAACTCTGATAAAGGTAAAGTGGTTGTCAACCTGTGACAACCACTTTAACTTACAGGTAAGCCTAGAATAAGGCTTACCTGTAGGTGCACAGCATATCTCCCAAACATGCACGGTTCAGGAGACATGCAGTGTGACATGTAGTGTCTTGCATGTGCCGACGTCATGTCGGCACATGTGCAGTGAAGAAATGGCCTCTGTGCCATTTCTCCACTGACCCTGTGTTGTGACTGGCGGCCAGTCACAGAGCTGGAGTCGCGGTCCCGGAAGGAAGAGGGGCTGAAGATGTACGCACAGGGGACATTGCTGGACATCGCTGGCTTCGTTTCCAGGTAAGTGGCACATAATGCGATGCATAGTAGCCCATTATGCTTTTACTTTACAGGGTTATATTGAGGAAGTAAACCCAATCTGGGTTTACTTCCCCTTTAATGGTGATGATATAATAAGTTTAGCTATAAAAATAACCACACTACTTAAATAAGCAAGGATCTCATTTATTATGAAGAAAGTAGAAATGCTAACGTAAAACACTAAAAGTAGACTTCAGAGCAAATATAATAACATAGATGATACTTTACGTAAGGGCATCCTCTGTGTTCGGTACCTTTCAGCTGGGCTTATTGGGGCAAGAGAAAGTCACCCCAGCTGGCCTGTACTTTTAAAGCTCACTCAGACACCACCCACACAACACCCACTGCCAGCCGATCTAGGTTTCTGAAAAATGAAAATCGATAAGAGGTAGTCCTTCTGCTCATCCTCCAGGAAGCATGTTGTAGTGTCCACCAGGGGAAGCATTTGTCCATGAGTCACCGCTGTTTGACGCGAGTCCTTCAGTGCCTTTGATGTGGGTGCAACTCAAGAAATCGGTCATCTTAACAGCAGTTGATTTCTGAAGCTTTTGTTTGCTGTTATGGTAATCAGGCACTTCAATCTAAATTGCACCAGGTGGTTTAAAGCCAAGCTTTCTAATCCCATGCTCCCTTGCCAGTGGGCATGCATGACCCTTTTCTTCCAGATGAAGGTTATGATATGCATTCTTCAGTTGCATAGGCTTGATGGGTAAACCTGCTGAATGGCATTCCATGTGGACACAAGTACAAATGCTCCTGCGCTTGGGAGTGGGCCCGCTCACAAGAAATGTATTGTATTATAACTCCAAACAAGGATAAGCCAAGTCTTGCTGCCCTCTTAGACCGGGGAGTCTGGTACTCTGAAACCACAAAAGGAAGAAAGAAAGGGCGCACCAACCTAGTGCATTATCCTTTAAAACCATTCTTTTATTGGTAAAAGTTGGTAAGTATTATATTCACAAAATTACAATGGGTAAAAAGCTCATCAAATGGTTCAACATTCAAGTGCATTGCATGGTACCGTATTACTAAATCCATAATACATCAACATGTAAGGCAGGAGGTAAGGATCCAAAGGCTAACGCGTTTCGAGGTAAACACCTCTTCCTCGAAACTCGTTAGCCTTTGGATCCTTACCCCCCGGCCTTATGTGTTGATGTATTATGGATTAAGTAATATGGTACCATGCAATGCACTTTGATGTTGGTCCATTTGATGAGCTTTTTACCCATTGTAATATTGTGAGTATAATACTTTTACTGCATTTTACCAATAAAAGAATGGTTTTAAGGATAATGCATTAGGTTGGTGCTCCCTTTCTTGAATGGCATTCCAGACTTGCCCCAAGAGTGACGAGGCTAGGTGTAACCAGATTTCATATTCAAAAACATCTTGCATTATGAAAAAAAACATGTTGCCTTCCAACATAAAGGAAAAGTTCACCTTTAGTAACCTAGTATACCTTACACCCCTATTCAGGGTATAAGATGTAACATGTTACTAAAGCAGTAGCCTTGCACCACCTTCATCCCCCTCTGTGACAACGGGCGGGGGATCCTCTCCCTGAACCCGCTGCCACAATTTAAATACAATGCAGCTGTGCTGGGCTCTGCCCACACAGCCTCGTCATTCATTCACAGAGTTTTGTGAATGAATGAGCTACAAGTCCCATCTTCCACTGCGGCAGACGGCTTGTAGCTCTCGATGAGTTGCGAGGGCGCTGGTGAGTGCTCTACTAGTTTATTGATCCTTCCTGCATTTCAGTAACTGCCTGTACAGGCGGTACGGGCATGCAGCTGTACTGAGAGTCTGTAGGAGCCTGGCATTTCACCCACACTCTCTGATGATTGTGGGTACAATGCTCTGCAGGCTCCTAAAAAAATAAATAATATATGCACTTTTTTACATGCTTGTTTTTTTACAAAAGTGAGCGTCTCCTTTAAAAAGTATTCTGTTTTCTTTGCATTGCTTCCTTTGTCTGAAATACCTGGTGATCCCAGATGCATAACGTATGTCTTACCATGATCACTGCTGATAATCAGAAATAGATAGGAATAGCTGCAGCCTCCGCCAGCCTGTCATTGCAGTGTACAGGCACATCGACCACAGCTATGTACGTACAGCTGTCAATTCCAAGACCAGGAATCTCAATAGATTCTTACCTCTGGATTCGCAGCATGGCAAATTGCATGTTCAACTGGTGTCTTAAGATCTCTGGAGTGGGACTGAAGGCAAATACTGCTATGTGGGTTACACTGTGGAAGAGAAGTGCAAGCTTTGAAGAACAACTTCACATTTTTTTTCACTAATCGTCTTTCAGGACAGCCACCTTTAAGAGACCTTGGCTCCTCCCTTCCCAGGAATCACTGCTTTAGCTTTTAAACCCCTCCTGCCCCACTGGACCCTCATTTTTGATGTTTCCTCCAGTGGGGAGACATCGCTGAGAACCAAGGCTGATCAGCCAGGGAGGTTGAAGCTGGTTTTCACTGGGGGGAGAAGCTCTCCCCCATCTCTATTTTGTGGCGCAGCTTTGGGGAAGGTACCGACAGGTCTGCTGCTTATCCACCCCAGCTACTCCTGAGAATGGGTAAAAAAGCTTTTGCTTCCAGCTATGGTCTATGAGAGAGGGCCAGGCTCTGGCTGGTGCGAGCCTGTAACGCTGGAGGAGTCAGCAAGCGGTTCAGAAAGGCGGGACCAACGTGATCCTTGTTCCTGGCAAATGCCAGCGCCAGCCATTCAAAGGTAAAAGGAGCCCTGGGGTGGGCGTTCCCTTCCGTATTACCTGATCCACGGGTGTAGACCCCTCTTGGTGGTCGAGGGATTGGGAGGTGGTACTAGGAACTTAGTGGTGGTTGGTCTTTACTGATTTTGGATTTATCCACACTGCCAACTGGGATTCCTTTTTGGAACGATTTTGATTCATATGTTATTTTTTGGACACTCCCTTTAATTTTCATCACCAATTTGGAGCCTATTATGGACTGTGAATGAACATTATTGATTTATGTCTGGTTCACTATTTTGCATGTTTTAATATTTTGAAAGACCTTCCAATTTAGCGTCACACTTTCTGTCTATTATTCTTTTTGCATTTTGGTCATATGCAGTGTGTGCAGCTCATTTACCCATTTGCGCATAAGCCCTCTGAACTCCTAGGCTCTGCTAAGTAGCAGGAAAGAGGAAACCCGCTCCATCTAGCAGAGATGTTTCAACAGCTGGTACGCAGAGGGTTCTTCCAACCAGGGCCCCCTTTCTACAAATATTTCTGTACCAGGTGATTTTTAACACGGTTCCGGCTTTTTTGCCGAGGGTGGCCTTGAAGTTCCACAGAGGCCAGGAAATTATTTTGCCAACTTTCTGTTCCAATTCTGTGGGTGAACAAGAACAGAATTTTCATAAATTGGATGTTAAAAGGTCGTAGCACCTTTTGCCAAGCACTGCAGGTTGGACCTGTTATCCACGAAGGATCAGGCCTTCGGGGAAAGAGTCCTGAAAGCGGTGCTCCCACCCTAGGGTTAAGTGCTCGTTTATCCTCCCAAAGGTGGCTGTCCTGAAAGACAATTAGGTAAAATCAGAGTTACGTCCTGGTAACGTGTTTTTCAGGAGTCTTTCAGGGCAGCACCAGTACCCACCTGAAAAATGTGTTTGCAATAAGTCCCTGGCAGGAGAACAGTCAGGAGCATTAAAAGTTTTATGTGTGTCACGTGTTCTTGTGTCTCCCCAGCTGGCTGGAGGTACTTTTGGAAGACTGAGGGTCCAGTGGGGCAGGAGGGGCTTAAATCTTGAAGCTAAGGCGGTGTTTGCTGCCAAGGTCTCTCAAAGGCGGCTGTCCTGGAAAAGACGTTACTGGTTTGTAACTGATTTTTCTCCTCGTTTCTCTTCTTGACATTTGCAGAGTCAGTGGAAATGAGCAAAATATACTCTGGTAAAATTAAGTATTGTGAGAATATACTGTGCATATATAAGTAAATATTGTAATGTAGCATACTTCTGTGAAGTACTTGTAACCAGAGCAACCTGTTTAGTGCCGTGATTGTATTACTGAAGTGGTGCATAGTGCTGCTTGGTAACTGATTTCACTGCACATCAAACTTTTTTTATTGTTGGTTGAAGAGAGAGGGTGGGATGTGAAAGATTCAATGTCCAAATCGCACATAATCTAGTTATGGACAGGTCGGGTTGGATGGCAGGATAGGGTGGCAGCGAAAGTAGTAGGGAGGGAGGGTGAGTATGTGGGAAAAGCATAACTATGTTGGGGTGGAAGGGGAGGGAGATAAATACATAAAAAGGGGGGTGGGGGGGAGGTGTCCTTTTACTATTGCAACTAATACTATTAATGCAAGATTTTCCTGCGCCAAAATTATGATGGCATATTCCCAAAATACAGGCTCATTTCGCACATGATCCTGTCACAAGATGGCAGTAAAAGCCTGTCTTTTAATTCAGAATGATTCATTGAAGTGTTTTTACCTTAGAACTGAAGATAAAACGTAACCATTTTCTTATTCAATTTCCTTTAAATTTCCTTCAACTATGCAGTGCAAGGGCCTGCCTGATTGCATACACATTGAAAGTGTTTAGGTTTGACTTCATACTATATGGTTTTGGTGAATCTACAGGAAAAGTATACAAGAAAATTGCATAATGTATGGCCAATGCTAATGTATGTTTTTATTGCTATCTGTGTCCTCATGAATGGGAATCTTCCCAATGGGACAGCGTTGGCGTAAAAAAAAAAAAACTTGACTGGGGTTATAATCCTCCCTTACTATAACCAAAATGGAAGAAAGTTTTGCCTTCAGTACTTTAATCCATAATCCCTTAATATCAGTCACCCTTTAGTGATTTCATGGCTTTGCTAAGTACACAAACACACGAATGGACAGGTACAATTTTTTTTCATTAGTGACTGCTCCTTTACAGTATTTTCTAAATAGATTAATTAAGAAATGCTTGTAAATGAAATGTTATGTAACGGACTTAGGTTTAGTTTACTCTTGCTCATATATAGCGCTGTTAATTGCAGCCATTGTACATGTCACAGGTTTTATTTATTTATTTTTTTGCAGTTTTTGTTTTCTCTGACCTGTTGGTCGATGATCAGTCTGTTTATCCTAAGGAAATTAGAGACAGATACATTGTATCCAAAACCATAGGAAGGTAAGTTGCAATGGCATCTTGTCTGCTTTTAGTTTTTTTATTAGTATTATCATTACAGCAGTACATCAGATAAATAGTCTATGTATTTAATTAGATTTTTATGGAAACCTGGGCCAAATGATAGAAACCAGAAACTTCCCTTGCTGATGTCTCTTTCTGAAGTCAGCAGTTCCTTGGATATTATGCTGACCCTCTGACTTCAATGCTTTTGAATTTCTAACCAGAAACAAGAATGTAAGTCAGGAAGCCTGACTAGGAACTGACCTCATTTGCTGCATATTTGTTTATGATTAGTAATTTAAAGTATTAAAGTGAGAAGATTGGCGTATTTATAGCCTATTCATATATCTGTGTAGTGGCAGATTTCACTTGGAACGGGTTTAAAAGCTTGAAACAGCAGTATGCAGTTTGGAATAAATGGCTCTGAAATAATAGACTTGATCTATGCTGTAAAGATGATGTAATTGAAACCTGCAGATACTTAGGCCCCTTTCACACTGGGGCGTTTTTCATGCGCTTTTGGGCTAAAAATAAAGCCATTATAGCGCCTGAAAAACACCTCCCCATCCATCCCAGTGTGAAAGCCTGAGTGCTTTCACGCTGGGGCGGTGCGTTTGCAGGATGTTAGGAAAAGTCCTACAAGCAGCATCTTTGGGACAGTGCGGTGAGTGGTGTTTACACTGCTCTTCCACTGCCCCTGCTATTGAAACCAATGGGAAGCGCTTCTCAAGGGATTGCACACCGCCTCGGGAATCAATTAGTACCTCCGCAATCGGGTGTAAATTGCCATCATCCCTTTTGAATATTCAAAGAAAGAAAGTACCCCTAAGGATTGGGATTTTTAAGGGAACACCGCCTCGGAAGCGCAGAGCGTCGGCACTTTTAACCCCTTGTGAGGGGTTAAAAGCGTCACACTCCCGCCGGCAAAAGCGGCGCCATAGAGCCTCTAACAGCGGAAAATCGCTGCTGAAATTAGCAGCGTTTTACCGCTACCGCCCGCCTGCCCCAGTGTGAAAGTAACCTTACTGTTTTATGAGCGCTCTACCAGTGTTTTTTGTATGGGTTCATTTTTCATAGCACAAAAATTGATGTATCCATGGCTTTGTTAGAGTTCTGTGGTAATCTTTGCTGTGCTTATAGTGTGTGTGTATATATATATGTATATGTATGTATGTATGTATGTGTGAGTGTGATGTGACCATTAAATTCCTGGAATGCACTGTAAAAAAAAAAAAAAAATCTCAACCACCTCTGCATTCTTCAAAAGATTGCATAAAGTTTGAAGATAACGTTCTTTCTTATCGGTCAAGATTTGAGGCACCATCTTTGCTGAAATCGTTCTCCTTCCCAAGTCTTTTGTTAGAATCTGCCGCACTATTTGCCTGTTCATGTTCAATTCTTCTGCCATCATTCACTCATTTGATCTGAGCATACGAGGGTTCACACTCTGTCCACATTTGCATCCGTCCTTTGCGTTTTTGGCTGCCCAGTTCTTGGACATCATCATGGACATCTTCCCGCCCCTTCAACTCTCTATGCCATTCAAAAACATTTGATTTCTTTATGGAATGTTCACCATAAGCCTGTTGTAACAGAGCTAAAGGTTCACTCTCCCTTTTGCCACACCGTGGGCTTTCCGGGAAAAAAATTGTTACTGTATATATTTTATATATTATATATCTCACAAAAGTGAGTAAAGTGGTAATATTTTATTATTTCTTTTCATGTGACAACACTGAAGAAATGACACTTTGCTACAATGTAAAGTAGTGAGTGTACAGCTTGTATAACAGTGTAAATTTGTTGTCTCCTCAAAATAACTCAACACAGCCATTAATGTCTAAACCGCTGGCAACAAAAGTGAGTACACCCCTAAGTGAAAATGTCCAAATTGGGCCCAATTAGCCATTTTTTCTCCCCGTCTTCATGTGACTCCTCCACACAGGCGTTTTTTACAGCAACGTTTGAGTGTTTTTTACAGCTCTTCATGTTAGTCAATGGCCCCTTAAAAAACGCTGACGTTTTTGAGCTGTAGAGGGCGTTGGTGAGCTGTAACTAGAATGCGGGACCAGCGTGTTCCGAAGCTGCAACCTTATGGCATTTTTGACGCGGAGCCGGCAAAACGCTCAATAACGTGGCTTAACGTTGTATACCCAGTGTTTAAGCCTCGTCAGGCGTTCTATTCAAAATCAGTTGTTCCCTATGGGAGCCCATTGATTTGAATAGAAGTCGCACCAGAAGTCGGATCATGATGATCCGACTTGCGACGCGACTTGCGTGCAAAGGATCTTGAAGGGGAACCCCCGCAAAAATTTGTGTGGGGTTCCCCCCCAAGAGGTACCAAGCCATTCGATGTGGCATAGGTTTTAAGAGGAACCCCCACGCCGAAAAAATGGCTTAGGGCCCCCCCCCCCCCCAAAAACCATACCAGACCCTTATCCGAGCACGCAGCCTGGCAGGCCAGGAAAGGGGTTGTGGACGAGCGAGCACCACAAAACACCTTGTCCCAATGTTGATGGGGACAAGAGCCTCTTCCTGACAACCCTGGCCATTGGTCTGCTGGGGGGGGGGCTTATCGGAATCTGGAAGCCCCCTTTAACAAGGGGGCCCCCAGATGCCAGCCCCCCACCCTATGTGAATGAGTATGGGGTATTGCCCATTCACCTGGAAAAAAAAGTGTACAAAAAAACACACTACACAACTTTTTAAAATATTTTATTAAATCAGCTCCGGCGTCTTTTCCCTTCTTTTTCCCTCTCCGTTGTCTTCTTTCTTCAGCTCTTTTGCGGGGTCTTCTGAGGGGTCTTCTGTGGAGTTTGTCTCTGAGGAATTTTCTGTCTTCTGCTCTTTTGCAGTATGACGTCACATCCTGGGGCGGGGCTGTGATGTGATGCCCTGCCCCAGGATGTGACATCATAAGGGGCTGGGGCTCAGGATGACATCAGTGAGTGGCCTGCCCATTGCCAATATAAGGCAACTGCGCAGCACGACGCGTCAACGGAATATAACCGTTACCCGTCCGGTGAGTGACTACAGTAGGACTCGGGGTCGGGGAATACTACAGTGTAGGACCCCGTCCCGTAGTGTAGTGTCGGGGCGGGGTCCTACACTGCAGTATGACGTTTTCTCGTCTTCTGTCTTTTAAGGAGTCTCTGTTTGAGGTGTCTTCTGGGGAGTCTTCTGGGGCGTTTTCTCGACTTCTTTCTTCTGTTGCCTCTCCCTTTTTCTTCCCTTTTCTGCGGCCTCGACTAAATTATTTTATAAAATTTTTCAACACATCACACAAAAAAACATGTGAAAAAAAAGGTCCACTTACCCGTTATGGGGTAT
>BLSH010152871.1:304233-321480 GCA_018402905.1 Glandirana rugosa
CCCCGCCCCCCCCCCCCCCCCCGCACTGAGCTCTCACTGAGCTCGGCGGGGGAGAACTGTCACAGAGACCTGTAGTGAAAACCTGTAGTGAAATAAACAAGTTAAAAATTGGTTAAACACTAATGTAGTTTGCATTGTATTATATTCTTTATCTTTTTCAGCCTTGTATCATTAAGATTGAAAACTTCTTTGACACAGAGGACTATTTTTACATCGTTTTGGAGTTGTGAGTAATGAACTAAATATTTCTTAATTTTTTAATAGAGGGATGTAAAATTTTATGTCAATACAAAAATTGTGTGAAATATTGACGGGTCAAAGGTCAGTAACATTCACATTCAAAGGTTAATGCCGCACAGCACCAGTACTACAAGATCTATCTTTAGATGTTGCAATCATTGTTATAAGAAGTAAAAAATGTAACCTCACTCCCATTGCCCAATATAAAACCTCTTAATGAATTTAACAGGTATATCAGCTCCCCCTGCCCAGCAGGAGCGGCTCGGGGGGCTAGAGGACTATATTAAGCTCCCCATGGCTGCCATACCCAATCAAATTTTTTGGGACAATTTTGATTTATATATATATATATATATATATATATATATATCAGTTTGTATAAGGGAAGAGCGGCATTAATTGCTTTTTCCCTGAAGAATTTAAAAGGAAACATTTTTTGTTGTTACTTTAAAGCGGAGTTCCACCCAAAAGTGGAACTTCAGCTTTAAGGGAAGGAGACCCCCTGACATGCCACAATTGGCATGTAATTTTTTTGGCGGGGCAGCGGGGACCCTGTTTTGATGGGGTCCCAGCTGCACTTACTCTCTCCTGGCTCCGCGGAGCCGGAAGGAAGTTCACCTCCCACCCGGCGATCTTCTGGGTCATGTCACAAGTCCCAGAAGATACACCGGCCATTCAAAAAGCGCAGCGCGACTCGCGCATCCGCAGTGTGCGCCCAGCTTTGAAACCAAAGCCAGGCCCCCACACTTGTGATGCCGGCACCTGTCACAATGATCACCCCATATGCCATACCAGCATACTGATCACCACTATACCTTTTACCCGCATCCTGAGTATTGTTATACAGGATTTATATAGCACCAACAGTTTACAACATAAGGATCGCTACCAGTGTCCTGATCACTGCCTTATGTCATACCAGTGTCCAGCATTTTAGGGTCTCATCTGATCAATTTTTAATTTATATAAGGCAAAGTTTGTAGACTATAACTTTCACAGACCTTAAATTCTATACACTGTTTTGGATTATTTTTTTCCCAAAAATGTAGCAGAATACATTTTGGCTTAAAGTTATGAAGAAAGATTATTTATTTGCAAAATTGTATAACAAAAATGAAGCAAAAGGCTTTTTTTTTTTTTTTTTTTTTTCAAAATTTTTAGTATTTGTTCATTTATATAGCAAAAAAACCCAGTGGTGATTAAATACAACCAACAGAAAGCTCTATCTGTCTCAAAAAAATGATAAATTGTCGCTCAGAGGCCCCTTTCACACTTATGCAACTTGAAAGTCGGGCGATTTTACCGCAATTTTGATGCGACTTGAAGCATTGCCTGTGTAATCCTGAGGTCTATGGACCTCAAGTAGCCAACTTGAAGTGGTTAAAGCAGAGAGCTTTTTACAATTTAACAACTAGATGAAGTAGTCTGGACTGTAGTCCATTGATGCTGGAGTGATTTCACTTCCAGAATGTGAAAGGGGGCCTATTTTATAGAACAGAATATACTCAGCAGAGTGTATACACGGCGCAGAGACTACAGAACATGCTACTTTGGCAGGCAAACAATGGGAAGCTTCACATACAAGTGAGTACAGTATGAGCGGTATCGTACAGTAAAATGTGCTGTGCTGACAAAGGCCCCTTTCACACGATCGGATCCACCTGTCCGTTTTTCAGGCGGATCCGATTGGGCCACCAATTGACTTCTATGAGGCGGCGGATGTCAGTTGATATGTGTCCGCCCATCTGGCATCCGATCCGACAAGATCCGCTGAAAACAAACATTTCTCTTTCGTTCATTGACGGGCACAGCAGCTTCATGGACAAGTGGGTTATACTGCGCTCTCTTCAGGAGTGACTAGGCACAACAGGCAGTTCTAACAGCAAAAGAACAGGCAGACACAGCCCCTCCCAGGGGGCAGTCCCCACTGGCAGAAAACCCTCCGCCCTGCTACTGCTAGCTCAGTTTTTTTCTGCCTAGTGCAAGGAGTAGACCTGGCTCCCTGTTGGGATCTGTGGAACCTCTCTGGATCCACTTCGGCTGTCCTGGAGGGCAGCCTAACAGATGAAGACTGCAATCAAGTAGCTGGGCTGGGCGACAGGCTGGGTTTTAGATCCAGGTAGTCTCCCCAGCCGGCCATCGCGCGCGCACAGACCTTAGCTCTGCGCTGGGTCGGCCGCGACAGGCCCCGGACTGGACGAGATGGCCCCGTGAGTTAAACGTCCCGCCGGTGCACATATGACAGGGCTCCTGAGTCCATGTCACAGTGTTACCCTGGCCAACAAGCTCCCCCCGGCCTGACTGGTGAGGCAGATCTGTCACAGGTGGGATATCCGCTCCGCCCGACTGGATGGGTAAGTACGCCCCCCCCTCTCCCACTAGGATCTGGGGGGGGAGCAGGCGGGTTCCCCTCTGGGGTGTTAGGCTGGCAGGCTGGTCCCCCCACCTCCTTCCTTTGCTTCACCCCCTCCCTCCGGTGCTGCGCTGTCGCTGTGCCCCCCGCCCCCCCCTCTGGGGTTCCCAGGGGGGTGTCCAGGGCCTTAGCTGCCACCCTCCTCCTTGCCTCGTGCTGCTGGAGCGATCTGTGTGGTCGGAGATCGATCGGTGGCCATTTTGCCGTGGTCCGGCCCCCATTTTCTTCTGGCCGGCCGCATGGTTTGGCCTCTAGGGCGCCCGGTGGCCATTTTGGTGTAGCCGCGGCATTCCTGGCTGGGGTTTTGGCCTCTAGTGTGCATCAGCGGCCATTTTCATGTGGCCTATACACGTGTGCCGACCTGTGTTTGTGGGGGGAGGTTCCTGTGGCTTCTGGTGCCGTTTTTACCCCCTTCACAGCACTGAGCGCTCTCCTGTGGGACAGTAGCAGCAGCAACAAGCATGGAGGACGGGCGGGCAAGGCAGTGGCGGACAGCAGCAGGCACGGCTCCTCTCCTTGACAGATGAGTCCCGCCGGTGTTACTCTCCTCTAGTAAGTCCTGCGCAGCGTTTTGGGGTGGGGGGTGCCTGGTCTCCTGGTACCTAGGTCTCAGTCAGGTGGCGTGTTACCAGGGTGGGTGACACAATGGCAGCTGATGCGAGTGCTTCCCCACCAGACCTCTCCGTGGTTGTGGCCAGCGCCCCAGGGACTGCAATCCCTATTGATGCTCTGTCGGCGGTCCTGGGGTCCTTCGTCTCCCGGGTAGAGACAGCATGTGGGCGTAGGGTGGCGAGAAAGCGGCCCCTACCTCCCCCCTCCTCTGGGGAGGACTCGGACCCTGACGGGGGCTCCACCATGACGGGGACCCCCCGTGAGCTTTCGGATGGCGAGGCCCCCGGATTCTACTGATAGTTAAGAGGAATCTGCGGCGGCCACTGCTGCGCACGAGTCAGCGCCCTGATCACAGCGGTGCGTGAAACCCTGAAGCTGGACGATACAGCGGGACCCCTCGCAAGAGGTGCCCGTCCTCTTCGGGTCACATACACCGGCCCGCGTGGCTAGGGTTTTCCCCTATGTGTCTTACCTGGATAAGTTTGTCTACAGAGACTGGGAACAGCCTTAGAGCACCCTTCCCATACCCAAACATTTCTCTGTGCGCTATCCCTTTGAGGACAGCCTGGTAAAGAAGTGGGCATCAACCCCCGTGGTTGATCCCCCTGTGTCTCACCTGAACAGGGCGACCACGATCGTGGTGGAGGGCACGCCGTCCTTTAAGGACCCGGCTGACAGGAAGGCTGAGGCCATCGTCCGATCCATGTTTGTTCTGGCAGGGTCGGCCATGCGGCCTGTTTTGGCCTCTGCTCTGGTGTCAGAGGCTCACTGAATGGGCAAAGCTGCTACACCGCGAAATGAGAAATGCTAAGGTTCCCCCTGCCTGCGTGGAACTTGCTGAACAGCTTGTCCAGGGACTGAAATATCTGTGCGATGCAGCCCTGGATGCGGCCCCCCTGATCTCCAAATTGTCCGTGTCTTTGGTGGTGGTCAGGCGGTTGCTCTGGCTAAAATGTTGGTCGGCGGACCGAACATCTAAGAAAGCCCTGGCGGACTTGCCTTTTCAGGGTTGGCGGCTCTTTGGAGCCTCCTTGGACAAGATTATTAAGTATCTTACAGGAGGGAGCACTTTTCTCCCGGAGTTCAGGAAGAGGACGGAGTCCCGTCGCAGACCGGGTCCCTCCTTTACGGCCCACAAACGGCTTTTCCGTCCCTCCCGCTCCTCGGGCAAGGGCTCGAAGCCCGCCAAGGCCCCCGCGGGTGGGCAGAAGCATCCCTGGCAGCATAAGCGAGACAAGCCAGAGGACAAGTCCTCCTCCGCATGAAGGGCTGCCCCCACCTGCTCTTCGGGTGGGGGGGCGTCTCCTGGGGTTCGCGGACCGGTGGACTTCCTGCATTTCGGACCGCTGAGTGCACAATGTGATCTCGTCAGTGTGCAGAATAGAATTTCGTTCCCGTCCTTAGGACAGGTTCTTCGCCTCCAACTTGCAACTGCCCGCGCGCAGGCTGCAGGCCCTGCTTGGGGCGGTGCAGGGCCTACTTTGTCAAGGGGTAGTGGTCCCCGATCTGCGTGCGGAACGTTTCCACGGGTTTTACTCCAACCTGTTTTTGGTCCCGAAGAAGGATGGAGTCTGTCCAATCCTGGACCTGAAGGCCCTCAACTGCTTCATACGTGTACGAAGATTCAGGATGGAATCTGTCCGCTCTGTGCTAGCGGCTCTGCACCAGGGCGATTTCCTGGCTTCCCTCGACATCAAAGATGCGTACCTGCACTCGGCACCAGCGCTTCCTGCCCTTTGCGGTCGGGGAGCATCACGATCAGTTCGTGGCTCTCCCGTTTGGCCTGGCCTCTGTGCCCCGGGTCTTCACCAAGCTACTGGCCCTGGTTCTGGCTCTGCTGAGACAGAGGGGCAATCACGGTGGTTGCGTATCTGGACGACCTTCTTTTGCGAGCAGAGTCTGCTCCAGCTCTCGGGGACAATGTGACGATTGCCTTGCACACGCTGCAGGAGTTTGGCTGGGTGATCAATCGCCCGAAGTCGGTTTTTCATGCGGGCCTTGGGCCTCATGGTGTCCACCTTCGAGGCGGTCCCATACGCTCAGTGTCACACCCGTGTTCTGCAGCGGGAGATTCTGCGAAAGTGGGACAAGTCCCCCTCATTCCTGGATCGGTTGATCAGGGTGGACCACCGTACCAGGACTTCGCTGCTCTGGTGGATGCGGGCTCCGGCCCTATGGCTGGGGAAGTCGTTCCTCCCTCTACATTGGACGGAGGTCACGACGGACGCCAGCCTGATCGGCTGGGGAGGCGTCCTGGGGCTGTTGTCAGCCCAGGGACGGTGGTCTCCGGAGGAGTCTCGCCTTCCGATCAATGTCCTGGAATTGCAGGCCATCAGGTGCTGCCTCTCCCATTGGATGTCCGGATTCATTCTGACAATGCCACGGCCGTGGCATATGTGAATCACCAGGGCAGGTCAAGAAGCTCGGCTGCGGCCTCAGAGATAGCTCACATTCTGCGGTGGGCATAACTCCACGTACTGGCAATCTCCGCCGTCCACATTCCGGGCGTAACGAATTGGCAAGCGGACTACTTCAGTCGTCAGGGATTGGACCAGGGAGAGTGGTCCCTGCACCCGGACGTGTTCCATCAGATTTGTCTGAGGTGGGGTACTCCAGACGTCTCATCTCAATTGGAAGGTGCAGGCCTTCGTGAGCAGGACAAGGGATCTCCTAGCGGACGCGGCCTTGGTAGCTCCGTGGGCTCGGTACTGGCTCCTCTACGCCCCCCCCCCTCCTCAAGTTGCTTCTGCGCAGAATAGAAATGGAGGGCATACCAACCATTCTCATAGCTCCAGATTGGCCACGGCGTCCTTGGTACCGACGTAGTTCAAATGGTGGTGGACGTTCCCTGGCAGCTCCCGCTTCGCGAGGATCTACTGTCTCAAGTGCCCATCTTGCATCCTCCTTTACCCTCGCTGGCTTTAACGGCCTGGCTATTAAATCCCAGGTGTTGAGGGATTGGGGTGTCTCAGACTCAGTGATCCCCACCATGCTTAAGGCACGTAAGGCCACTTTCAGGAAGATTTATCACCACACCTGGAGGGCTTCTATATGGGGGGTGGAATCCCCGATCTTTTTTTCTGTATCTCGGGTTCTGGCTTTCCTTCAGAAGGGTCTCAACCAGAAGCTGGCGTTGAGTACGATCTTTTTTCAGCGTCCTTTGGCGACGCATTCTTTGATCCGTACTTTTGTGCAGGGGGTTCGACATGTCGCCCCCCCAGGTACGGTCGCCTCTGGCACCATGGGACCTCAATTTGGCCCCCTCGGTTCTTCAGAAGCCGCCCTTTGAGAATATTAGGGAAATATTCCTGCAATTGCTTTCGCAAAAGGTGGCTTTCCTGGTAGCTATCACATCCGCTCGGTGGGTGTCTGAGTTGGCGGCTCTATCATGTAGGTCTCCATATCTGGTCCTACACAAAGATAAGGTGCTTCTGCGGCCATCACCTTCTTTTCTCCGGAATTTGGTGTAATTTTTCCATATCAATGAGGACATTGTCCTTCCTTCATTATGCCTGTGCCCATCTCACTCTAGGGAGGTTGCTTTGCACTCCCTGGACGTTGTTCGGGCCCTGCGGGTGTATCTGGCAACCACAGCTTCCTTCGGAGGTCGGGTGCGCTTTTTGTAGTGGTGGATGGCCCACGCAAGGGTCTGGCGGCCTCTTTGGCCACTATTTCACGTTGGATTAGACAGACGGTGACCCGAGCCTATGCAGTTCGGGGTCTGGAGCCTCCTTTTCTGGTCATGGCTCATTCTACCAGGGCGATTAGCACTTCCTGGGCCTTTCCGACATCAGGCGTCTGTGTCTCAGGTGTGCAAGGCGGCTACTTGGTCCTCAGTGCACACCTTCTCAAACTTTTACAAAGTTGATGTTTTAGCATCCTCGGATGCTGCGTTTGGCCGCAAAGTTTTGCAGGTGGCCGTGTGAGACACGTCTGGTTCCTCACAGAGGGTTCTGTTGGGTGAAGTTTCTTTGTTGTTCCGTTACCCAACCCTCATCTTTTTGGCACTGCTTTTGGACGTCCCACTTGTCCATGAAGCTGCTGTGCCTGTCAATGAAGTTGCCGTAAAATCCCTTTCTCAGAGTTCGTTGACGGGCACAGCACCCACCCCTCTAATATTACGTTGCACTGCTTGTTACAAACTGAGCTAGCAGTAGCAGGGTGGAGGGTTATTGGCCAGTGGGGACTGCCCCCTGGGAGGGGCTGTCTGTCTGTTCTTTTGCTGTTAGAACTGCCTGTTCTGCCTAGTCACTCCTGAAGAGAGGGCAGTATAACCCACTTGTCCATGAAGCTGCTGTACCCGTCAATAAACGAAAGCGGAAGGGATTTTACGGTAAGTAAAAAATCCCGTTATGGCGATACGTCCAGCGGGTCAGGTCAGATGGGATCAGATGAAAATGGACAGGCTGTCTGTTTTTTAATCTGATCTCCCCATAAAGGAGAGCGGGGCTCTGAGAGGTTCCTCTCAGCACAGTGAGCGGAGACGGACCTGTCATCTGCCTGCTCAGTGGGGATCAAAGAAGCGATCTCCACTGAGCAAGCAGAGTCCATCAAAACCAATCCGCCCCGTGTGAAAGGGGCCTTAGTGTCTACTCAAGTGAACCTTCTGATAACATTGCAGCTTTAAATCCTCACATATATTGTATACAATAAGAATAAGGTGTAGTTTATTGCCTGTAAATATGGCGATTGTTAGCGCATGTTATATAGTTCAATAATCATATGCAGAAGGCTACAGAAATATGCGTTGTGTTGTACACCTGTGTATGGGGTTTATATTTGTGGGACTTTGGAAACATGAAGTATGGTGATGGAATGCTGTGGCTGCCCCAGAGTTCCAATGCCATTTTAGTGGCATTTTTGCTGAAGCCTATATGTTACTGGCTATGTTTAATATTTATACATCCGTTTTAATGCCACACCGCTTCTGACACGGATCCATGAAAACAATTTATAGATATCTCACAATAATCTTCTGCATTCATACATCATGGCAGTTCTTGTAGCACTTGATAAAGAACAGAGCACATTGGCCCCATGGAGCATGTAACCCTGCTTATTTTATATAAAACGCAGATAATACAAACATAGGAAATCAGTCAGCATCTAAAATATTTGCAGATCAACAGGCATAGAAAGGATATAACATCCACAGGACTACCACCAGCATCCAACACATAGGTGTCAACGGCTAATGTTGAAAATGGCCAACGCATTTGTGCAGCCCTATCCCAATTCATCAAAGCCTACCCCCTCTGTGCTGATTATACATTGGCCCTCCATTTGGCCATACCCATACCCAGTGCTCCTCCAGTTTCCATATGGAAATTGGAATGCTAAATGAGCTTTCTACAGTTCACTCATCAAAACGTTGGAGAGGATATGATATGAAGGGATTCATTTCTCAAATGCAATGGTTGTGTTATTCTAACATATTGGGTGACAGTGGCAAATGTAATATTATACATTTCTAGGCAGGCTCCACTCCTGTACCCTGGGTCTATCTTTTCCATTGTTCTACTCTACCATATATGAATTACTCGAACAGTCTGTTCCCTCACTGTTAAACACTGCAAACTGTAATTTAGCTTTACATTAGATGTCACCGAAGGCTCCACCTTTTACCTCATGGTATAATATGATAGACCAAACAATGTTCATGGAGAAATTAATGCAAAATAACAGGCTATCTTTGGACCTTACAATTTGTAATATTTGGAAAGAGTTTAGTTGTGCCCTTAGTCTCATATACATGACAAAAGCTCTGCAACAAAAAAAATGTAACTAGCTAAATTACAGGTCAGGCTATCTATCCCTGCTAAAATTGACCTTTCAGTGGATTAATTAGGAGTTAATTGGGTTTTTTTGTCCTAAATATATGGTAAAAGGGAGGGGTGACTGGATGCTGTTTTAAATGGATGGAATCATACATTCCTAAATGTAGGGATTCCATTCATAAGGGCTCTTTGTAGAATATTTCTCATTTCTTCTTAAGGCCTCATACACACGGGCATTTTTTACAGCCAAGTTTTTTAGCGTTTTTTTTTACAGCTCTCCATGTTATTCAATGGCCCCTTTAAAAAAGCCGTTTTTGAGCTGTAGATGGCGTCAGCGTTAGTGAGCTGAAAGTAGAACCCACGGCCTGTGCGTTCCAAGGCTGTAACGTTTTGCCATTTTTGACGCCGACGCCGCAAAATGCTCACTAACGCCGTACCGACGTTAACCGGCGCTTTGGATGCTGATTTTCCCTGACGTCGGCTCAACGTTTTGCTTATTTTAAGTGTAGGATCATAGGATTTTTTTTTCTATTGTCTTTAACTAAACGCCCACACTTATCTGCCTGTCTAGATCATGAGATCTTGATTTGATGAAAACTTTCTTTGAACGTTTTGACCACCTGCCTTACCTCTCTGGTCAAATTGTGCACCAATCTAGTGTCTGTTGTTTTGGCAAAATTTGATAAAATATGAATATATTAGCTGGTAAACATTTGAAATCTAGTGCCCTTTGGCGTGATGAGGATGGAAGGCTGATCTCTGCTTGAATGGTGTCTCAATGACCTCTGTTTTTCCAAAGTCACCCAGAGCATTGAAATCTAAATCCAGCCTTTTACCATCCTTCATTTCATCAAGAATATTCAGAGCTTCCGCATCAGCCTGCAAAGGAACTTAGATTTAGTTTCTCAAACAACGGGGGCAAAGTTAATGCTCTTTAAAGACTAGCTGTGTGACTTGGGTGCAAGCTATGTTTCTTACACCTTACTAAGAACATTGTATTTTGAAGTTAAAAAAAAAATAGAACTGCATAAGCCACATTCAGACTATTTTGAACATAACATACAAGACACATTCACCAGACAGTTTTACTTCTCTTCCAAGCAAACCAGGATATCCTGGTTTTGTTTATTGGTTCGGCAAAGCAGTTGACCTTTTAAAGTATATGTAAAACCTCACCTTGTAAAATACCCTGTTCAGTTTCAAATACTAAAATACCTCACGTTTTTTTTTTTTTTTTCTTCATAATTATGTTTTTATCAAAGATTATTCAGCATGTGAGAAAATTACCATACAATTTTTTTTTTTAATTATTTCTTTCATCATGCATAGTGAAATACCATACAAATGGATGAGTACATTCAACATAAGAGTAAAATAAAGAAATAAAGAGTCAAACAGGGTGTGACTAACAATAACAGGCCAAACCGTTTTCGTAACGCATCTGTAAGAGACACAAAACCTATTCTAAGATCTGAGAGAATGGGTTTAGAAAGTTAGTAGCAGAGTCAGGTAAGGCTGAATATCCTCCAGGGGTGGGTGCACCAGTATTACTCAAGAAGGGGGGGGGGGGTGGAAATCAGGATAAACGTCAAGAAGTTCAAGAGGGACAACTCCATATTTAGAGGTGTCCCATAGTTGCCAAATTTTATTACACTTCGTGTTTCGGTAGCAGATGCTGTAAGATATATTCCATTCTGCGAATTTCAATTATAGTGTTTAGGAGCATAGACAGTCAGTGGATCTCTCGATAACCAAGACATTGGGATGACTCTTCTTGCAGCTAACAGTATATAGGACAGCAGCCTGTTGGTTGTCTTTTTGAGACCTGGGAAAGGAAGGCCCAATAGGTAGTGGATCCAATGGCAAAGAAGTGTCACTCAATGTTTGGATCCTAGACATTACACCGGGCCAATCTGTGCACATTGCCAAAAAAATGTGAAAAAGGGAGCCTACGGAGGGGCCATATCTCCAGCAAAGATCGGATACATTGAAATCATGCTTATGCAAAATTTCAGGGGTCCTATACCAGAACATCAGCACTTTAACAGCAGTCTCTCTCTCTGCGTCATGCATTTGGAAGAGCTGAAGACAGATGCCCAAATCTGTTTCCAACAGGGGAGAGGGATTGGCTTCTGTAAAATATGGGACAATTTCTGCATATATGTATGAGAGGTTTCCGAAAGGGGGGTGGCCTCATGCAAAAGTTTATAGATGGTGGAGAGTAAATGAAGTTGGTATGGCCCCTGAGCACAGGCAAATTCAAAGTGGTCTGGTTTATCTAATGAGAAAAAAATGTTTAATTTGAAGATGAGTAGTGTAGCTGTATAGAGATCTGGTGTTTATCCAGCATTTCCTCAAAAGACAAAAATCTGTGTGTAATAGGATATACAAAATGGCATAATTGAAATAATGTGGCCTGGGTACATGGAACCATTCGTCTAATGGACATGCTGTCAGATACCAGGGGATTAAAAAGAACATTAGTGAGAGGTGGGCATGGCAAAGAGAGAGAGTACTTCATGGAGGTGGTACGCCAGACCTGTAATGAAAACAACATAGGTGCCAAACACATATGCTTTAAGACCTTATCTGTGTGGAGGGATGGGGACCATATCAGGGAGCATGGATGCACTAGGTATAGTGCGCCTATTTCAATTTCCATCTATCTATTGGGGGCAACCTGACTTGACCAAGAGACAACCGTACGTAGATGCGTGACATAATAGTATTTTATAATATTAGGGGCTTCCCATACCTCCTCGAGTTCGAGGGAAGAACACTACAGATCTAGTGATCCGGTGAGCTTTTTTGTGCCAAATAAAATTTAGAAACCAGCAATGTATGGCTTTAAGCTGAGGAAGGGGTATAGGGATAGGTAAAGTTTCAAAAAGATATAAAATGTAGGTAGAGTGGACATTTTCAGCAGGTTTATCCTACCCAGGCATGAAATAGGGTAAGTATCCCATTGTGAAAACATATTTTGGATTCTTTCAAAGAGGGGCTGGGGGTAGTTGGCATATTATAGGGTGTGATAAGTGGGCGTCAGATGGACTCCTAAATATTTGTGGTAATGGGTACACCATATATATGGATATGTTTGTTCCAGGGTAGCTAGGAGATCAGGTGGGAGAAGGATGGGGAGAGTTTCGGTCTTTGAAGTATTAATTTTATATCCCGAGAGAGACCCAAAAAGTGGTTTATGTAGTGAAGGAAGGGATATGAGCAGTTCTGTTAAGGTTAAAAGAATATCCTCTGCAAAAAGTGAAAGTTTGAATTGCCTAAATACCTCACATTTTGATGAAATAACTCATACTTTATTTTAGTAGCATTTTAAATGCAAGGAAAAAACATTTGTGTAGATATGTAAATGCGGCACGTCAGCAGTGATTAGTTGTACAGGGGGCGTGTCAGCACAAGTCTGACCAATGGAGTACAGAAAGCCAGAATACTGACCACACTAGGATGGAGGATCTTCCATGCCCAGCGTGGTCAATTTGAAGTAGGAAAGCAGGGGGACTCATAAGATAACCGGAATTTCACACATAGGAAGCAATACAAAGAGTACAAGATACATTTCAGCATATGTACATGGTAACAGTCGCATACCAGGAATATGAAATGTTGGGCTAACATACAATTTAATGTTCTTTTTGTACTTCTTTACTTTAGATGGGTAAATGTAGTAATCTGGTGATCCACTTATTTTTTTCAGGATGGAAGGTGGAGAATTATTTGACAGGGTATTAGCAACATCCGGGCTTAAAGAATCAACTGCAAAACTTTATTTTTATCAGATGCTGCTAGCTGTTCAGGTAACAACAAATTTAAAAGAGATGTATGTTTTTTTTTTTTTCTTTTTTTTTTTTTAGAATAATACTTGCCTAGTTAGATGCATGATTCTTAAAAATGTCCCCCGGCGCCTCTAACACTGAGAACTGAGCGATCAAACACTGCAACCTCTCTGTTCTCACAGCTCCTTGAGCGGAGAGCTGTGGACAGTCAGTCACTGGCTTTCTGCTCTGTGCCCCCACCACTGCGATCGCTGGAGCGCTGGCCTGTGGAGGGGGTGGGAGCGGCCGGCTCAGGCTCTCAGCAGCTCGCTAAGAGGTTGAGCTGGGTGCCGGCCCAGGAATGTGGGCAGATCGTGACTTCTTTATCGCGATCTTGTTCAAGCCTGGACCGGCTCTGTAACGTCACTCTACAGCGGGCTTCAGCTGCTGAGAAAGGGTCACAGGAATGCAGAACGAACTGCACTCCTGTGATCCACAGGAGAAGTACAGCTTCTCCTGTGAACACAAGCTTTGGCTGTGTTTCTCCTTTTATTTAAAGTTATGCAAAAGTGCTACAATTATTACAGTAAACTTTTTATGTTTAAAGCTATATCTATATATACACAGTTGTGCTCATAAGTTTACATACCCTGGCAGAATTTATGATTTCTTGGCTATTTTTCAGAGAATATGAATGATAACACAAAAACATTTCTTTCACTTATTATTAGTGTCTGTCTGAAGCCATTTATTAATCAACTGTGTTTACTCTTTTTAAATCATAATGACAACAGAAACTACCCAAATGACCCTTGTAATAACTGTGTGTGTGTGTATAAAAGGTCAACGAGTTTCTGGACTCCTGACAGACCCTTGCATCTTTCATCGAGTGCTGCAATGACGTTTCTGGATTATGAGTTATGGGGAAAGCAAAAGAATTGTCAAAGGATCTGCGGGAAAAGGTAGTTGAACTGTATAAAATAGGGAAGGGATATAAAAAGATATCCAAGGAATTGAGAATGCCAATCAGCAATGTTCACACTCTAATCAAGAAGTGGAAGATGAGGGGTTCTGTTGAAACAAAACCATGGTCAGATAGACCAACTAAGATTTTCAGCCACAACTGCCAGGAAAATTGTTCAGGATGCAAAGAAAAACCCACAAATAACTTCAGGACTCTCTAAAAACATGTGGTGTGGCTGTTTCAAGATGCACAATAAGGAGGCACTTGAAGAAAGATGAGCTGCATGGTCGAGTCGCCAGAAGAAAGCCATTACTACGCAAATGCCACAAAGTACCCCACTTACAATACTCCAAACCGCACAGAGGCAAGCCTCAAGCCTTCTGGCACAAAGTCATTTTGGAGTGATGAGACCAAAATTGAGCTTTTTGGCCACAACCATAAACCCTACATTTTTGCCAAGAGGAATGGGCAGCTTTACCATCTGGGAAGATAAAGAGCCTCATCCACAAATGCCACAAAAGACTTCAAGCTGTCATTGATTGTGAAGGGGGCAATACACGGTATTAAGAACTGGGATATGTTAACTTTTGATCAGGATCATTTGGGTAGTTCCTGTTGTCATTTTGATTTAAAAAGAGTAAACACAGTTGATTGACAATCAATGGCTTCAGCCAAACACTAACCACGAGTGAAAGAAATGTTTGTGTTCTCATTCATATTGTCTGAAAAATGGGCAAGAAATCATACATTCTGCCAGGGTATGTAAACTTATGAGCACAACTATATCTATCTATCTATCTATCTATATAGACCACTTCAACCCCTTAGCATATACCCATACATCCTTGGGTTGAAGTGGCTGCAGCTATCATCCCGGTACCAAAATTATCAGCAAGGGATGGGCTTTATGTACAAATGATCTGAGCAGCTCTACCACTGCTTGATCACTTCTGCAGGTTGCAGAAGGGGGCCACTGCTGAACAATCTGGGAGGGGAGGAAGGAATTTTAAAGCCCTCGCCCCCCCCCCTGTGCTCAAGCGCAAATTCTAACGCATACATAGGTCCCACACGCATATGAAAATGATGAACACATGTGAAGTATTACTGCAAACATTGGGAGCAAGAGCAATAATTCTACCGTCAGACGTCCAGCGTAACTCTAAATTGGTAACCTGTAAAGTAACCTGTAAATGTATTTTTAAGGGTTCCTCTGGGGTAAAAAGGTTGAGAGACTGCTTTAAATATTCCAGAAAAGACTAGATATACACACTAAAAAAAATATTTCATTAAAAATAATTCCAGAAAAGACTCGAAAAACTCTCTAAAAAATTAAAATAAATTAAACCCCCCACTGCAAAACTAACCAACCCAGTAATTTTCATTTTAAAATGTTTATTTCAAAACAAAAACCATTTATAAATCTTAAGCACAGCACAACAATGTTTTACTACAGGTCCAAGTCAATGACATTATTTTTCTGCTTTATATACACAGCCATAAATATCATTTGACATTTCATAGTGCTTAAAATCCCACATACCGTAAGTAATTTCCTGTTCTGCCATGTTAATCATTCATTTATGGTGAAATCTCCAAAGTAAGGCTTGAAATAGAATTACCATGGAGATTTTTTTTTTAGACAACCAACTGTAACATGGCGAGGTTGCAGTGGATACATATTTTGCCTAACTTCTGTTTAGAACCTGTAATATGTTCTAGTCTGGGGAAAAAAGACCTACAGTAAGCTGTTCAGTGCTAGAGAATACTTACTGTGTTCACATAAAAAGGAATTTTCAATGCAACTTTCACTTTTTGCTTACATGTGCCTTTTTATGAGTGTTACTCATACACATTAAAATACACAGATTTTTTTTTCTGTAGTGACTCCTTTTCATATTGGTCAATGCAGTCAGTAGTCTTGCTGAATGATTTGAAAACAATGGTGAAAAAACCTCTACAGTCTGATAAAGCACCTTTTGTAATGATAAATTCTCATCTTGGTCATACATGCATCCTTTTGTTTTCAGCTTATCAAGTGTCCGTAGAACTGTATAATTGTTTTTAAATGTTGTTAATAATTATTCAATGCAACATTTAACAGAAAACTTGTCTGCATTGATGCAATTACTTTCAATGTCAGAAGTGGTCCAGAAGTAAGACAAATATAACTTTGAAATAATGCTGGGAATGATGATCAGATTATGTATTTATTTATTTTAACCAAATGTAATGGTTTATAATGAAAAGCAGCAGTGTTTGATAAATTGACCATTTTTGATAGTTTAATTAAATCTATATATATTACAAGTATAGTTAGCCCAATCACATGTTCATATTACAAACTATACATAAAGAAGAAATCTAAACACACACTCCACACTGAAAGGATTATACACGAATAAGGGTGACAACACTGCTTCTTCGTGTTAACCATGCAAATGTCACACATCTTATTGAAGTGCTGGGAGAAGATTTTTGCTGATTGATTTATGTCCAAGGCAAGCTTCAACAGGGATAGTAATTCAGAAAATGCAATCAATAAAATAGTATGGTAATGTTTTTTACATCTAGGGTTGAGATATAGTTTAAAATTAATCTGAAATAAATAATTCTATTTTAAGTGAAGCAGGTCAGCAGCAATGGGTGCTGTTTCATATAGGTCAAATAGCATGCTATAAAAACCTTGCAAATCAATCGAGTTATGCCACCTTATGACTGCATAGGTTTATTACCAGAGATGACATGCTTTGATTGTTCAGGTTCTGCTATGTTCTCTTTATACCACAGTCTGCTTCAACCAGAAAATTTCCTGTTCTCTCTGGACAGTGTGGGTGGCAGAATGAATGGCATCTTTTGCTTTTCGGACATGTAGGAATCAGTAAGGGGCATCACCCCAATGGTGATAGTCCAACGTTTAATTTTTTTTTTATATAATCGTTAATATAAACAAAATAATAAAATGAGTAAATATGTTAGTTAATTATAATCTTTAGATTCATTATAATTTTAATATTAAATATAAGTAAAAAAAATACATTATGTTGTGAAAGTCCAATAGTAACTTATTATAAGTGTACAGAAATATTTTTGCACAGTAGAATGTTTAACATGTCTTATTTTTTAGTACCTTCATGACAACGGAGTCATACATAGGGATTTAAAGCTTGAAAATGTGCTGCTTTCCTCCACTAATGAAGAATGCTGTATAAAGGTGAGCGTTAACTATATTTCTTGTGGTAAATTAGATGGCAGAAGTAGAAGAAAGTTATTGATCATGTCACCCAGTCAGTTGGTTTTCAGTCCTCTCCTACAGTGACACAGTAATACATATAATGTGCTAAAAATCTGGCACACCTTCAGTTTTCTATATTCCAGCCACAATGTACAAAGAAATGCATTCTTCACTACCACGAGTTTTTAAAGCTGAAGTATAATTTATATTTGCTTATAATTTTGCACTACCTAGTTTCT
>BLSH010152871.1:356233-370008 GCA_018402905.1 Glandirana rugosa
CTGCAGTTCATCCAGAGTGATCATGGGCCTCTTGGCTGCATCTCTGATCAGTCTTCTCCTTGTATGAGCTGAAAGTTTAGAGGGACGGCCAGGTCTTTGTAGATTTGCAGTGGTCTGATACTCCTTCCATTTCAATATTATCGCTTGCACAGTGCTCCTTGGGATGTTTAAAGCTTGGGAAATCTTTTTGTATCCAAATCGGGCTTTAAACTTCTCCACAACAGTATCTCGGACCTGCCTGGTGTGTTCCTTGTTCTTCATGATGCTCTCTGCGCTTTAAACGGACCTCTGAGTCTATCACAGTGCAGGTGCATTTATACGGAGACTTGATTACACACAGGTGGATTCTATTTATCATCATTAGTCATTGAGGTCAACATTGGATCATTCAGAGATTCTCACTGAACTTCTGGAGAGAGTTTGCTGCACTGAAAGTAAAGGGGCCGAATAATTTTGCACGCCCAATTTTTCAGTTTTTTATTTGTTAAAAAAGTTTGAAATATCCAATAAATATCATTCCACTTCATGATTGTGTCCCACTTGTTGTTGATTCTTCACAAAAAATTAGTTTTATATCTTTAGGTTTGAAGCCTGAAATGTGGCAAAAGGTCGCAAAGTTCAAATGGGGCCGAATACTTTCGCAAGGCACTGTATAAATCAAAGGGCAAAAAGCCTTTTATGACAGGTACTAACTCCCACTTCCTTAATTCTTGGCTAGGCAAGAATGATGTGCATTTAGGCATGCCCCCTCCCAGTACAGCAGCAGTTAGGCTGGGTTCACACTTGCTACGGCTCCAGCTCACAGCATGGGGTCCGGTGCGTCCCTGCAACCTTTTCCAGTGCGGACCACGGCCGGCCCAGAGGTGCGTGCACCGGCTCCATTGAGAGCCAGTCACACTCTCCAGTGATGTGAATTGGATGTGGGGAACATCAGCCAGCTCAAGCAGGAAACCGTCGACTGTAGGTCTGTGTGTACAGCTGTCTGTTCAACAGAAAGCAGGCTAACAACTGGCTTCTGTTGAACGATCCTGTTGGAAAACCAGCATTCGATCAGTGCTGATCAGTGTATTTTGGCGAAGAGGGAGTCCCCACGTTACAATATACAGGGTGGGCCATTTACATGGATACACCTTAATAAAATGGGAATGGTTGGTGATATTAACTTCCTGTTTGTGGCACATTAGTATATGTGAGGGGGGAAACTTTTCAAGATGGGTGGTGACCATGGCGGCCATTTTGAAGTCGGCCATTTTGAATCCAACTTTTGTTTTTTCAATAGGAAGAGGGTCATGTGACACATCACACTCATTGGGAATTTCACAAGAAAAACAATGGCGTGCTTGGTTTTAACGTAACTTTATTCTTTCATGAGTTATTTACAAGTTTCTGACCACTTCTAAAATGTGTTCAATGTGCTGCCCATTGTGTTGGATTGTCAATGCAACCCTCTTCTCCCACTCTTCACACACTGATAGCAACACCGCAGGAAAAATGCTAGCACAGGCTTCCAGTATCCATAGTTTCAGGTGCTGCACATCTCGTATCTTCACAGCATAGACCATTGCTTTCAGATGACCCCAAAGATAAAAATCTAAGGGGGTCAGATCGGGAGACCTTGGGGGCCATTCAACTGGCCCACGACGACCAATCCACTTTCCAGGAAACTGTTCATCTAGGAATGCTTGGACCTGACACCCATAATGTTTTTCCAGCAAGATGGTGCACCACCACATTATGGGTGTCAGGTCCGAGCATTCCTAGATGAACAGTTTCCTGGAAAGTGGATTGGTCGTCGTGGGCCAGTTGAATGGCCCCCAAGGTCTCCAGATCTGGGGTCATCTGAAGGCAATTGTCAAATGCTGTGAAGATACGAGATGTGCAGCACCTGAAACTATGGATACTGGAAGCCTGTGCTAGCATTTCTCCTGCAGTGTTGCTATCAGTGTGTGAAGAGTGGGAGAAGAGGGTGGCATTGACAATCCAACACAATGGGCAGCACATTGAACACATTTTATAAGTGGTCAGAAACTTGTAAATAACTCATGAAAGAATAAAGTTACGTTAAAACCAAGCACACCATTGTTTTTCTTGTGAAATTCCCAAAAGGTTTGATGTGTCACATTACCCTCTTCCTATTGAAAAAACAAAAGTTGGATTCAAAATGGCCGCCATGGTCACCACCCGTCTTAAAAAGTTTCCCCCCTCACATATACTAATGTGCCACAAACAGGAAGTTTAATATCCCCAACCATTCCCATTTTATTAAGGTGTTTCCATATAAATGGCCCACCCTGTAATATCTCAGTGGGAGAGATCCCTACATCAGCATCGTTTGTGTTGATGCAGGGATCTGTCATTTTTCTTCTTTTTTTCGTTCAGCACTGGTTGAATTAAAAAATACTGTGTATATACCCAGCTTTAGTAGCGCTGCCTGGTGACTGTGCTTGCTCACGCCTTGCAAGTCTGACTTAACTGTAGATAATAGAATCTTTCTTTAAGGCTAACTGAACTAATCTCAACAGTCCCTAGTATAGATCTAAACCGAGTCACTAAAATATATAATCTTGAACAGTTGTTTTCGCGCACTCTAAATTTGAAATTCTTCACTAACCACTTGCCGCCTTGGCACTTTCACCCCCTTCCTGACCAGGCCTATTTTCAGCATTAAATGCTATCGCACTTTGTATGACAATTGCGTGGTCATACAACAATTACAACAATAAAAAAAAAAAATTATAAAAATTTAATTTGGGTACAGACAGATAGAGCTTTCTTTTGGTGGTATTTAACCTCTTTAAGGCCGAGCCTCTTTTTGGAGTTCGGTGTTCACAAGTTAAAACCATTTTTTTTTTTGCTATAAAATTACTTAGAACTCCAAAACTTTATATGTTTTTTTTCTAACACCCTAGAGAATAAAATGGCGGTCGTTGCAAAACTTTGTCACACTGTATTTGCGCAGCTGTCTTACAAGCGCAATTTTTTTTTTTTTTTTTTTTTTTTTTTTTTTAACCACCTCAATACTGGGCATGAAAACCCCCTTCCTGTCCAGGCTATTTTTCAGCTTTCAGTTCTATCACACTTTGAATGACAATTACTCAGTCATGCATCACTGTACCCATATAAAATTTGCATCCTTTTTTCACACAAATAGAGCTTTCCACTGATGGGTGCCGAGTGTCACTGATGGGTGCCGAGTGTCTGGCGGTGGTCACTGATGGGTGTCTGGCATTGGTCACTGATGGGTGTCTGGCGGTGGTCAATGATGGGTGACTGGTGTCTGGCTGTGGTCACTGATGGGTGACAGGCCACGGGTGACTGGCGATGGTCACTGATGTGTGACGGGTGACAGGCCATGGTCAGTGATGGGTGACAGGCCATGCTCACTGATGGGTGAAGGGTGACACCCCACGGTCACTGATGGGTGACGGATGACAGGCCACGGTCAGTGACGGGTGACAGGCCACGGTCAGTGACGGGTGACAGGCCACGGTCCGTGACGGGTGACAGGCCACGGTCCGTGACGGGTGACAGGCCACGATCCGTGACGGGTGACAGGCCACGGTCCGTGACGGGTGACAGGCCACGGTCCGTGACGGGTGACTGGCCACGGTCCGTGACGGGTGACTGGCCACGGTCCGTGACGGGTGACTGGCCACGGTCCGTGACGGGTGACTGGCCACGGTCCGTGACGGGTGACTGGCCACGGTCCGTGACGGGTGACTGGCCACGGTCAGTGATGGGTGACAGGTGCACTTTATGGGGCAGATGTGGTGACTGTTGGGTGACAGGTGCATTTGGGGGGGGGGGCAGGGGTGATGTGAGCGGTGCTTTTACAGATCAGTAACTCACTGATTCCAGCTCTTCTCTCCTCACACTTGAAACTGTATGAGGAGAGAAGAGCTGGTAACAGTGAGTTACCGCTCTGTTTACATTTACATGTGATCGGCTGTGAGTAGATCACAGCCAATCACAAGGTAACAGCCGCGCTCCTAATCGAGCGCATGGGCCGTGCAAATGGGGGCAGTACACATCACCAGATCATGCTATGACCAATGGCTGTTTACCCCCGTCTGCGACGCGGTGTGTCCCGGGGACACGCCGCCACCGACAGGGCCGGGATGCGCGCGCCTGATCGCGTGCAATCCCGGCTTAAAGGGCCGACGTCATATGACGTCTGCCCAGAACAATAGCCGTTCTGCCCCGCCGTCATTTGAAGGTGGGCGGACGGCAAGTGGTTAAAAAAATCCTTTTTTGAGTTAAAAAATAAGACCACAGTAAAGCTAGGCCAATTATTATATTGTGAAAGATAATGTTACGCCAAGTAAAAGGATACCCAACATGTCATGCCTTTTAACCACTTCAATACAGGACATTTATACCCCCTTCCTGCCCAGACCAATTTCCAGCATTCAGTGCGCTCACATTTTGAATGCCAATTACTCAGTCATGCAACACTGTACCCAAACAACATTTTTATAATTTTTTTCACACACATAGAGCTTTCTTTTGGTGGTATTTAATTACCTCTGGGTTTTTTATTTTTTGCGACATAAGTGAAAAAAGAGCGAAAATTAAAAAAAAAAAACACCTTTTTTCTTTTCTATGATAACATTTTGCAAATAAGTAATTTTTGTTCATAAATGTGGGCCAAAACCTATACTGCTACACATCTTTGTTAAAAATAGACCAAATAAGTGTATATTATTTGGTCTGTGTGAAAGTTAGAGTCTACAAGCTAATGGTGCCAGTCATTGAAAATTGATCACACCTGATGCACTGAGGGCATATCTCATTTCTTGAGGCCCTGAAATGTAAGGAAAGTACAAATACCCCCCAAATGACCCCTTTTTGAAAAGTAGACATTCCAAGGTATTTAGTATGAGGCATGGCGTGTTTTTTGAAGTTGTATTTTTTCCCACAATTCTTGGGAAAATTAAGAAATTATTATTTTTATTTTTTTGCACAAAATTGTTAAAAGTTATTTCTCACACACAGCATATGCATGCTTCCAATTACACCCCAAAATACATACTGCTACTCGACCCGAGTATGGCGATACCACGTGTGAGACTTTTTCACAGCCTGGCCACATAGAGAGGTCCAACACGCAGGGAGCACCGTCAGGCATTCTAGGAGCAGAAATTTCACAACGACCTATTACACTTTTGAAGGCCCTGGAGCACCAGGAGAATAGAATTACCCTCAAAATGACCCAATTTTGGAAAGCAAACACCCCAGCGTATATTTTATGAGGCATTGAGTCTTTTGTACGGTTTATTTTTTTCCACAAGTTTTCGGAAAACGTGGAAAGAAAATGAAACTTTTTTTTCACAAAGTGGTCAATTTATATGATATTTCAAACTCATAGCATGTTTATAGCAAAAATAACCCCCCAAAATATATTCTGCTACTGGTCCCGAGTATGGAAATACCACATTTGTGAGACTTTTACACCGCCTGGCCACGTAGAGCGGTCCAACATACAGGGAGCACCGTCAGGCATGCTAGGAGCAGAAATTTCACATCTAATTTCCTAACAACCTATTACACTTTTGAAGGCCTTGGAGCACCAGGACAATGGAATTACCCACAAAATGACCCCATTTTGGAAAGCAAACACCCCAACGTATATATTTTTATTAGTCTTTTGAATGGTTAATTTATTTCCACAAGTCTTCGAAAAATGTGGAAAGAAAATGAAAACGCTTTTATTTTTACACAAAGTGGTTCATTTATAAGATATTTCTAACACATAGCATGTACATAGCAAAAATGAACCCCCAAAATATATTTTGCTACTCATCCCGAGTATGGCAATACCACATGTGTGAGACTTTTACACAGCCTGGCCACATAGAGAGGCCCAATATGGAGAGAGTGCCGTCAGGCGTTCTAGGAGTATAAATTACACATAAAATTTAATTCATACCTATCACACTTTTGAAGGCCCTGGAGCACCAGGACAGTGGAATTACCCACAAAATGACCCCATTTTGGAAAGCAAACACCCGAGGTATATTCTATGAGGCATGGGCTGCAGATAGGTATGCGGGTATTCTAATGGGCTGCAGATAGGTATGCGGGTATTCTGATGGGCTGCAGATAGGTACGCGGGTATTCTGATGGGCTGGTGACAGGTACTCGGGTACTTTGATGGGTTGGTGACAGGTATTTGGTACTCTGATCAGCTGATGGCAGGTACTCTGATGGGCTGGTGACAGGTACTCGGGTACTCTGATGGGCTGGTGACAGGTACTCGGGTACTCGGATGGGCTGGTGACAGGTACTCGGGTACTCTGATGGGCTGGTGACAGGTACACGGGTATTCTTATGGGCTGGTGACAGGTACTCGGATACTCAGATGGGATGGTGACAGGTACTTGGGTACTCTGATGGGCTGGTGACAGGTACTTGTGTACTCTGATGGGCTGGTGACAGGTACTTGGATACTCTGATGGGATGGTGACAGGTTCTTGGATACTCAGATGGGATGGTGACAGGTACTTGGGTACTCTGATGGGCAGGTGACAGGTACTCTGATGGGCTGGTGACAGGTACTCAGGTACTTTGATGGGCAGGTGACAGGTACTTTGATGGGGTGGTGACAGGTTCTCTTTATTACTGGGGGGGGGGGCAATCAGTGTGCTTGGTGTGTACACTAAGCGGTAACAAGCTGTTACCGCAATCTCCTTCTCACATCACTGCGGTTTGTTTACATCATGTGACCGGCTGTGATTGGATACAGCCAGTCACGTGGTAAAGAGCCAATTTCGTTGGCTCTTTACCCTGATCGGAGCTGGGCTTTGTCCCAGATACAAGCCTCAACCCCGATCGCTGCTCTGTGCGCCCCCTGGGGCGTGCACGTGGATCTCGTAGTGACCGGTCACGTGGTAAAGAGCAAATTTCATTGGCTCTTTACCCTGATCAGGGAGGGGCTATGTCCCAAGGGACATGCCCCATCGCCGCGCTGCGGGTTCCCAGGGGCCCGCAGTAGCAGCGAGAAGCAGCGGACGTCATATCCCGCCCGGATCGACGGAGGGTTCCTGCCGACTTCATTTTACAATGACTTGGTAGAGAAGTGGTTAACAGCATTGGGCGAAAGTGACTTGTGACGTCGCTTCCGCCCTGCCATGTTATGACTTGGCTCACGGACACAGGGGGGAGAGGAACTGATCATTTCCACTGCTGCCGGCGGGTTCGGTAAGCGGCGGAGATGACCTGAAACCGGCGAAGGGGGGGGGGGGGGCACCTCTCCCGCCACTGCTAAATGTGATCTCGCGGCAAATCCGCTGTGGAGAGCACTTTTATCTGGTGCAGAATCGCCTACTGAAAAAAGATACCGGGGGTTATGGTAGCTATCTGCTACCATAGCAACGGTATTCCACTTCAAACCGCCGCCGTAAAATGACGACCAGCAGTCTTGAAGTGGTTAATGACACCGTCAGGATCATGTGTATAAATCACCACTGGGTATTTTATTTTTTGCTAAACAAACAAAAAAAAACTTTTCTTTGCTTCCGTTATAAAAGTTTGCAAATAAGTCATTTTTCTTGTTCGCTGAAGAGGCGGCACTAATGGGTACTTATCAGCGGCACTGATATGCTGCACTGATGGGGCTGCATTGATAATCAGGGAACTTATGATCATTGCCCTGATTATCAGTGTAAATGTCCCTGTCACAGGATAGCCGGTTATATGCTTTCCTTTCCTTTCCTCACACTGACCACGCTGAGGAAAGGAAATTGAGATAAACGTCATTGTGATTGGACACAGTTGATCACATGGTAAAGGGCCAATGTGATGGACATTTTGCCTCGATTTGTATCCAAAGGACACAGTGATAACAGCGTGCCCCAAAGGCTCTGGAACTAGAGGACCGCACTGTAGCTGACTTTCGGCTATAGTCTGGTCGGCAAGTGGTTAAAGTAATACCTGGTGATCTATGAAGTTCATTGTTGGGGCACTTTCTGTTATAGCTTAGTAATGTACTGCATTTTTGTGTTGTCACCCTGTCACGTGTGCCCCTGGTGGAGAATACAGGCATTTGTGCTGGCACAGGCATAATTAACTGTTGTTGCTCAGGAAGACCTTACTTCTAAATGGAGTTAGGCCAATTTTGAAGCAAATGCATGTAGGCTGAAAGTGGCTATAGGAAATCAGCCTCGCTCAGATGCATTCAGATGGAAAAATTGTAAAAATAGTATTTTAGGGAAACAACCCAGTAATTATTCGATGATTTAGCAAACAAGATGTCATCCATTTAGGATTTAAATCTACTTCAACCCTTTTATTCCCAATGACATGTAACACACGCTGTTCCCTGGTTCTCTCTGTCATCCTCTGAACCCAGGACCACAAAATAATTCTTCAGGATAAAAAAACAAATTATTACCATTTAATGAAATAAAAAGAAAAAAAAAATTAAAGTGTGTTTTCCCCTGCATACGCAATTACATAAATATATGAGCACCAATGATGTATGTACATATGTTAAAGCAGATTGCCCATAAAACACCTATTCCGTATGAGCACCCACGCCAGACTGAGAGAAATAAGTGTTGTAGAGGTTTAAGTATCACTTGTATAAAAGTTTTGAGTGGGGCAGTTTGTCACAATTTTGTGGGCTCATACATTTATAATTCCTCACATATTTAGCTACTAAAAAATTGGGGATGGTATTGTGTTTGCATATTGGGTGACGTTGTTTTCAACTCTCATGTTTTTATTGTACAAGTTCCTATTTAGAAAATATAATGTTTTGGGGTTATAAGTAATCTTTAGCATGAGGGGGGGGGGGGAGAGAAATTTTGTCCAGTAGTGACGGGTTAGGCAAAGCCTGATCATCACTTAACATCATATATCTTTCACCACAGAGGTATTATTTTCAGTAGAAGAGAACTTTCTTTAAAACTGCTAATCTATTTACAGCAACCTCCCACGACACAAATTTCAGACTGGTTTTGTCTTGGTTGATTGAGAACTTGCCGTTAACATGCTGCATGCAGAAGAACGGAGCAGCAGAAAGACACAGGATTTTGAGCTTTGAGAGAGCTATGAAAACACTACTGATACATATGTGCTTAGGTCAAATTTCATGAATCAGGCTTACATCCACGTTAACATAATTTAGAAAATACAATGCAATTAAAGCGTGCAGCTTGTAAATCAAGTGCAGCAGTTACATGGTCAGTCAGCCTTAAAAGAATAGATAAGGTAAAATGTCTTTTTTTTTTTTTTTTTTTCGTTTTGGATAGAAAGAGGGGGATTAGAACCCTGTCAGATTTTATTGCTGTCAGTGCCCCCGTTAAGAAGATCCACCCTCTCTAACTGTCCTGTTTACCATTATCATGGAAAGTGAACATAAAAGAAAATCCCAAATGGGGGAATCTTCCAATGGGGACACTAGTTCTGGTAACCCGGGGGCCTCAAGGGATTCCCTTAATTTGCAGGGATTTCCTCTCACAGCCTGTTCGGCTATAGGTCAGAAAGTGAAGGCAAATCTCCTTAATGGGACACAGATGGAAAAAAGTCCTTTGCTCTATCCAAAAAAAAAAAAAAAAAAGTTTTGCCTATGGTTCTACTTTAACCCTTCCAGCATAGTGAGTACCTGTGTGGGCAATCCCTTGCTCTGCACCCAGTATAGTAGATCATAAGTACAAGAGTAGCGGTCCAGGGGACCCAACTCTCTATGGGCCCTTCCAGATTATTTGATTCTTCTGTCTTAAGGGCTGGTTTAGCACCTGGCTTCCCAGTCTTTGGTTTTAACAGCCTGGGTGTTGAAGCCTGAGTTCTGAGGGGCCTGTCAGATTTGGTTATCCTTACGCTCTTTAAAGCTAGGAAATTGACTCCAATAATCACACCTGTAAGGCATATTTCTCTTGGTGTTGGTCAAGTGAATTCTATTAAAGGAAGTTCTTCATGAGACCCATCCTGTCCTTTCTCTTCTCTGGAAAAACATCCATTCCACACCTTAACTTTTACATCTTATGGAGGGTTCACAGCCAACACAAACACCACAAATATTGGCCTTAACGGTTCTTTTTCGGAATGCTTTCATCTCACTCCTTTGTGAAGACCTTCCTACCAAGTGTCGCCAGGTTCTCTTGCTTGTTCAGAAACTACATTATGAACCTATTAGGGATATTCTTCTGTCCACCCTTACTCACAAGGTTTCCTTTTTTGTTGCCATTACTTTAGTGAGATGAGCAACTGAGTTGGCAGCCTTAACTTGTAAAGAACCCTTCCTTTGCTACACAAAGAGAAGGTTGTTTTGAGGCTCAAGGCTTCATGGTCTTTTCCTTTCACCTTAAAGAAGTAAACCCTCTTTGTTTCTCCTGATTACCCTGCAATATAAAAGCATAATAGACTAGTATGCATTGCATACGCTCCAGGAAGCGTCCATCTTTGCCCCTCTTCCTTCCATGCGATTTGCCGAAGCCGTGTGATGTCACTCCCGCGCGTGCGGGAGCCTCCTATCGCGGCACACTGCCTCCGTGCCGTTTCTTCACTTTGCATGTGCCTGATGACGTGGGCACATGTGAATACACTGCATATCTCCTAAACCGTGCAGGTTTGGGAGATATGCAGGGAACCTACAGGTAAGCCTTATTATAGACTTGACAACCACTTTAAACAGGACATTGTTCTGCCATCCCGCTGCCCTGCTCCTAAACATCCTAAGGAGGTTTCTTTCTCTTGTCTGGATGTGGTATGCACTGTTGGGGTTTATCCTTCATCTACTGCTCCCTTTCAACAGTCTGATTCCTTGTTTATCATTCCCGAAGGTCCCCACAGAGGACAACCTACTTCAAGTTCCACTATCACCAGTTTTATTTGACAGCTCATCATTCAAACCTATGACCAAAAGGGCAAGGTTACACCTTTCCTTATCAAAGTACAGTTCCCCCGATCAGTTAGTACTTTGTGGGTTTTTCAGCATCAGGCATCTGTTTCTTAGAAATCAAAAGCTGCCATCTGGATTTCTATGTACGTTAGGTTTTACCAGGTGAACGTTCAGGCCTCAGCTGACTCGGGCTTCAGTCATGAGGTTATATAGGTGGGCTCTGTAGGCTGTATTGAGCCAACTCTGTTAACCTGTTGGGTATTGTGGGTTTGTTAGCATTTTGGTGCTGTTGTCCAACTCTCAATTGGGCTGCTTTTGGACATCCCAATGTACCTAAATACATCATCCTGTGTTTAACGTACAAATAAGAAACTCTTGTGTTTTTTTTTTTTTTCTTTTTTTTTTCTTACTGTAATATGCTTTTCTTGGATTACATTAATGGTCATGGGTTCCTCCCCACTGTTATGACCCACTACTGTTGCTGCTTGCTAAAAAGGCTGTCCTCAGTGTCCAATCCCATGAAGGCACCAGCATAACCCAATGTACCTAAATAATTAATCCTTGGTCCAATAATGTACTCCAAGAAAAGTATTTTTATTTTAAATCTTATTTTTCTGCCTTTGTCTTAAGGTAGACAGTAGAAATATTAAAAAGCGTGTGAGGTATTACCTTCTACATTATCTACTCATCCATGGTAAATTTCAAAATATTGTTTAACCAAAAGTTAAACTTCAGTTCAACTTTTCCATAGATCCATAGACTACACAAAAGCAGCTGTACATTGCATAAGATATTGTATGTGATTCAATTTAAATTTATATTTTTTAGGGGAACTTTCTGCCTGTGACTGCTGGTGTTTACTAGTTTGAATATATGCCGGGTTATAATGCAGCTTACCTTTCCCACCATTGATATAATAAGAAGTAAATATTCTCCTGAAGTCTAATAATAATTCTCTTTGTTTTAATTCTATAGAGTCTTGTTAGCCGTAAACGTGTACATGAAACAGACTCGGAAGCCAGTACTTCATCATTCTCAGAGACAACGACCCAGCGTGAAAAGAAGGCAAAAAAATGAGACTTTTTTTCGTTGCGCACTGTGACTTTTTTTTTTTTTTATATATTTGTTTTTTTTATATATGTATATAGTAGTCAAACTCTGTTTTTTATGCATTACTTCTTGGCGCAGCTCTATATTTTTCTAACGGTTCTTATAGCTACATACAATATTTTCTGATAAAAAGGAATGTGTATTTTTAGAACTGGACATGTGTTGTGTAATGCCTGGGATATACTGTACAATCTTCTAAAATGGAAAACACAAGTATGGTTATGTAGAAATGCTGCTTAGGGGCTGTGAACATCCAGGTAGCTTAGTGGCACTTACTGTAATTCACTGCCCAAGCCAGGAACATCAATGTGTTTTTGCTGTAAATACACATTTCAACAAGTCAACATCCACCTCAAAATCATGTCATTTGAGCAAGAATAAAATTATAAATCAGGGCTGAGGAAAAATAAACTTTGTAAATAATAATCATCACCATTTATTATTTCAATGTTCCGTACACCCAAAATAGTTTTTTGGTAGGTGCTGGAGATTTAAAATACCTAATGGTTTCTTAATATCTTGGGGACTCTGGTGGTGAGATCTCTGTCACGGAGTTCCCAGGTGTGTTGGATTTTTTTATGTATTTTATTTTTGGGGCTGACTCTGCCCACCGGTGTCTACTTGTCACTAAAATATCATTTTTAGGTGGTTTGACCCTTTTGTGTTTGTCACATGTATTGGCAGGCACAGCTGAGAATCATTGGAGATTATTTCTTGTGTAGCTTTGTATACGTTTCCTAATTGCCCACGAGCAACATTTTAAGATTAGCCTTTAGGCGCAGAGATGCATGCTCGAGGAAACAAACTAGGTAATAAATACTATTATTTATAAGTATTATTAATAGTATGCCTTCTAAAACGAAATTTGCTAGAAAGATGTAGATATGCTTCAAAGTACAAGCTTACGTTTAAACCAAAACCCACTGACCTATAATCCTTGAACTCCTAATCTAACTTTGAATCCCCTTCTCAGGCCTGAAATCTTTGACGTCAGCCGCACCTACTTACTACCTCTCCCTAGACTTGAATTGGCCATATGCCAAAACTAGGGATGCTACAGGTACGGAACCATACAAGTTTTTGGGATGTTTTTTTACAGGAGCGTGCAGCAATGAAGAGGATTAAGGGCTTAAGCGTATATACATTGGAGAAGACCACTGATATTACAGAGAGATAAGTAGGTGGGGTTGGTTTAGAAAAGGTTAGGTTAGGCTGAAAAGATATGGCTAGTGGACTTAAAGCATAACTAAACCCTCATATCCTTTGTAGCCCAGGAAGCTGTCATCTTAGCCTCTACCTAATCTGCAGTTTCCATGATGTTTCAAATGTGATCAGTCTTGACAACAGCAATTTGATTGCTTGACAGTTTGGCTGAAAGCAGAACCTGCAGTGACTGTTATCATTTACAGCACGTTTTGAATATAACTGTTTTGGGAAATGGTTAAATCAATGGGTTTTGTTCCGCTTTAAACATCAACCGTTAAGTGTACCGATTTTGCCACATTTAAAGTGATTGTAAACCTTTTTTTTTTTTTTTTTATATGAAACATAATTTGCTTACCTGCTCTGTGCAATGGTTTTGCACAGAGCAGCCCCGGTCGACATTTACTATTGTCAGTGACGTCCAAGACGAAAGTCGGTTTGACAGTTCGTTAGTTTAACGACAACAGTTCTGACTAGTGTAAACTTTGTAGTACCTTTGACGTCTAATCCATCTCCGATTCTACTGTCGAAGGACCCGATGTTTCCTATACTCCCAAATCAATACGAAATTCAGGTGATCGGTATAGAAAAGTCGGATTGGATTGGAAAAGATTTGGTT
>BLSH010152871.1:370018-383292 GCA_018402905.1 Glandirana rugosa
GGCAATCCCCCCCCCCCCCCCCTCTTAATGCAGAGAAGGCATTAAAGTAAAAATCCTTACGGCTTTTAAAACCACTTTAAGTTATAGGACACAGTAATATAAATATAGGAAAACAGTAATATAACATTCCATAGTATTAAAAGACCTGTATGTGTAAATTGATATTCCATCCAGAATTAGGGCTAGTGGTCATTAATCTGTTCTTCATTCGACTTGACTATATCCATTATATATATAAGGCTCTCACTGTTGGAATTGATTTTCTACTAGGCCAAATTAGTGGCATTGTCTCTATCAAAATACAGCCACTGCAGTTGCCTTATTGTTCTCATCCTACATATTCTCTTTTACCAGAAATGTATTGTTAAACTTCCGCCAGAACTTTTTTCAGTCTTCATAAATTAGAAAATATTATTTGTATAAATTTTTTATATATGACCATTTTATAATGTTTTCAAAAATACCCCAACAAGGTGTAGCATGCGGTCCTAGGCATTCGTTTTTACATACCGCTGGGCTTATTCAGAGATACCAAGTAAAGTAGTACAACGTGCTAGAACTCAATGCCCTCAATCTGTTTAATTGATTTGACCAACATTTGAATCGAATTACTGTGGGCTACTACTGTTTGCACATAGCCTTTACTCTTTGTATTGCTTTCCTGAATAATTGTGTAAATAAGATATGTACATTTAGTCTTTCACTGACTGCAAATAGTGAATGTTTTCAGAATAAAGCTAGCCATACATGTAGCAGTTGGGACACTAGCCCTGACTTGCACTCAGGAGCAGAAGGCCCAGTCTTTTTAAAGAAAAAAAGATATCATGCATACATATTGCAAGTCCTCCCTAATCAAGTAATTTGGCTCTTGTGTAAACCCTACAGACTGTTCAGGAAACGGTATTGGCATGGCCCCCTCATACAGGCACTCATGTACAGGAACTCACAATAGTCACATGTATTGTGACATACTTTGGTGCGCTGTGTGTTTCTGACCCTTTTATACACTGCACTTGCATTCCCCAGAGATTGTTGTTCACAGTGCATGTGACTTCAGCTACATTAAATTGACTACTTCAGTGCTGTGTTCATATATATATCCGGATTTGTTCTGACCAGTTTGAAACTCTTTCTACTCCTCGTGTGTAAATAGTTATACAATATCATTGAGTTACCAGCAACTAGTAAAAAAAAATGAATACCTTTTTGTTGTGTTCCACAATAAATGATATGAAGCCTCTCTGGTGTATCATAAACATCATGCTCTCTAGTCATCAGAGCAAATGTGTTTTTTTTCAGATAAATAATAATCTTAAAGGGGAACTATAATCCACGATACCTACCTTGGCTCCCAGTGGTCCAACACTGGTGAGGTCCCTCTTGGCATCTTCTCCACATTTTTCCAGGTCTTGGTATTCAATCCCCTTGATTGACCAGTATGGACGACGTAATTCCCAAGCAGATGCAGGAGTTCAGGCATCCTGGCACAGTGTCAGAATGCTTACTGAGCTTCAAATGCCCAGCTCAATGTACAATCTAAAGCTGGTCATAGATGGATCGAATCTCGGGTAGTTCAGCACGGACCAGCTTAGATTCAATCCATATATGGGCAGGCTGATTGTACCCAAGTCAATCGATGGGTTGATACAACCAGCATTTTTGGATTTTTAGTATGCGATTATTGTCCATAGATATAGCCTCTAGCAGTAAGCACGTGTTCTCCCAGTAGGGATGGCTCCCCGCGCCCCACACCAGGAGAACACAAAAGCTGCACGGGAGGGTTTGCCCCATCCACACTGAGTGTGTTGATGGTGGAATTGTGTGATCTTCTTTCCTGCAACTCATGGTCGCAGGAAAGAAAATTGCATAATCTATGGCCTGCTTAAGAAAGACTGCAAGCAGGCAGATACGTTTTATCGTAGAAAAGTCATTGCAAGTCTCTTCTGCAATAAACAGCCTGCCTTCTCGCACAAAAAAAAAGACTTTACTTTAAAGATCACGTATTCCATTTTGGTATATGCGGCACTACAACAAAACACAGTACACACCTTCCAGAAGAAAAGCAGACTTGCCTCCTAAATCGCTTTTCCCAGTCAGCCCATAAACATACAGCTCCATAGAACAGCTGTCTTTTAGTCTAGACTCACACCTACGCGTTTTTACAGCATTTTTCAGTTTGCAGAAATGCCCTACAGTCCATTTAACATGGTTTCCTATGAATGCAGTTCACATCTGTGCGTTTTGCGGCGTTGCATTTTTTGGAAAGGGTCAGGGTCTTTTTTTTTTTTTCTCACCGCAGTTTGCGTTTTGCATACAATAGACTTCAATGGAGCTGCACCAGAAACGCAAGTGTTGCTTTTTTGATGCACTTTTACAGCTGTTTTGCATTTTTAAATCTGCCTAGCAAAGAACCGCGCCCCCCCCCCCCGCCCCACACACACACACACACAAAAAAAACAAAAACCGCAAATTGCGGGTTAAAAACGGGAGGAAACGCAGAAAGCACAGCCGCATAGGTGTGAACCTAGACTTAAAAGGGAGTAAGGAGCATTAGGCTTAATTCTCTAAGCCTAAAAACAGACATTCTAATTTAGCCATGTGAATATAATTTCCAAAACTGCTTGCAGTCAGCTGAAAACTTTTTTGAAATTATGTATACTTATCTGGGTATGTTAACTTTGTGATTTCAGCCTAAAGTGACATAACTGCTACCTGAGCACGGCAGTCATCGCTTTAGCACTGTAACCATTAATACAGATAACGAGTTCCCCTGGCTGCCCTGTAAAGTGGATCCGGTCATTTCCAACTTAAAATATAACTAAATGCAAAACTGTTTTTTTTTTTTTTTTTTTACAGAGTGGGGATAGATTAGAAGCTCTGTCCGTTTCTATTGCTAGCTGTGCACCCATTAAAGCTGTAGTAAACCGCAGGAAAAAAAAAAATAATTTGGTGCCAGGCAGTTTAAGTCATAATATGCTAGTATGCACCTCATACTAGCACATTATGATAGACTCGCCTGAAAACAAAGCCCTCCAGCGGTGTGCTGTCACCGCTATAGGTGCTTCCCGGTCTTTCTTCCGGGTTAGTGGGCTTCGGCCATACAGCATAGTCCATTCAGAGTCCCAGTGCGCATGCACCAGTAGGTTACCAGACACTTCTAAAGTAAATATCTCCTAAATGGTGCACATTTAGGAGATATTTGCTGTGCCCTATAGGTAAGCCTTATTATAGGCATACCTATAGGTAAAAATCAACATATTCCCATTTTAAGGAGATTCTCCCTCTCTATTTGTCCTAAGTACAATTAACATTGAAAGTGTTTCTTAAAATTTGGGAACCTTGGTTGGCGTATGCCTTCCCTACTCTCTCTCCAGCTAGTGTGGAACGTCTATGACTGACACCCCCGAGCCCCTATTCCTCTTTCCCTTTCCTTTTTGCTTTCTGGTGGGATTTCGCTCCCCTTTCTTGTTTTTATATAGGTCTGTACCATATTGGCACTGTTCTCTGGAAACCTGCTTGTCCATGTTTGCAACTGCCAGTTAGGTGAATCCTTCCTGGACCTCTGAGTTCCTGTGTTCATATCTATTACGTTTGGTCATTCTTGTCCTTCACTTTCTTTGGTACCATATAAGCCTTGTATTTACTTATGTTGTCAGTTTTAGCCCCAAGTGTGGGCAGACCTGGTGCTTTCCTTGTTATCCTTTTTAAATGGATTCAAATGATTGAATCCGAAAATGGGTAAAAAGTTAGAGGGGGAAATTTTTCAATGGGGACACTAATTCTGGTGACCAGGGAATTCTGGTCCCCAAGGAATTCCCTAAAGGCTCCTTTACACTTGCTTTGGCTTCAACACACATTAAAGCCCCTACTGTTCCAACAAGCTTTTATGATGTGTTATTGGGGCTTCGGTGGTGCTTCGATGAGGCTCTTTTGAAGCTTGGCCGATGCCCTGTGTGTTTATCTCACACCTGCAATTTCTCCAAAACAAAGCAAAGCTAAAACTGAATTACAGCCTCTGAAAAGACGCAGGTGCTTCAAGCGAGCTTCAAACAAGCTTTTCATAGACTTCTATGGAGGCGTTGAAGAGGCTTTGAAGCCTGGCTAAGGCCACATGGAGTATAATTTTTGACGCAAAGCTGAAGCGAGGCAAAGCCAACGCAAGGTGTAAACAGGACTGTAAGCTAACCATTTTATTTAGTGACGAGCTTTGACTGGCGTTAAGAGAGCTTTAACAAAGCCTGTCCGATGCCCTGTTTTGAAGCAAGTGTAAACGAGCCCTAAAGCTCTGTACACACGGGTTGAATGTCGAGTGGCATAGACTGGTTCAATAGAAACCGTCCAACATTCGGCACGTGTGTACTGCAGCCGGTCCGACAGAAGCTGGACGTTCCGGCTTCTGTCGAAGGGGCGTGGCCGAAAAAAGTCTGCCAACCGGCTCCCAATCAGCACTTTCGGTCAGTGGCTAAGAGCGCTGACCAGAGTGTCCTGGTGGGGGGCCGCCACCCTGTCAGAATACAATAGCACAGCAGGGGAGATTGCTGTACTAACATCGGATTGTTATTACAGCGGCTCTGACCTGCTGGACTAGGCTTTAATTTGCTGGGATTTCCTCTCACTTACTGTTTGGCTATGGGACAGGAAGTGAAGAGAAATCTCTGCAATGAGACACAGATTGTGAAAAAAAAAAATCTGATAGGGGTTATAACCCTCCCTTGCTCTATCCGAAAAAAAAAGTTTTGCCTATAGTTCTACTTTAAGCTGGCCATACACTATCTACTTTATAGTTACCAAAACTATGTAATATAAGGAGAAAGCTAAACAATATATTCAATTTGCATCTAATCAGGCAGGCTTTTGCATAGTTGATGGTAGATCTAAAGGAGATTATACAGTTGCCGACCGCCCGCCATGGCTTGACGGCGGCAACATGGCTCTCCTGCGCAAACCGCCGTCACCTGACAATCAGATTGTATATTATATGGTTACCAGTAGCCCCCTAAATTTCAGATCCGGATTTTGTTTTGAGATCTGAAGAGCTTTGTAGCTAAACAATGGCACAAACCATATCTTTCATTGGTTTGACTAACCTAAACCGAAAGCTGGTAAACTGTGAAATTTTTAGGATTTGTTGTTTTTGTGCAATTAAATAGTGTAGGCTCTAACATCTGGAGTGTAGAAATTTACTCCCTACAAATGAAACTCCTAGTAAATGTTCTCATGCCTCCAGTATATTGATTGGTAAGATAAAAAGGCACTTGTGGTTATATGATAGACCAGAAGTTATCACGTTGTTTGGGGCCTATAGGGAGACCGTGTGGGAAGGAGAAGTTCTAAAGAGAAAAGTCAGGGTTCGTATATCAGTCAGAAATCGACTGCAGTTCGCCGACAAAACTGGTTTTGTATTGTTTACAAGTTGCCTTTTAGGCCTCATGCACACAGGCATATTAACACACTCTTATATGCTGGATATTTCTGCCAGTTCCTGGCATGCTTGTTTTGGTGCGATATGCGTGTTTACAAGCATATGGCATTTTAAGTGCGTGCACATAATCTCATTTTATTGGATAGACTATTATTTTATTCACCTTTACATGCAGATTATGCCAGTAAGTTCCTCTCCAAGCGCAGGTTTGGGAGACAATTTGCATTGGACACTTTGCCTAAAACAAAGCTGCATTCAGAGGCTTAACAAAAAATTAAAAATGCCTCAGAGGGCTCATTTAAACCTGTGTTGCCCTCTAAAGATCAATTTATTTAATAAAACTATATCTGTTTTAAAAAAAAAAAAAAAAAAAAGGATCAATGTGTGGTGGAACGAATTTCAGAGGGAGTGACAGGCGGTGATGAGGCGTTCTGTCCTCACCTCTTAACACCTAAAACCACATGCATTGTGCAGAGTTGTGGCACAGTCCCATCCTTTTAAATGGGTCACATTCAGCGAATGGTACTGCACACCAAGTGTCACAATTGGGATACATTTTTCTGTGATGCAAAGCATCATGGCCTGTGTACACTCCTGCCTTTGCAGCTTAAAGGGAGGGGGCAATAAAAATGCAGCTCAGTCAAGTGTTTTAAACCCCCCCACAAGTGTAAATGAGACCCAAAAGCAGTGTTTTTGCCTGTGTTCATGAGGCTGTATACACTTGGATTCATGGGATTTGTGGATAACTGTCAAAAAGAAAGCAATTTACTTTATCCCGTATGCTAGTAAGATTGCTTTGTGGAAGCATGACAAAGCCTTTAAGGATCATTAGCGATCTCAAACATCAGAACACTTACACCCCCGCAGACACTTTCTGTAATGTAAGCAAATAACTCCCTAGACATATATAATGTAATATGACATCTATCACTATGTTTCTATTATGTGACTTGTCTCTCTCAGACATCTTTTTCTTGTCAGAAAGACATTGACAAAAATAGCTTTAATGATGTAAAATAATTCTTCCATTGCATTCGGTTATGCTTGAAACATGCAGATTGTTCTTGTCACACCAGGACAGCGATTTCAAATTAATGGATCTGCCTTCATGTCAGATAGCACAAGTTATTGGCTGCTTTGCCAAGTATGCACTTTAATAGCGTAAGGTTCTTTTTATAGACAGATGTTTTATGTTGTTTTGTAAATGTTTGGTCTCTTAAAGAATCTTGGTAAACACTGAAAGTTATATGCAACTAAAAAGATCACTCAAAACTAAACCTTCTGGCTCTAGGTCACTGGGGTAAAGGGAAGTTCTCAAATCCTTGGATGTGTGTCCATATGTAACTTCACATATTAATACTGACTACTATTGCTTACGCACTATGTACGCCTGTCATAGCCAACCTCTCCTTTTTGAGAATTTTAGATGCCTGATCTAATGGTTTCAATACTTTGAGCCACTGATTCTGAGCAAGCATAAGTTATTTTGACACATTCCTGAAAATGAATCACATGCTTATTCTAGGTCTGTGAATCAAAAGTATTAAAACCAGGCCAATAGCATTTTGAGCAGGAGGCCAAAATTCTAATTCTAGGGATTCGTTGTTCTGAATGTCCAGCAAGGTGTATAATTTGAAGCACAAAAGTCATTCCTAACATGTACTAGTGTGTAAAGAAATGGGAAATGATACACCAGTATGTTTCTTGTGGCAGGTTCCTTTTGATACATATTTGGTTTAAAATGTTCCCAAAGCTTTTGTATGTTTCTATAAACTGTTTAAAAAAAATAAATGTATTTTGGTTTGGTGGCTCTCACTGAATTTTTTTTTTTTTTTTTAGGTTTTATAAATGTTGGCAATAAAGTTGCACCTTGTACAGATTTTCAGAGTCTGGTGTCTTCTTTACAGTTGTATTTTATTTAGCTAAATATTATCGGTTGTCAACGTGCCATCTAGAGTCCTGAAGACATTTTACGCCTGAAAGGGGCCACATCATCTAGTGTACAGCCGGGGCCAAAAGTTTTGAGAATGACCCAAATATTCATTTTTCCCAAAGTCTGCTGCCTCAGTTTTTATGATGCCAATTTGCATATATTCCACAATGTTATGAAGAGTGATCAGATTAATTGCAATTAATTGCAAAGTTCCTCTTTGCAATGAAAATGAACTTCATCCCATAAAAAAAATTTCCACTGCATTTGTGAGGAAGGCTTCAAGGCACCCTAGAAAGTCCAGCAAGTGCCAGGACCATCTCCTACAGTTGATTCAGCTGTGGGATCAGGGCACCACCAGTGTAGAGCTTGCTCAGGAATGGTAACAGGCAGGTGTGAGTGCATTTGCAAGCACAGTGGGGCAAAGACTTTTGGAGGATGGCCTGGTGTCAAGAAGGGCAGCAAAGAAGCCACTTCTCTCCAGGAAAAACATCAGGGACAGACTGATCTTTTGCAAAAGGTACAGGGATTGGACTGCTGAGGACCTAGGGTAAAGAAATGTTCTCTGATGAATCCCCTTTCTGATTATTTGGGGCATCCAGAAAAAAAAAAACTTGGCTGGAGAAGGCAAGGTGAGCACTACTATCAGTCCTGTGTTATGCTAATAGTAAAGTATCAGACCATTCATGTGTGGGGTTTTTTCTCAGCCTAGGGAGTGGGCTCACTCACATTGTTGCCTAAGAACACAGCCATAAATAAAGAATGGTACAAAAACCTTCTCCAAGAGAAACTTCTCCTAACCATCTAAGAACAATTTTGTGGCAAGCAATGCTTTTTCCAGCATGATGGAACACCTTGCCATAAGGCAAAAGTGATAACTAAGTGGCTTGGGGAACAAAACAACAACATTTTGGGTCCATGGCCAGGAAACTCCCCAGACCTTAATCCCACTGAGAACTTGTCAATCCTCAAGAGGCTGTTGAGCAAAACAAACTCCAAGCATTGATTATGCAAGAATGGGCTGCCATCAGTCAGGATGTGGCCCACAAGTTGATTGACATTATGCCAGGGTGAATTGCAGAAGTCTTGAAAAAGAAGGGTCAACACTGCAAATATTGACTCTGCATAAACTTAATGTAATTGTCAATAAAAGCCTTTGACTCTTATGAAATATGTGTAATTATACTTCAGCATACCATAGTAACATCTGACAGAAAGCTCTTAAAACACTGAGGCAGCAGATTAGTGAAAATTAATATTTGTGCAATTCTCAAAACTTTTGGCGACGGCTGTAGTATAGCGGTGATAGTAAACAGAGTTCATGTCTTGTTGCCATTCACTGTAGCTAAATCTTCTCATTATTTCTTGTATTATGATGGGTGGGGAGATAAAGCAGATAAGTGTTCCTCCTGTGTACTTGGATCATTATTAAACGCTTTCACATAAATGAAAACTATTGAAACTCATTTTCATTCTGCAAATGGGAGTTAACTGGCTGTCATGCATAAGTTGTTTCCTCAACACCCAGAGTCACTAACCTGGAGCAAGTAGGTAGATGACTTTTGCTTTTTAGGCTACATTTGCATAGGTATGTAGCCATGGTGCAAATCTCATCGGTGACTGCTGGCTTTGCTGCCGCTGTCAACAGTCTGTAAATACAATGTACAGGCTTAGCAGCTGCTGCTGACTGCACATAGCCGTCAATCCCAGCAGCAGGAATTGGAAGATTGGAATTGGACTGTAAGATTTTCCTCTGAGTTGACCTTTGTTGCATTAGACCTTTAATGAATGAACAAATCATATCGAATTCATTCATTATTTTCGCTATAATTTTTTTGTTATTCATTGAATTTCGTTATTTTTTTCTTCGGACACTCGGATGCATCCGAATGATGCAAAATCCGGCCGAATTTCGATTCGTTAGGAAGCGAATTGCACATGTCTAGAAATCCCTATGTATAGTGAATAGCCCATTTTCCTTTAGTAAATCAACCCCCGTGTGCCAGCATAACAGCCAGGGGAAGAATGTTATCCTACTCTGCTTGCAATTTGGTTTTAGGTGTACGGAACCAAAGTGGACAAACTACTCTACCACCATCAATGAATATGCACATTCAAAAAGGTATTTAACTTCAGTCTATAAATCATTTTGCAATACACAGAATTGTTTTTACTGGCTGTGTTAGCTGCAAGTTTTGTTGGCGACAACCTGATTGAATATTAAATAAAATGTGTCCTGTAAAAGAATTAGATGTTCCAACTTGGCAGATTTCCATCCTTCTTAACTAAACACAGAACAGGAGCTATGGGAGGGGTAGCCAGGTAAGCCGAGCTGCTTAGAGAAGAAGAATGACTTTAGTGCTTCTCCTGTAAATTTAAGGATGAATTTCTCCCGGGTGACTGCAACTACAGAGGTCTTTGTGGGTTTGTATTAAAAGGCCATGTACTGTTTGATAAGAATATGTCCAAAGCCTGGCTGCAGGTTCCCTTTAAACATACACACTTCCTGCTATTGTTCCATGTACCCTGTGTTTTTTTTTATAGCACAGCATTTCAAAGATCTGTACAGTGAGTGTTTTCTTAATATTCTTTAATGAATCTAATTACAAATGTCACATCATGGCATCCGCTATCTCTTGGGAATTCTCATGTCCCTGACCAAAGTTCAGTTTCCGAAAGTCATCTTTGATATCGAGGAATGATTTGTTCTTTGTTTCTGGTACAACGAAGTAAATAAAAGTGGCTATTAAGATGCACACCGCGAGAAAAAACAGGAAGCAAAACTGGTTTAACCCATTCTGGAAAGAAAAGAAAAAAAAAAGCAGTATAGTAAAATGCAATCATCATAGTTCATCACATAATGATATGACTGTTGTCCAGTTAGGATTAACTGCTATTGAAAACACTTTATGATCATTAGTTGCAAAATACAAATAATTTTGGAAGATGATCAAAATTTATGAAAAGGAAGAACCAAAACTGTTTAACACCCAACTATTTCCACAATCGTGAAAAGGCATAGGCATCCTTATAGCCATAAAGTACTGTATGTTTAAGTGTAGCATCAATTTTGTTGAATAAAAACCAATCCCCTCTAGGAAAACCAAGTTGAATTGCAAGTATTTTCACAAATGTTTTTGCAGATTCATACTTTTTTCGGTTTGGAAGAAATTTGTCATGTTTCATGTAAGTGACATATGACATTACTGTAGTTTACATCATTTCTTATATGACAGTTATATACTTTGTCATGCTATATAATTTCATAGCAAAACATGGGGTTTCTATTAACATATTTGAGAATAAAGCTATTGTCCGTTTTACTCCTCTCCCTGCTTCTCTAATTCACTCACTGCCTTTCCTAAGAGCCTGTAACAATGGCCACAATGCAAGCAGTCTTGGAATCTGGCATCGGTGGTTCAAGTGGGACAGAAAGCTGTCTCAATTCTTTTGTTTACCAGGAAATGAATCTTTTATCAGATACTTGCATAACTAAAGAGATGCTGGGGGTGCAGTGTTTCCTAATAAAACAGTCGGACCGATCATGTGAAGGCAGACAAACTTACGTACCATTAATGCTGATATATGCGCACTGAAATAAAGCTTGCAAATATTCTTAAAAATGTAACTGACAAAACTCGTTTCATATGAATCCTGCCCTAGGGTCAAGGGTTGTCAAACTGACCTAAAATCCAGATGCTCTGTGCACTTAAATGAAGTAGATGTAGTGAATACAAATCACAATGAATGCAGATTCCAAATAAAAACAATTAAAATATAAGCATGCCTAGTGATAATGAAAGTCCAAATGGATTCCAGCATGTATATGAAACCACGTTGAATCACTGTCTGTATTAACATGATGCAGAATGGTCCTTTAAATGTTCACCACGCAATATAATAAGTGTGATCCACCACCGCCACCAGGAAGGCTTACCAGAACTGAATAACAAGGGTGTTTATCGATATCCCCCACCGGGGGTAAAGAGATCAACTCCTCCAAAACTCTTCCTGGGAAGCCTCTCAATGTCTCAACCCTGCACCGGTAACAGTCACAGTGCCTCATAAGCAATAAAGTCTCATAGTGAAGTACGTCAAATTGAGAGCCTTTATTCCTTATGAGGCACTGTGACTGTTACCGGCACGGGGCAGAGACATCTTAAGAGGCTTCCCGGGAAGAGTTTTGGAGGAGTTGATCGCTTTACCCCCAGTGGGGGATATCCATAAATGCACTTTTCATTCAGTTATGGTAAGCCTTCCTAGTGTCAGTGGTGGATCACACTTATTATATTGAGCACCCTGGGTGTCACTCCATTCCTTGCATGGTGAACATTTAAAGGACCATTCTGCATCATATGAATATAGACTGTGATTCAAAGTGGTTTCATATACATGCTGGAATCCGTTAGGACTTTCATTATCACTAGGCGTGCTTATATTTTAATTGTTTTTATTTGGAATCTGCATTCAATGTGATGTATATTCAATACATCTAGAGCAGCCTTTTGTTTTTGTTATATAGTAATACCCTATTGTGTCTATTGGCTGCAGCTCTTTTAGAAGACTCTAGCGCGGTGTCTTTTTATTTATTTATGAAGTAGATGTAGTGACTGGAGGAGAACCATAAACAAATGATACTTACTACTATGAAAGGGAAGACCATTCCTATAGCAAAAAAGCTGATCCAGTTTACAGATCCTCCTATCATGAATGCTCCAGCTCGTGCTGACTGTGTAAATAATTCTGCAGTTAAGGTATTTGTAACTCCACCTGTGAAATTAAGGCGAAAAATATCTTGATGATGTAATATGATGGGCCATCAACACAAAATCGAGCTGTCTGTTCCTCGTGCTGCATTCTGATAGAGAGACCACAAATAAGTGCAATTTATGTGTAGCTTATCTTACCTGGCCCTAGTCCAAAGCTCAATATAAATGCAAGCACAGCAGACATGCTTAAATATGGCACCCATGGATAAGCTTCCTATAGGAATGCAAAAAAGTATTACATAGTTATTTGGTGCAGCAAAATGTTCTGTATCACTGCTGTATGGCTGTGTTTATTAATACTACATCAAATATCTTGAATTCCATGCACATTTTTTTAACCTGACCAATTACGCAAGCGTAAATTATTCTGGTCAATGAAATTAATTAATGCCCAAACACTTGAAGCGCCTAAACATGTTACATGCTTTTACAAGCATCAAGCTTTTTTTTCTGCCAAAATGCCCCTGGCAGGAGGAATGACGTCCAGTGTGTACGAGGTTTACCTGAAGCCCTGAAGAAAGATGAGTATTACTGGCTCCCGAAACACATTTGGCTGCTTTTTAGTGCAAACCAATTAATCAATTTGGAATCAATATTTAGTCTGGTGATCCTTCTATTGGTACATGTTCTTTTCTAATTTTTTTAATGGGGACATATATACAGTTGTGCTCCGGTAACCTTCTTCACCTGTGATCTGTTTGCTTGTAATTAGTGTGTGTGTGTATAAAAGGTCAATGAGTTTCTGGACTCCTGACAGACCCTTGCATCTTTCATCCAGTGCTGCACTGACATTTCTGGATTCTGAGTCATGGGGAAAGCAAAAGAATTTCAAAGAATCTGCGGGAAAAGGTAGTTGAACTGTATAAAACAGGAAAGGGATATAAATCGATATCCATGGAATTGAGAGTGTCAATCGGCAGTGTTCAAACTCTAATCAATTCTGTTGAAACCAAACCACGGTCAGGTAGACCAACTAAAGTTTCAGCCACAATTGCCAGGAAAATTGTTTGGGATGCAATCACGGAGGAATAACACGTAGAACTTTGTCGGTGTGGTGTACAAAAGTCTCTCAGGACTTCAATGAACACCCAGAAAGAAACGTAGGGTTTGTTAAAAGGACCGTTAACACCGACTTTGAAATCAACCAGATGGA
>BLSH010152871.1:386561-398213 GCA_018402905.1 Glandirana rugosa
GAAATGGGAGTAGCATCAAATTGGTCTGCATGGCTGTCTTCCCAGAAGGAAGCCTCTTCTAAAGATGATGCACAAGAAAGCCCACAAACAGTTTGCTAAAGACGAGCAGACTAAGGCCATGGATTACTGGAACCATGTCCTGTGGTCCAAAATAAACTTATTTGGTTCAGATGGTGTCAAGCATGTGTGGCGGCAACCAGGTGAGGAGTACAAAGACAAGTGTGTCTTGCCTACAGGCAAGCATAGTGGTGGGAGTGTCATGGTCTGGGGCTGCATGAGTGCTGCCGGCACTGGGGAGCTACAGTTCATTGAAGGAACCATGAATGCAACATGTACTGTGACATACTGAAGCAGAGCATGATCCCTTCCCTTCGGAGACTGGGGCCGCAGTATTCCAACATGATGATAACGACCCCAAACGCACCTCCAAGACAACCACTGCCTTCCTAAAGAAGCTGAGGGTAAAGATGATGGGCTGGCCAAGCATGTCTCCAGACCTAAACCCTACTGAGCATCTGTGGGGCATCCTCAAATGGAAGGTGGAGGAGTGCAAGGCCTCTAACATCCGCCAGCTCTGTGATGTCGTCAAGGAGGAGTGAAAGAGGACGCCAGTGGCAACCTGTGAAGCTCTGGTGAACTCCATGCCCAAGAGGGTTAAGGCGGTGCTGGAAAGTAATGGTGGCCACACAAAATATTGACACTTTGGGCCCAATTTGGACATTTTCACTCATGTTGCCAGCGGTTTAGACATTAATGGCTGTGTGTTGAGTTGTTTTGAGGGGACAGCAAATTTACACTGTTATACAAGCTATGCACTCACTACTTTACATTGTAGCAAAGTATCATTTCTTCAGTGTTGTCACATGAAAAGATATAATAAAATATTTACAAAAATGTGAGGGGTGTACTCACTTTTGTGAGATACTGTATTTATTAGTCAGAAAAGCCCCTCTGCTCCTCTTCTTAGGTTCCTCCTTCTTGCTAGGGCCTCGCTTTCCCTGACTTCATGGATGATGCCTTCTGGCTGCCATGCCATTGTCCAATGGGTCTGCCTCAGTGGCTAATAAGAATACTCTTGGTGGACAGGAGGATGACAGATGGTTGAGTTTTGCTTTAAAATCAGGAAAAGTCATGTCCCAGTATAAAGTGAAAGTAAATCTAGAAGGGACACAAAATGAACAGTTCTGTCTAATAAAGATGTTGTGCTGTCTCTGCTTTTTGGACTTGCTCTTTGTAAAATGTAGTATAAGTTCACTTTCATTTCATGTTGGTATTATCTGTTATTCCCCTTTAAGGCCTCATACACACGGGCGTATCTAAAAAAATAAACAAAACGTCGGGTCCGACGTCAAGGAAAAAAAGTCGACGTTTTTCGGCGTTATGCATTGGCGTTTTTGAGCGTTAGTGAGCGTCGGCGTCAATAGGCGTTTTTTAAAAAAAAATCATCCCTCTGCTATTTTTCAACCTAAAAACGTCGGCATCAAAAAACGCCGGGAAACGCCGGTACAATATTAGGTGGCGTTTGTTGGCATATTGTGGCGTCGGCGTCAAAAAATGTCAAAACGTTACAGCCTCAGAACGCGATGGCCATGGGTTCTACTTTCTGCTCACTAACGCCAACGCCACCTACAGCTCAAAAACGCCGACGTTTTTATGGGGCCATTGACTAACATGGAGAGCTGCAAAAAACGCCAGAAAACGCCGGCGTCAAAAAACGTCCGTGTGTATGAGGCCTTAAACATTTGTTATTTTATTTTTTTTCAAAAAATAGTGTATACAGTGAAATATAACTAAAAATAATACTGCTCATATACATGGAAGAAACATCACAGAAAGTACAATTGAGACAGATCTTGTACACATGAATAGTGAAAGCTAGGGTAACAATACAAGATCTTGCATGAAGGTTGGTTAAGCATGTTAGAGATAACTAAACATTTGACAAGAAGCAGAAAAGAGTGTTACATTTAGGGATGAGAGTTCCAATGTACTCGATTCTGCAATCTCTGTAGTAGTACAGAGACAAAATTGCTCAAAGGCTGTCTGGTTGAGTAGAAGTGTACAAGAAAGAACAAAAAAATACATTTAAAGTGGGAGGGGATAATGAGAGAAAGGGGAAAAACGCATCACCTCCAAAATGCCTATGTTTGTGTCCCACAATCTTTTCCAGAGAATACAGGTACACCCTCCACTTTAAATGTCTTGTGTATCAGGTAGAAACGATAATTATCTGGTATTCTAATCCAAGGGGGGCAACACAGAGAGAATGGGAGGGAAGAGAACTGGTAAAAGAGGAGAAAGGGTAGATAACTGATGGGGAATGAGAGAGGAAGTTGAGTATCAAGATGTCCAGACAGAAAATAGGAGCCACATACTCATTGCATTTTTTTCAAATTGAATCAAGGGTAATTTATTAACCCAAGTTTAATTCAGTTATTTGATGGCTTTATAGGTTTCAGAGGGTTGGAAGTCGTTCCATGCTTACCATGCGTTAAACTGAGTTAGTCTGTCTCGTTTGTAGTGCATAATGGATTCCATATGAATGTGATCTACATGTTCTACCCACTACTTCAGAGAAGGAACTGGGGGAGATCTCCAAAGTCTGGGGATCAGAGCTCATGCTGTGCTTATCAAGTGTCTGGTCAAATGTTTGGGTGGGAGATTGAAACCATCTGTTTCAACATGTAGTAGAAAGATTTCTGGAGATTAAGGGAAGTTCAGGACTTTGACTTGCATAACCAATGAATGGATTTTTTTTTCCAGGTTTTTAATGGTGTGCAGAACCAGAAGATGTGGCTCAGAGCGCCATTATGTTGTTCCCCTTTTAGAATCAAGCGCTCCTCCTGTGATTTGCAAGCTTGTAAATTGGAGCCCCATCCACCCACGACCACAGTGCACTATTGTATGGAGTCCCGTTACTGTTTACTAGTACATTTATAATTAGGAATTATTAGGCACAACACGAAACTAGGATAATTTTAGATTCACATGCTTCTCCTGTGATTTGCAAGCATGTGAATCCCCATTCACCCTGACGGTGTTATCACCGTGCACTAATGTAAGGAGCCCCATTAATTTTTTCTCTTACTAGTACATTCATAAGTAGGAATTATTAGGAAAGACACACTAGGTTTATTGTATCACGCATTATTACATGTTTGCATTATCCTTTCATATACCGCGTGGATTCAGTCCTGTGATACACTCTTGAGAAAGACACAATCAACCTTTTTCTTTTTACTTCAAGTTACAGAAATCTCCTGGGGTACAATAAGAACTTCCCATCAGAAGCTGCTCATGAGATATAGATGTGATAGCAAACTGCAATGGGCATGAAATAAAGTAAAACAACTCAGCAAGCAAATTCTCTGTTCACACAGAAAAATGGGTCTAGTTAACTCTGTAAAATTAAGACAAAATTCTACTACTAAATATTAGTATTCAAATACCTTACACATACAGTATCTGCCCATAACTTCTTTGTCCCTACTTGTCCCTCTAAATAAGTAGCAGTTGGTAGGTACAGTATCTGACAAAAGTGAGTAAACCCCTCACATTTTTGTAAATATTTTATTCTATCTTTTCATGTGACAACACTGAAGAAATGACACTTTGCTACAATGTAATGTACTGAGCGCACAGCTTGTATAACAGTGTACATTTGCTGTCCCCTCAAAACAACTCAACACACAGCCATTAATGTTTAAACCGCTGGAAACAAAAGTGAGTACACCCCTAAGTGAAAATGTCCACATTGGGCCCAAAGTGTCAATATTTTGTGTGGCCACCATTATTTTCCAGCACTGCCTTAACCCTCTTGGGCATGGAGTTCACCAGAGCTTCACAGGTTGCCACTGGAGTCCTATTCCACTTCTCCATGACGACATCACGGAGCTGGTGGATGTTAGAGATCTTGCGCTCCTCCACCTTCTGTTTGAGGATGCCCCACAGATACTCAATAGGGTTTAGGTCTGGAGACATGCTTGGCCAGTCTATCACCTTTACCCTTCTTTAGCAAGGCAGTGGTCATCTTAGAGGTGTGTTTGGGGCCGTTATTATGTTTATAATACCTCCCTGCGGCCCAATCTACAAAGGGAAGGGATCATGATCTGCTTCAGTATGTCACAGTACATGTTGACATTCATGGTTCCCTCAATGAACTGTAGCTCCCCAGTGCCAGCAGCACTCATGCAGCCCCAGACCATGACACTCCCACCACCATGCTTGACTGGAGGCAAGACACACTTGTCTTTGTACTCCTCACCTGGATGCCGCCACACACACTTGACACCATCTGAAACAAATAAGTTTATCTTGGTCTCATCAGACCACAGGACATGGTTCCAGTAATCCATGCCCGTAGTCTGTTTGTCCTCAGTAGAGTTGATCGAACACCTGGAAGTTCAGGTTCGGCCGAACTTCGGGAAAAAGTCCGGGTTCGGGACCGAACTTGACCCAAACTTTATCCCGGACCCCAAACCCCATTGAAATCAATGGGGACCTGAACTTTTAGGCACAAAAATGGCTGTAACAAAGTCCTGGCAAGTCCTAGAGGTCTGCAAAAGGAAGGAAATGGGGGTAAGAGTCGGACAAGTGCCCTACAAAGAAATGGGGATAGGGAAATAACTTAAAATAATTTTTAAGCTAAAATCACATAAAAAATAAAAAATGGAGGTGGATGTGGAGTTGGAGGTTGAGGAGGCGGTGGAAGTAGCGGTGGAGGAGGAGGTAGCCAACACTGTTTTTTTTACTTTTGTGCAAGAAATGCACCGTTGGTCGCAAATGTAGTTTTTGGAATTTTTTTTTTTTTAAACCAGCAATGTAGATGCACTTTTTAATTTTGTGCAAGAAACAAACCCCGAACCCGACCTTTTTTTGAAAAGTTCGGGTCCCGGACACCCCAAAGTTCGGTACGAACCCGAACTTCACAGTTGGGGTTCGCTCAACTCTAGTCCTCAGCAAACTGTTTGTGGGCTTTCTTGTGCATCATCTTTAGAAGAGACTGCCTTTTGGGACAACAGCCATGCAGACCAATTTGATGCAGTGTGTGGCATATGGTCTGAGCACTGACAGGTTAACCCCCACCCCTTCAACCTCTGCAGCAATGCTGGCAGTACTCATACGTCTATTTCCCAAAGACAACTTCTGGATATGATGCTGAGCACGTGCACTCAATTTCTTTGGTCGACCATGGCGAGGCCTGTTCTGAGTGGAACCGGTCCTGTTAAACCGCTGTATGATCTTGGCCTCCGGGCTGCAGTTCAGTTTCAGGGTCTTGGCAGTCTTCTTCTAGCCTAGGCCATCTTTATGTAGAGCAACAATTCTTTTTTTTTTTTAGATCCTCAGAGAGTTCTTTGCCATGAGGGGCCATGTTTAACTTCCAGTGACCAGTATGAGAGACTGAGAACAAGAACACCAAAATTAACACACTTGCTCCCCATTCACATCTGAGTCCTTGTAACAGTAATGAGTCACATGACACCGGGGAGGGAAAATGGCTAATTGGGCCTAATTTGGACATTAATGGATGTGTTTTGAGGGGACAGCAAATTTAAGCTGTTATACAAGCTGTACACTCACTACTTTACATTGTAGCAAAGTGTCATTTCTTCAGTGTTGTCACATGAAAAGATATAATAAAATATTTAAAAAATGTGAGGGGTGTACTCACTTTTGTGAGATACTGTACCTACCAACTGCTACTTATTTAGAGGGACAAGTAAGGACAAATAAGTTATGGGGAAAAAACAATTGTGTGCTGTGTTGCAATAGCCAATACAGTTATTACAGCCTGAATACCAGTTATTAAAACATAATAAAAATAGGTACAATAATCATTTAGTATCATTGGAAAACCTCATACCTGAAATGTCAGGGTTATGGTCAGTAAAATACACCAACATGCCATCATAGTGTATCCTCCAATGATAAGGAATCTTCTTCCAGTTCTATCTATGAGTAGCCCCTAAAAGTGGGAAGCAGGAGTATACATTTTACATACAGAACTCACTTTGTTATTGCCAACACATTCAGGAAAAGTATTGTCACCTCCACCTGAAAACACGTGTCATAGAGCTATAATATTACACTACATGTGCATTTCACTGGCATCACCCGTTACACTGTAAAGTGTTTCTGTAAAAGTTCTTACACGCAGGCAGTAAATACACACCTCTAAGTTGGGACCTGTGGTGTATTTCAGCAGGTACTAAGATTGCTAACCTACCCCTAAAACTGCTGATATGCCCAAGCAGCTATTCAATCAAACCATGTGAACTATACAAAAACAGAAATGAATAAACATTATTTCAAAATTACATTTCTGGCCTTTAAAAAAAAGAAATTAAGCTTTCTCAAACTGACTGCTAACTACTATGGCTTTCATTACTTCTACCTGATAAGTCTCAGCGTGATATTAAAAACAGAGCATCATATGCATCCTTTTAATGAAGAAGCAACTTACAAAGTATATTTGCTAAAAATGCTGTGCCTTTTGAATGGAATGCTTCTAATTTTGCTAAAAGCTGTGTGCTAACTTCTACCAGTAATACAAAAAGAAAATTATGTTTCTGATGGTAATCTATATACATACAAAAAATCTATATAAAAAAAATGCACACATTTCAGCAGTTGGTTTGTGTGACGAGGGGGTTGATTTATTAAAGGCAAATAGACTGCACTTTGCAAAATGCAGTTGCACTCTGCAACTGCAGTTGCTCCAGAGCTTAGTAAATGAGCAGAAGCTCTGCTGACTTCCATCGTCCAATCATGTGCAAGCAAAAAGGTTGTTTTTTTTTAACTTTCCATGCACGTGATTGGATATTCTTTGCAAGGTGAAGCTTTACCCAATTTACTAAGCTCTGGAGCAACTTTGCAAAGTGCACAGTCTACTGCCTTTAGTAAACCAACCCCAATGTGTGTATTAAAAAAAAATAAAAAAATAAATTATGAATCCCATGATAATCTCCATTCACAAAGGTAAACAGAGGTTGCCATGTACAGTACATGCAGTATACTCCACTCTGCCATGTACTGTACATTACTCATACCAGTGTATATAGCTGACTGTAAATGACAAATTCTCTTTATCTTAAAAGGTGATTGGGATTTCACCCTGAACTGACTCCATATGTCACAGTATAAATGGTGTACCGGGCCTCAAGTGCATTAAATATTATTAACACTGGACTATATGAACACTGACTAGTTGGGACCCCAAGCAGCTGTAAATATGTAAGGATAAGCAGCAAGGTCAAGGACCAAATTGCAGGAACCTATTCTCATCATTGCAGAAATACTAAAAAGGGATACAGTTATAGGCTCCTTACTTTAGGAGAGTACAAAGGCAAGGCGGCCCATCCATAGTCAGCATGGTCTAGGCTGGAGAGAATCGAGACCTGCTGACGTAGTACATGGGGGGCCATGGTTTAAAATCCACATGCAAGCTTTGCTGACTTACCAATTAAAGAGCAGCAGCATGCTGATAAGTTCACACCCTGCTCTCCCTTGTGTAAGGAACTGTTAGAAGTAATAGAGCACTGCCAGGCTCACACTAGTAGCCCTCGTGTATTACTTGGGGTCCTGGTGTGCAAGATTTGCATAAATTTGGAATATATAAAACTCGACTAATGGGTTAGATTTGCTCAGAGTTCATCTTCAAACAACATCATTTCTTGTAGCCCCTGTTGTTTGACAGATATTTCTACTGTCCCAAGTACCCTCTAGATTAGAAGATCAGTTCAGCCACCAAACACCCTTCAGATCTGGCCATATGCAGTTGTAGCGCCCTCTACCATAGGTAGGTGCTTAGGAGTAGATTTTTGTGGAGAGTAGGTAAAATTTTGTCAGGCTCCTGATTGTTTTGATTCTGGGCAGGGGAGTGGCCCAGGGAGGACTGGAGACTGCAGGAAGCTACACCCATTTTCACCCCTCTTCTTTAGAAAGTTCTGGAAAGGGGGATGGGAAGAGGAGGTGAGGCTTTCTGATGTATGTTAAGGAGCCCTGACCAATCCCCAACTTGGATTGGCAGGGGGTAGGCCTCCTTAAATACTGTGGTCTGCCCAGTTGGGGGAGGAGAAATTTGGGTGGAAGTGACGCAGATTAAGTAGTGTGGAGGCTTTCAGAGCCTGAGGGAGCCCCTAGTCTGGGGGAGTGGGGGTGACTTCAGCCTGGGAGAGCTCGGGAGCAACCAGGAAGAGAGAGAGATCCTGGAGGAGAGGCACAAGGGCGAGCGGAAGAGAACAGCAGGAGTGAGGACACTATCAGAGAGATCTCTGGGAGGAACTACAAGTAACAGTGAGTGACACAGCCCAGGGGAGTGATATGCACAATGCCGATTGGGAAGACAGTCTGGAAAAGTTGCAGAAGGAGACTGGGGCCTGGTATGAACAGGTGTGCAGATGGGCTGGGAGTTGTAGTCCATTGTGGCTAGCTAGCACCAACTAACTAACTTTGCTACACAAGGGGAACCTCAACCCAATACCCATAAAGGATGGTCTGGAGGCCTGATAAATCTACATCAGGTCTCACATGTGCCAGCTTGGCCATACAAGTCTGTTTGGAGGCCTGGTAAATTTCCTTCCAGGCCTCGCCAATGAGAAGCAAGAAGTGTGCAGGAGAGAGGAACTAGGAGTTATCAGAGAAGCAAGAAGTGTGCTGGAGAGAGGAACTAGGAGTTATCAGAGAAGCAAGAAGTGTGCTGGAGTGAAATCGGAGAAGTGTATATACTGGAGAGGTCCTGTGTATAGAACTTTGGGCATCCTATAACTACCCCAATCCCTATCCAAGTTTAATCCCCAAATAAAAACAACAAAACAAAGAGCAAGCCTGTTTTCTGACTCCAGATATCAGTAGGAGTGTGACTGAGGGCAGTTGTGAGCAGGTGAACCACATCAACCAGCCACCCCTAAGGGGGCCATTGGCTACAAAGTAAACACACATAGTCAAATCTGATGGAATGAATAGATCTTTGTTAAACACGTATACTCTCCTCTTTTTGTTCACGGACAGGAAATGACGCACATTACAAACCTTGTCAATTCATACAGTGGCTGATATGGCTGTTCAAAGCGTTACTTTTGTAACTGAAAGTAAAAGGCAATATTAAGTGGGCAGCATTACATGGATATTTCCTGGCTCTACACTTTCTGTACATTCTGTAAAAGTACAACTTCTACCAAATTATACCCTACTCTCTTATTGCTGTCAAAATGTCTATCTTGCTAGGGAGTAAAGAACATCACAAAGATCAGATTTTTGTAGATACCGGAGACTTAAACTAGCTAACATTAACCCCGTTTCACACTGAAGCGCTGCTAAAACAGCCGGTAAAACTCCGGTCGTTTTTGCGGTGCTTTAGCAGCGTTTTAGAGGCGCTTTTCAGGTCACGTGACAACCCCACTGTGAAAGCACCCATTCAAATGAATGGGAGGCAGTTTTCAGGCTCTATTTTTAGTGCAAAAGTGCCTGAAAACCGCCTCAGTGTGAAAGGGGTCTTACAGCTCTTATATACTCCTGGGGCAAGATTTCTGTGCTTGAGTTCCTGAAACCACAAGCCCGCCTTAGCCAGTAAAACATGTTCTCCTCTCTCTGCTGGGTTGATCATTTATTTTATTTGGTAAAAATGCAGCAGGAGAAGTGAGAACACCCAAGGGTAGAAAGGAGCACAAGTCCAAGGAGAGCAAAAAGGAGCAAGAATTATGGTGGGCTGAGTTCCTTACTAGAGTCCCTGTGAGGTGTAGGAAAGTAGTAGGTAACTCAACCCAACAGACTTGACCTGTATTTTAAATATACATTTAGGATGGAATTGCCCTTGAATATGTTTAAAGTTCAAGAATAATTCAGTATAATAAAACAAGTGACTTACACATGTTAAAGCCGTGATACATTCACAGACTCCAGTTCCCAGTGTAACATAGGGAATGTTTTGTTCGGGTATCCCAGATTTTTTAAATACGTATTCTGCATAAAAATATATCTGTAAAGACAAACCGGATAATAAAAGTTACACATTTTCTGGTAATAGTAGAATGAATTTTATTCCAATATTCTTGACATATTCCTCATTTATTCACCGCTGGGAAGGACTTGGATTTACTTTTCATCCCATGAGCTATAGACACCTTGGACTGTAATGTCTTTGAAAATGTGCTAGAAATTATGATAGGTGCAGTGGCGGCCTGTCCATTAGGGGTGCCCCCCCATAGATTCGTCCAGCCCCCTGATCTACATAGCAGGGTGCCGGACTATGGATTCCAATGGGGGGGGAGTGTTTTTTTGAAGCATGTGATTAGAGCTAGAGGCTCCAATAGGCTTCAAAATAGAGAGGGCTCAGGGCACAGAGAACTGCGCCCTGATTCCACCCAGTTGTGTGACACTAGCAAATGAATATTCGCTATCGCCACACTGATCCTCCTCCTGGCCAATCAGGAAGCTGGTCTGAGACCCGTCACCCAATTGGCTGAAAGGACAGGCGATCCTATTGGATGCCTAGGAGAAGGAGGGAGAAATTGCATGGCGGAATCCGCCGTTACATAGAAGACACAGGAGCCCGCCTGTAGAAGCCTGTTGGCCGCCAGAGCCCGCAACCCGCCTGCTGAAGTACACAACCTGCCCGCCGTAGCCTGCAACACGCATGCTGCCCTCCAAAGCCCGCAACCCGCCCGCTGCCCGCCGGAATCTGCAACCCGCCTGTCAGAGCCCACAACCCGCCAGCTTCCCACAGGAACCCAGCCACCTGCAACCAATGGAGTAAGTGGGGGGTTGCCGGGTGGGGGGGTGGTTGTTTGCCGCCCCTCCAAAAGAAAACCACCAGCCACCACTGAGTAACAGTAGGTAGACGTGCACAGATCATGAAAAATAGGCCATGCGGAGGAATGGTATGTATTTTGATTAGGTCAAGAAGGTAATTAGGTAAACAAAAGAATAATACACCAAGCATGGTGAATTTAATGTAATTCTGTAAATAGGAAGTATAACTGTACGTTTCTAGTAGTTCTCTGGAAAAATGGAAGTGAGGGAGTGGTGAAGAAAAGAGATCACAAGTCAAATATTGAAATCTTTTCTTTTCCTTTTTACTTGCTCAAATTCTTCAAGATAAAACATTACTACATATTTGGGGTTTTAAAAAGCCACCTTCTTTGGAGAAAGCTGACTAGACATACAATCTAGCTTCTAAGCAAATAAAAAGGAAAAGAAAAAGGTTAACCTTTTCACTGATCTTGTGTTTGACATCTGTCACTTCAGTTTTGAAGAGTTATGAAAGCCCTCTTTCTTGGAGGGCTTGTTTATGTGAGCAGCTTAGATTAAACCATAAGAACTCCCCCTAAAGAACTATGAATATCTCTACCAGTGTCGGGACAAGGTCATCTAGCGCCCAGGGAGAAGATGCCAAACTGTGCCCCCCTATGAGCATTATGTGTCATCAAAATACCCCTCAAGCGCTACTCTGCACTAACTATCCCCCTAAGCATATATTTCCTTAGCAAGCAAAAATTTTTCCCAAAGAAAAATCCCCCCTCCTCCCAGTGCAACCCCTGCTGAAATCCCCCCTCCCAGCACAAATCTTTGACCCTCTCCAAGCTCCAATCAGAAGTTTTGACTTCACTGTCTACAGTTTGTGTTCTAGTCACTTTTCCAATTGGAAAAAGAAAA
>BLSH010152871.1:426742-465376 GCA_018402905.1 Glandirana rugosa
CTTCACACCGGCGTCGAACCCGCCTGGGCTAGAGGCGGCCGCTCGTACTGCTCGCCGGCGGAGATCGGGTCCGCCCAAGCTGCGGCCACACTTCTGCAGAGTGCTACTTCGGCGGTTCCCCGTTCTTCTTCTCTGCCAGGCAATCACTGCTCGCCGGCGGAGATCGGGTCCGCCCAAGCTGCGGCCACACTTCTGCAGAGTGCTACTTCGGCGGTTCCCCGTTCTTCTTCTCTGCCAGGCAATCACTGCTCGCCGGCGGAGATCGGGTCCGCCCAAGCTGCGGCCACACTTCTGCAGAGTGCTACTTCGGCGGTTCCCCGTTCTTCTTCTCTGCCAGGCAATCACTGCTCGCCGGCGGAGATCGGGTCTGCCCAAGCCGCGGCCACACTTCTGCAGAGTGCGGTGGGCACGAGAACGTGCCACCGGCGGCGCACTCCTACCCACTACAGCGCACGCGTGAGCCGCCATTTATAGACGGTGATTCGCAGGAAGCAGCCACTCTGCAGCAGTAAATGTATGCGATCCGGACAGGGACTGGTTAATATAAGGCACTGTACTTTCATAAATAAAGTCCATATAACATTGGTTTCCTAGACCTGTACAGTTTAAATAAAAATAAAAGTTACCACTGGGTGGTGCTGCTAGATAGTGCAACTGCTCACAAAGGCAAATGAATGTTGGTTTTCATGCAGTGAAGGCCATTCATTTCAAAATCGAATGTTAAAAGCAAACAACATTTTTAAGTACTTTCAAACAACATTTGTCAAGTCGTTGAATGTAGTGAGCATTTTCATATGAATTTCCATTCAAAAATCTACTTGTGTATGCCCAGCTTTAGACTGTGAGCTCTCCTACAGTATGTGCTATATATGAACTATGGCCCCCTAAATGGAGGGACAATTTTCAACTGTGAAAACATTTTAAATATACATGTTAATGAGATCTGATTAATTTACATTTTACATGTGTTTTGTTTTAATAAGACGCATTTCTATGAATAATTTGTAATTATAAATGTAAATAGGGTAAACCATATTTGCTCATCATGTACAAAAGCTTTGCAGGGCTACACAATAGATGTGTTTTATTGCTTCTTCTCACCATACTTGCCACTAGACTCACTGAGAACAATGCATTCCCTTAATGCCTCATATATTTTAACAACCATTAAAATGAAACTAAACCCTTCATTTTAATGGTTTCCCAAAAGAAGTTGCATTCAAAGTGGAACTTTGGTCAGAAAACAAAGTCCTGCTAGATTACTTAAGGTTGGCCCCTTTTGCAGGTATAGTTATATAAAACATTAAAAATAAGTGCCTATACTGTAATACACTGTCTCACCCTGCTCTACACATGCTCAGTTGCTCTATATTTTTAGGCATTGTGCCGAAAATGTATTGGCCGATCTGCTTAAAGCTTAAAGATTAACTGCTGTTCAGGGGCTCTGGGCTTCAACAAAATGGCGGCTTCCAGCAAGAAGAAACAGGAACAATGCTGGAGGCAACTTACAGCACACACTAATTTTGGTATGAAAATTATTAATGTGGAATGCGTATTTCTTGCTTAAGAACATTATTTTTATCAAGTTGTTAAGGGTTAACCACTTCAGCCCCGGAAGGATTTCACACTTTAGGACCAGAGCACTTTTTGCGATTCGGCACTGCATCGCTTTAACTGACAATTCGCGGTCGTGCGACGTTGTACCCAAACAAAATTTGCGTCGTTTTTTTCCTACAAATAGAGCTTTCTTTTGGTGGTATTTGATCACCGCTGCGTCATTTCTGATCACCGCTATAAACAAAAGAAGAGCGACAATTTTGCAAAAAAAAAAACAAATTTCTTACTTTTTGCTAAAATACAAATCCAAAAACAAAATATAAAAAAAACATTTTTTTTTCAATGGTTTTGGCCGATTTATATTCTTCCTCATATCTGTGATAAATAAAATAGCAATCGGCGTTTATTGATTGGTTTGCGCAAAAGTTGCCGTGTTTACGGATGGTGAGAATTAATTTCTGGGGTATTTATTTATTTATTTTTTACTAGTAATGGCGGCGATCTGCGATTTTTAGCGGTACTGCGATATTGTGGCGGACATGTCAGACCATTTTGACACTTTTTTGGGACCATTGGCATTTATACAGCGATCAGTGCTATAAAAATGCACTGATTACTGTGTAAATGCCATTGACAGTGAAGGGGATAACCTGGGGGTCACTCTAAGGGTTAACTGTGTTCCCTGGGCGTGTTCTAACTGTATTAGTGTTTGACTGGCAGGGGAAGGGGAGTGATCACAGCTTCCATATAGAGGAAGGCTGTGATCACAGCCCTTCCCCCTCTCACAGAATGGAGATCCGTGTTTACATGCACGAATCTCCATTCTTTCAGTGCGGGGGGGGGGGCATCGCGGGAAGCTGGCGGAGATCAAGTCCACCCTACTTGCTCCCTGGCCCCCCCGGACACAGTGAGCGCGCGAGTGCACCTCCGGCACAGGGCATGATCTGGCAGCCGCCATCATATGACGGCGATTTGCCTAATAAAGCCATCTTGTCGCGGTAAACCTGCGGTTGGCGGTCGGCAAGTGGTTAAGTTCCACTTAAAGACATGCTGTGAATGTTAACTGTCACATTGTCTTGTGTTGTCAACCAAATTGGCTAACCTGCAATTGGTTAGTGTCATAACTAATCACACAATCAGCGCCAAAGCATCTGCAGATCAAACAGAGGCTAAGTTGGCAGCTTCCTTGGTTGAAATGGAGAGGAGAGTTTAGTTCCATTCAAGAAAAAAGATGGAATGAAGTCGAGTCAAGTACAGTAAAATCAATAATTACGTTAAAGTAGAAATATGGCCTCTCATTACAAAATATGTGCTGCAGCATTTAAAATACAATTAAAGGCACCTTTTTTAATTTCAAATAGAGTAAGGGAGGGTTACACCCTTATTACCTCACTATTCAAGGGAGAGCTATAATCAGTTTTTCCCTGTCTGCATCCCATTGGGAAGATTTCCCTGTCACATGTCCAAAACAGGAAGTGAAAGGAAATCCCTCCAATGTGAGGGAATTCCTTGTTGTCACCAGAACTAGTTTCCCCATTGGAAGATTTCTCTTCTATTACTGTTCTGGGGACAAAAATTTGTATTTTCTTGCACTTGGAATTATGGTGATAATGATAAACATGACAAATAGAGAGGGCGAATCTCTCTAATGGGGGCACTGACGCCAATGAAAAATGTAAGATATTTTAATCCCTCATAGTCAAAGAATAGGGATTTTTTTTGGAAAGGGCACTTCCCAATATCAACTTGGAAAAAAAGATAAGGACATATAAAATATAACTAAAGGCATTTTTTTTTAGTTTTGGATAGAGTGGAGAGGGATTAGAACACTTGTCTGTTTTTTATTGCTGTCTGTGTCCCCATTGTAGATTCATCCTCTCTATTTGTCCTGTTTACTATTATCATTGAAAGTGAAAGTAAGGCCCCTTTCACATGAGTAGAGCCCGTTTTGAGGGGCTTCGCTGCTCAGCGGGGATCCGTCCGTTTATCCCTGCTGAGCCGGCGGGTGACAGGACTGTTTCTGCAGAGACTGACCTGTCACAGCTCCACTCTCCTCTATGGAGGATCGGATGAACACGGACCTTCTGTCTGTGTTAATTCGATCCGATCTGCCAGACGGATGGAAAATAGGGTTTCCATCCATCTGTTTTTGGCAGATCGGAGCGGACCGGGTGTCAGCAGACATATCACCGCTGACATCCGTTACTCCATAGAGAACAATGGAGCGTCTGTTCGGGTCCGCCTGAAAAACTGACAGGCGGACCCGAACCATCCGCTAGTGTGAAAGAGCCCTAAAAGAAAATCCCACATTTTGGGTTGTCCCTTGAAAAGTAATAGAGGGGAAGTCTTCCAATGGGGACACTAGTTCTGGTGATCTGGAGTCCCCTAGGAATTCCCTTAATTTGCTGGGATTTCCTCTCACTTCCTGTTTGGCTATGGGACAGGAAGTGAAGGGAAATCTCCCCAATAGGACAAAGATGGCAAATATAAACATTACAGGAGTTATAACCCTCCCTTACTCTATCCAAAATGAAAAAAAGTTTTGCCTATAGTTCTACTTTAAAGTGCGATATCTCAGCAAATGATTCATATATAGATAATTAAAATCAATGTCTTTACTATTACATAGGCATTTAAATCCAAGCTAAAAATCACCAAACATGGCTGTCAGTGACACCAAAAATAAACACCCTGAGGATGCTACATCAATGACCAGTAGATAAAAATGAGTAGAAAATATATGAAAACAATATTTTGCAAATATTCAAATTTTACTACAATTACCACTGTCTCGGATCATTGGACATGAAAAGGTGACATGTCAGTTTAAATATGGTCAAAACTTGGTCTCTGATTAAAATTTAAGAGCAAAATGAGTCGGATCTTGGTTGGAGGTGAATTGTTCATGGAACTATAAAATTATTGAAACAGAGGAAGAATCAGGGGAAGGTTTCCATTTGTTATGATGACAGCATTGTCAAAAGTTTTGGTGGCAAAAAGCTTGCATCTGGCAATATCCACAAGAGCATACATGTTCATTACTCTTTGTGGCAACATGATGCTGGACTGTTCATTCTGTAGACATTATCTTTATACAAGATTATTTGCTTGAATGAACATGGCTATGCAAAATAGATTATCTGCGGAATGTAGGTTACTATTAAAGTACTTATGGTTGATCTATTAATAGTAGGGATGAGGTTTAGGTTTTCCTCTACAGCCTAGCTTTCTGAGTCCTTTGTTTGACTATAACTTGTTATTGGCACTACAAATGGTTAGAATGTAATAAGATTGTCTCTACATAATCATTAATGGGGTTCACTGCAAAGTTTACAAACTCCGAGCAAGATTTGCAAAATGAGTCCAGGCAGATTCACTTAGCCCTAATTAGGAGTAAGTGAACAACAGTTAACTGTTACCTAAAAAAAAAGGTTTACAAAACGAATATTTAAAGTGGATGTAAACCCTCACATATACCCAGTAAAGTGAACAACCTCAAATCTCCCTAGATAAGTTTTACATGCATATCTGCTGTCCTCGGCTTGCTATATTCTTTAGAATTCTAACATTGGGTTAGAATTTTTACTTCCTCATTCAGCAGTAAGAGTGGATTCTTGGTATACACTGGGAGACAGCTGATTGGAGGAAAGGCAACCCCCCCCCCCACATAGGTAGGGGAAGGAAGGAATGTGCAGAGCTGAGCTGTGACAAGACAAGCTCTCTGCCAATCTATTTATAGCAACCCTTCCAGACACAAAATTCAGGCTGGTTTTATCTTGGTTGACGGAGAAATTGCCAGAAGTTATCATGCGAGAAACGAAGCAGCAGAAAGACACGGAACTTTGGAGAGAGATAAGTAAACACTGCAGATATATGTGCCCAGGTCAAATTTCACAAATCAGGTTTACATCCACTTTAAAGAAGGGATGGGAAAAAAAAAGCTTTTGTATTACACTCAATTAGTAAATTCTTTCATGTGATTGGTTCTATGCTTTTCCCCGCTGTTATTCTCTTATTACAACATGGATCATGTTATTATGGCAGGCTGACACCCCCTGAATCCATGAATCAGTTGGAAGAGATGACATCATATTTAATTGCAAAAGTACATTGAAACAGTAAAACATTGATGTGAGGATTCTGGCAATATTCTGTATACATCATTTTTTGTTGAAAAAAGACCCTTTACACAGTCTTCTACATGTTTCACTATCCTGGCTTCATCAGGAAATATGTGTAAGGGATACGTTTAAGATATATAGAAAAGAAAAAAAACCATAAAATTAAAAATTCCCTCAAGGTCCAGATATATACCACGTGGTATGCGTCAAGATGGAATGACCCATATGCTATATACCCTGATCTGTGATGCTGTGCTTTATACCCTGATCAGTAATGCTATATACCCTGATCTGTGAGGCTGCGCTATATACTCTGTCCTGTGGTGCTCAGCTAAATACTCTGTCCTGTGATTCTGGGGCTGTATAATCTGTCCTGTGATGCTCAGCTGTATATTCCTGACACTATTGGTGGAAGCAAGTGGAATACAGGGGACGGAGTGGGTGGATTCTATAAGGGTTGGTGCTTATGTGAAGTGTGAGGGGTCAAAAAGGAAGGGCGGGGTCTGGCACCCCCCATCCTAAAACTTCACCAGATGCCACTGGACAGTAGCATCGTCACTCTGGGGAGAGGCTGTTGTTAATCTGAATAGACAAATTGAAATTCGGCCGGTTCAGCAGGAACTCACCGAATTTCGATCCATGTATGGGCAGGCTGATTGTACTGAAGTTGATCTACTGATTGACTTCAATACAACCAGCCTGTCATTTTCTTTTTTGTTTTTATTTGTACAATCACTGCCGGCGGCTATAGCTGCGAGCAATGATGATTGTATTGGGAACTCTTCCGCTGTTAGAATACAACAGCGCAGCGGGAGGGATTCCCCCATCAAAACTGATTGTGTTAATGGGGGAATCAAGTGATTTTGATTGGGGGGGGGTGACAGGCAGTTTGCCGACTGTCTTCCTAAGTGCTGCCTGCTGTCTCCCCAATGCAACTTGCTCTGGTCTTCATGTTTTTTATTGCGAACAGCCTACCATCCTTCGGTCCCTGCTGTTAAACAGAAGAGCTAGTGTGTGAATCCTGGACCTTTTATCTTCATCCCACTGATGTTGAGTTACTTCTCTATGAGCTGACATGCCGCTTCATTACCAGGCTGGACTTCACCTTCTCTGATGTATGTGGATGCTGTTTTATTGCTAATACAATTGGAATGTTTTTACTGACATCTCCCTGCGCTCTATATGTTTTTCCTTGTTCTGAGGCTGGTTTGCCAAGAAGGCTGTGTACATGCTGCGTCCAATGTACGGCTGATCCCAACTTCCAGCGTCATCATCCCTCCTCCTCATCTCCATCTTATTGTAACTCCTATTGAGTCTACAGGTTTTAGGACTTTTATCTACATCCCACCAATACACAGGCCAGCACTATGACCTATTATTTTTATGACATTAGGTTCCTTCTGTGGCTGTCCATGCCACTGCCTTAAACATGAGGACACTTACAATTGTCTGTTCAGCAGTGGGGCCCTCTCAGGGTCCAAAAGAGGATGACATCAGTAATAGGGGACTTGCAGGCGCATTGACAGGCTGGGTTAACCATCCCCCATATTTGGAAGTGGTATGGGCGAGCGAAAAGGATGGCAGACTAAGGTGAATGTATCCCAAATTTAAAATTAAGGGTCAAGCAATTGGCTGCTTACATGGCAGCAGAACAGAGCAGGACAAAGCAATGTAAACATGAAAAAAAATGTGCTGCTAGGTAACGATGCATTATAGTTCCTATATATAAAAAAAAAAAGACCTTTCAATTTTATTCCCATGAACAGCATTCATAGGAACACAATATCCATACACAAAGATCATTTTTCACCAAGCGGCTGCCTTCTGTGTGTTTCAACAGTTATTGCTTTTTCTATTTTGTGGCAGCTCTGCATGTGCTGGGAAAGCCTGGCCTAACATGGACAATACTGGCTGCACTTAGGAAAGAATTATACAATTGAAGCTGCTTCCCACTGTCTGCTGTTACAGTTTGTTTCTTTCCAATTTTATGGACGATGAACAGAAAAATCAAAGAGAGGATTCCTAGGGCTAGTGAACGTCACACAACTAAATGTTCCAATTAAATGCATCGGTTTTCAAATTGCCATGCAGAGATGAGAGGCACTGCTCATTTATCTTATGATTGTCACATGCTGGACAGAAATCTAAAACTCTGCTAAGAATAATGCTTGAAATAAAGGAAGATGTATTGTAAAATATATATGGTAACATTCTTTATGTTCACTGTGTTTAAATTAGTTATAATTTACTTAACGTGTATGGAAATGCATACATAGTGCAAATCATACTATGACACTAGACATAGACATGTTCATAAAAAAAAAATGATAATAATTAGACATTTTTTTTTGTATAGACATCATAAAGGACTTTCACTCACACTGAGAAGTGTGTCAGGACTTCATATCTGTAAATCAAGGGTTCCTCAATAACCCTCCTGAGTCCTGATCACTATCTGTAAATCCTACACAGTCAATACCATTCATGCATGTCCTAGAGATTATTATTATACAGGATTTATATAGTGCGAACAGTTTGCAAAGCGCTTTACAACATGAGTACAGTTACAATACAATTCAATACAGGATGAATCAGAGGACCCTGATCATTAGAGCTTACAGTCTAGGAGGAAGGGTCAAGTGATACAAAAATGTAATAACTGTGGGGGATGAGCGAATAGAGAAAATAAAAGTGTAGTTGTTAGGTGGAGGCAGGATAGGCTTCTCTGGAGAGAAAAGTTTCAAGAATCGCCTAAAAGAGGATAGAGTTGGAGATAGTCGGACAGATTGGGGTAAGGAATTCCAAAGGATGGGAGAGGCTCGGGACAAGTCTTAGAGGCTAGTATGGGAAGAGGTGACAAAGGACCTAGAGAGCAGGAGATAAACAATTCTATCTGTGTATTACAATGTGATTAACAAAAATTGTCCCCATTGCCTGGAAATGGCATGATGTGATTTTTTTTTTTCCAAATTAATTTTCTTTCTTTATTCCTTAATAAAAAAAATAGACATCTTTTTGATGTTGGTTTTTGCTACAGTCACGTAACTGTTTGCCCCCTCCGCTCCCATAGCTCAGAAGTTTGAAAGGTAGAGCCTGCAGAAGACGCTTGGTGGCTTCTGCTGAAGACATACGAGGCACTCCATACTAATACTAATCTGCTCTTTTGTGGTCTACCAAACTGTGAAGGCTGGACAGGGACATGGCACCTAAATCTGACTACGGGTCTACAAGCATTGGCCTGGCATACTGTAGCTTCCAAGTCAGGAGATGCCAATTGACCACGCTAAGACATATCTGCTTCTGTGCCTAGCATAGTCAATTTGAAAGATCAACCAAGAGGAACTGGCAAAATGACCAATTATTTTGCAAAATAAAGATACAGGCTACATTTAATAGGACCTATATATATAAAACACAACATGGACTTTACACATTTGGGGGGACATACATGTTGATGTGACTGACATTTTTCCCCCATGGGTTGTTTTAAATTGTGATGATTGTATTTTATATAAAGATTGTGATACTACGAATATTATGATGACTTACAGTATATTGACTAAGCCAAGTTCTAGGCTTACTATTTACTTGCTCAACAGAGCAAAAATGTGAGATTTCAAATCAAATTAGGTTCCTTGTTCAGAGTTGGATCTGTGAATTACATTGTTATACATAAAGATAGAATTGTTATCTCCAGGACATGCATGAGTGGTATTGACTGTTGTAAGATTCAAGGATTTACAGACAGTTATCGGGGCTCAGGAGGGTTATTAAGGAACTAACACTTGATTTACAGATAAGAAGTCCTGACACACTTCTTAGAGTGAATAAAAATCTTTTAGAATGCCTGTATAACTTTGCTCACAGCTCGGATGGAGACAAACCTCTCTGACAGTGAAAACAGTCAATTTAAATTAAAACATAGCACACAACATTTCTATCTGTGTTTAGGTAGCAGCCCAAAAATCAAAATTCTGTATGCGTTTACATTTTCATTTTCTTTTTGTGATATGAAGCTATCTATAAGGACTGTAATGTAGTTTATAAGCAATGCCACCTAAGGCTAGCTCTGATTTAAGGCTGTGGGAGACAGGTTGGTATCACTATGTGGCCCAGCTAATGTATGGAGAGGAGTTGTGTAGGGAAGGGGAACATTGCTGCAAATTATGAACCACTTTTACAAAACTGTCAGTTATCGAAATACTGCAAAAGGGCAGAATTACTAGGTATGACGTTGGAGATGGAAAGGGAACAAAGCAATGGATATTTTAAGTCCTCATTGGGGAATGTACTATTGACACTGAAAAAAATGATTTTGCCTTACATACATTTTTATCATTACTTGTAATGTCACAGGGTTGTCCTATTTTGGCCTCCATAGAGTACTGCGAGGCATTTAGAGAATCTGCAGCAAAACATATCTTATATTCTATTTTGTTAGTGGTACAGATAAGTGCAAGTATCACTGGTGGAACTACTCACACAGCTGCTTAAGGGCCCAGATCAGGGGGTTAGGGATGAGAAGTATTCAAACCTCCATCACGGTAGGACCGCTAATGATGCCATGACAGCTCAGCCAATCACTGCTGTCACTTGTAAACAAACAGCCAGCAGAGGAACACTTATACTACTCATATCCTCTGCTGCTCTGACTGATAGCATTATGTAATGCAGACCATGGCAGAGGAAGAGAGTAGTGGAAGAGTTCCTCTGCCAGCTGTTTACAAGTGACAGCAGCAATCGGCTGAGCCGTCACTGCCATCGGTTGTGGGTCACCACTGATTGTGGTTCTCTCTTCATGCTGAGTGAGGGCCTGGGTTGTGCTCGAATTGTGGTGGGGAACTAATCCCCACGGCTGTAGTGCCTACTGGGTGGGTGGAACCTGATGGGATAGAGAGTAGTTTCTCATAAGCTCTGTCTTGTTTTCGATTGACAGCAGATGGCAGTAGGTGGATTCTAAAGCTGCTGTTGGACTGAATAGTGGCTATGGATTTCCCCGCTGTCATGCACTGTCAATCAAAAGCAAGGCAGCACTTTACAAAATAAATGGAGATGGTACAGTTACAATACAATGCAATCCAAGATGGTTTGGGGTGGGGGGGGCTGCTCAAGAGAGCTTACACTCTAATAGGGGGAACAAGTGTCTGAGTTCTCTTCAGGCTCCACCCACTCCACTACAAAACTCCTTGGCCATGCACCTGTCTGTGTGAGGGGCACAGTGATGGGGGAGTGAACGCACTAAAAAAAAAGTGCCCAGCATGGACACTCTGACCTCAATGCTGACCTCCAACAGATTTGTGTACATGTTTCAGACACTGGCTAACAATTTTCCACCTATCTGCTTTGATTGTCTAGTTTTTGTCAAGTCCAGGCTTCTGTCGGACCAGCTGCAGTACATGAGACAAATCTCTCCTGGTTTCTATTGAACTGACCGATGTCGTCCGACATTCAACCCGTGTGTGCGGGGCTAATGGGTCTAGCAGCTAATTTAAAGATTGCCAAATTATTTTAAATCAATATTTTTACTGTAAGGAAAATAATCTAGAATTGCCATAGATTTCAAATTACAGCATAGGAGAAACATAGGAGCAAGAGTACAATTTTACTTTGAACATATGAGCAAAATCATTTAGTCTCACAGTCATTTTGATTGTGAATAACTGTTACTTAACTTTATCTGGAATTGGATCTGCACTTACTTTGCTGTATGCTGCATTGTGCCACATAGTTTGTATCTTCTCTGCTAATGTTCATTTTTTTCTGATGAAAACTCAATAAAGTTATACACTGATGATTTGAAGATAGAGTTTTGTCATAATAACTTAGCCAGATGCTTGGCTAGAGAAAGAGGCAATATAAAGACACTGTCCTGCAGCTAGCTCCTTTGTGTGCCTTTACAAGACTCTTATGCTGGTTTTCAGTGCCATTCAGCATCCATCCAGCAGAGGGAGCCGGTGGTCATATAGGACTTGAGAGACTTTGATGCAGGCTGCACTGAACTTTTGGAAATGTAGCGTGAGAAGAGGATCTTGCGGAAGAGTATTTAGAGTGATGGACTACAACTCCCAGATATACACTCTTAACATGAGGGGAAAAGAACAGTTCTTTTCCTGGACTTTAGAGAGAGAACTTCTCCTTGCTGTGAGCGGATTGGAATGTGCACATCCCTGAATGCACACTTTCCTGCTACAAGCCTGCAGCCTGCTAAAGAAACCAGAGCACTGTTAACCTGTGTGCTGGGGAGCGGAGTCCCTCTAGGCAGAATCTGCATTGTACTGACAGCTGAACAGCGGGACCAGAGTTGCTGTATTACTGGGACTGGTGGGAGGGCATTGCCATCACTGCTTACAGAGAGTAAGCACATAGGGACTGGACATTTGACTAGCAGCCTTCCACTGCATGCAGACTTTACTGGGACTGTACTTATGTGCATCACTGTAACGACTGGACCCCAACGTTAGCCAGCCTAAGAACTATGGATAAGGACTGTCTTCTCAGATAGCTGCTCTATAAGGACTTCACTTGCTGCCCATAGAAAGGAGTACCTCTGCAGTAAGGTCTGGGTCTTAGCATAGTCAATACAATACTAAAATATAACACCTTTGTCTAGAGCATTGTGTTTGCCTCACACTCTACTTGTTCCCATATGTACATATTGCTATCTACTTTATTCCGTTACAATAGAATGAATTTCTTTATTCCTAACTAGTCTGGTGTTTGCTTCCTGATACTGAACTGTACTGTGTGCATGATATTTATGCATGTGCTAATAATAGCGGTGCAATGTCCTTTTTGCTTAACCTGGTGTGGCAGAGGAGTTGAGGTCATTCAAGTCGAGGCAAAGAACAGAGCATGATGGCAGAAATGTTAAGGTTTGGGTTTGCTTTGCTGGCTCAGAGCCTAAGAATTGTTTTCAGGGATTTATAAAAATACATGACAATAAGCACCGTTCCAGTCAATAAGGGTGTTTCAACAAGATCAAAATGTGATGCAATAATAATCTGGAATTAAGAATGCCAATAATTATAATCTACAGTATGTTCACAATACCCTCCAAAGGAGAATCCCATAAAGCAGGGATATGCAATTAGCGGACCTCCAGCTGTTGCAAAACTACAATTCCCATCATGCCTCTTCCCCTGGGTGTCATGCTTGTGGCTGTCAGAGTCTTGCTATTCCTCATGGGCCTTGTAGTTCTTCAACAGCTGGAGGTCCACTAATTGCATATCCCTGCCATAAAGCATCTTAATAAATGAATTCTCCTACCTATGCACTCTATTCCTATTCTTCCCAAAACAGTCTCCTCTTCTCTTGCACCCTTTGGAATTCCTGCTCTGTCTGTAACAAATACACCTCTGTGACTCTGCCCATGACCTCTTTATCACTAACGCCTTTAATCTACTTGCTGCTACTGAAGCCTGGATTTATGCATCTGACTCTGCTTCCCCTGCTTCTCTCTCCCTAACAGAGTGTAGATCTTGTACACTCTGCTCCAAAATCTCCTGATGCCTGGCAGGCAGCCCCTGAAGAACAGTCCTGATGCTGAGGGGTAATTTCGCCAGTCACTTTTTGACCGTGTGCCAACACATAAGTAGCTTAAGATTAGATTCTATAGCTGAGAGCATTTTTTGAGCAGTGAGATGTGATATAAAAGAAAATAGATATTTTAACACGATGATGAGCTGAATGCATGAGCAATCTATCAAGGAATAGCTCACAAAAAAGAAATGGAGGGTTATGGATTGGCCTTGTCAAAGCCCTGATTTTAATCCACTGAAATGTTATGCAATGATTTGAAAAAGGCAGTTCAAGCAAAGTATCCCAGATAGGTCTTGCAATTAACCACTTGACCTCTAGAAGATTTAGCCCTTCATGACCAGGGCATTTTTTGCTATTCAGCACTGTGCTACTTTAATTGGCAATTGCTCGGCCATGCAACACTGTACGCAAATTAAATTTATATAATTTTTTCACACAAATACAGCTTTCTTTTGGTGGTATTTAATCACCACTGGGTTTTTTAGTTTTTATTATTACAGTGCCTTGAAAATGTATTCATACCCCTTGAAGTTTTCCACATTTTGTCATGTTACAACCAAAAACGTAAATGTATTTTATTGTGATTTTATATGATAGACCAACACAAAGTGGCATATAATTGTGAAGTTATAGGAAAATGATAAATGGTTTTCAACATTTTTTACAACTAAATATGTGAAAAGTGTGGCGTGCATTTTTATTCAGCCCCCTCCTTTGTAGAACCACCATTCACTGCAATTGCAGCTGCAAGTCTTTTTGGGGATGTCTCTACCAGCTTTGCACATCTAGAGAGTGACATTTTTGCCCATTTTTCTTTGCAAAATAGCTCAAGCTCTGTCAGATTGAATGGAGAGCGTCTGAACAGCAATTTTCAAGTCTCAATGGGATTTAGGTCTGGACTTTGACTGGGCCATTCTAACAAATGAATATGCTTTGATCTAAACCATTCCATTGTAGCTTTGGCTGTATGTTTAGGGTCGTTGTCCTGCTGGAAGGGGACCATTCACCCCAGTCTCAAGCCTTATGCAGACTCTAACAGGTTTTCTTGTAAGATTGCCCTGTATTTGGCTCCATCAATATTCCCATCAACTATGACCAGTTTCCCTGTCCCTGCTGAAAAAAAGCATCCCCACAACATGATTCTGCCACCACCATATTTCATGGTGGGGATGGTGTGTTTAGGTTGATGTGCAGTGTTAGTTTTCTACCACACATAGCATTTTGCTTTTAGGCCAAAAAGTTAAATTTTGGCCTCATCTGACCAGAGCACCTTCTCCCACATGTTTGTTTTGTCCCCTACATGGCTTCTCGCAAACCGCAAACGGGACTTCTTATGGCTTTTTTTCAACAGTGGGTTTCTTCTTGCCACTCTTCCATAAAGGCCAGATTTGTGGAGTGCACAACTAATAGTTGTCCTGTGGACAGATTCTCCCATATGAGCTGTGGATCTCTGCAGCTCCTCCGGAGTTACCATGGGCCTCTATTATTTTCCAGCACTGCCTTAATACTCTTGGGCATGGAGTTCACCAGAGCTTCACAGGTTGCCACTGGAGTCCTCTTCTACTCCTCCATGATGATATCACGGAGCTGGTGGATGTTAGAGACCTTGCGCTCCTCCACCTTCCGTTTAAGGATGCCCCACAGATGCTAAATAGGGTTTAGGTCTGGAGACATGCTTGGCCAGTCCATCACCTTTACCCTCAGCTTCTTTAGCAAGGCAGTGGTCATCTTGGAGGTGTGTTTGGGGTCGTTATGTTGGAATACTGCCTTGCGGCCCAGTTACCGAAGGGAAGGGATCATGCTCTGCTTCAGTATGTCACAGTACATGTTGGCATTCATGGTTCCCTCAATAAACTGTAGCTCCCCAGTGCCGGCAGCACTCAAGCAGCCACAGACCATGACACTCCCACCACCATGCTTGACTGTAGGCAAGACACACTTGTCTTTGTACTCCTCACCTGGTTGCCGCCACACACGCTTAACACCATTTGAACCAAATAAATGTATCTTGGTCTCATCAGACCACAGGACATGGTTCCAGTAATCCATGTCCTTAGTCTGCTTGTCTTCAACAAACTGTTTGTGGGTTTTCTTGCGAATCAATTTTAGAAGAGTCTTCCATCTGGGACGATAGCCATGCAGACCAATTTGATGCAGTGTGCGGCATATGGTCTGAACACTGACAGGCTCACCCCCCACCCCTTCAAGCTCTGCAGCAATGCTGGCAGCACTCATACGTCTATTTCCCAAAGACAGCCTCTGGATATGACGCTGAGCACGTGCACTCAACTTCTTAGGTCGACCATGGCGAGGCCTATTCTGAGTTGAACTTGTCCTGTTAAACCTCTGTATGGTCTTGACCACCGTGCTGCAGCTCAGGTTCAGGGTCTTGGCAATGTTCTTATAGCCTAGGCCATCTTTATGTAGAGCAACAATTCTTTTTTTCAGATCCTCAGAGAGTTCTTTGCCATGAGGTGCCATGTTGAACTTCCAGTGACCAGTATGAGAGAGTGAGAGCGATAACACCAAATTTAACACACCTGTTCCCCATTCCCACCTAAGAGCTTGTAACACTAATGAGTCACATGACACTGGGGAGGGAAATGGCTAATTGGGGTGTACTCACTTTTGTTGCTAGCGGTTTAGACATTAATGGCTGTGTGTTGAGTTATTTTGAGGGGACAGCAAATTTACACTGTTACACAAGCTGTACACTCACTACTTTACATTGTAGCAAAGTATAATTTCTTCAGTGTGGTCACATGAAAAGATATAATAAAATATTTTAAAAAATGTGTATAAATATATATATATATATATATATATATATATACACACGTGTATACCATAGTTTGTGGATTCTAACTTTCCTACAGACTAAATAATATACACTTATTTGGGTGATTTTTACCAAAGAAATGTAGCAGTATACATTTTGGCCTACATTTATGAAGAAAAATGATTTATTTGCAAAATGTTATAACAGAAACTAGGAAAAACGCTTTTTTTTTTTCAAAATTTTTGGTGTTTTTTCGTTTATTTAGCAAAAAACAGCGGTGATTAAATACCTTAATACACTGAAAAATCTAAAAAGGTAATAGGTTTCAGAGGCACAGGGTATCCAAGTGTCTCTCAATTATAAGTGCCAAAAAGTCCCAGCAAAGAAATAAAGGTTGGTGAAATTGGTGTCAAAAAAAGTCAAACGTGCAGATCTCTCACATCAAGTCACCCAAAGTGCTCCACTGAACCCCCTTTGTGGGAATAACTCATCGGACAAATTTGCCTCACATAATATGCTTGGCAAACAGTGTCTGAGTTAAACATTACTCTGGATATTGCATCTGGTTCCTGGAGGTTCCACTTGCTTCAGATATTTTCCATTCATAAATTTCTCAAATATCAGAAAAAGCTCCCAAAGTGCATTACCGTAATAAGTGATTAAAATGTATTGATCATAAAAAACTACTCACAAACAAACTAAAAACATGAGCATGACACATCTTAAGATTACACAACACTCCTCAATAAACAATTGTCCCCGCGTGTCCCAGTAAACCGATATATTAGCGCCTCACCAAACTGCTCGATATACTCTGGACTCCGGATCTCTTTCAGGGTGGTGCATGATGTCACCAGCATGCGCCTATGATATGGTGATTAAATACCAAAAGAAAGCTCGATTTGTGTGAAAAAAAACCTCATGTGTGTACAGTGTTACATGACCCCACAATTGTCATTCAAAATGTGACAGCACTGAAAGATAAAAATTGGCATGGGCAAGAAGGGGGTAAAAGTGTCTGGTATTGAAGTGGTTAAATGAAGATCTAATTCTTGCTTGTTCACATAGATAGGAAAAGTCAACAATTTCCATGGGTGTACCTACATTTTCACATGACTGTAAGGCACTGTCTACACATGTGGCTGTCACTGCCATGTCCTAAAAAGCGATCCCCAGTTGGTCAGGAGGCAATATGGCGCCACCTCATTGCTTGCTTTACCCTGTAAATGCCACACCAGAACGCCACAAACACGTGCATTGCACGTGGTTGTCGGGCAGCAATGTTGCAGACCTATTTCCTCCAAAGGGTCACATTTGGCTGCATTACTGCCTGCTGAATGTGACAGGGGGACAACAACATGCACACATTTCTGTGTTCCCAGAATCATGAAATTACCTTCTTTCATTTTCACTAGATTTTCTTTCTTGAAGTCATTTAGAACAGCTGATTCTGGACATAAAATGCTTACTAATACATGGGATTTCATGTTATTAAGGGTGGGGATACAAAGCTAAATTTTTTTTATGAAGAGAAGAATGACATGTCACCGTAAAGAAGTACAGGGAGGTATACAGAGGGCAGAGAACCTGATATCTCTGATGATAAATACATAGTATAACCAGTAGCCTGGACATGTGTAAATGTCACAAATTAATCTAAATGACTAATTTATTGGCTGACAGACTGGTGTTTAAATAGAGTCATGCAGTGGAATTGGTCTTTTCCCAAAAAGCCTGAGGCACAGAGTAATAATGAAAACCACAGTTCCATATATCCATCAGTGCAAACCATTATGATGAGTTAAAGCTGAACTCCGGGGAAAACAAAATGCCTCTTTGCCCTCATGCTGCAAGCAAATGCTTATTCAGGTCTAGGAGAACGTAAAAGCACTTTTTTTACCCAGTCCTCTGCAGCCTTTTCTCCACTACATTCTAGTGGTTGGATGTCGTCTGAGAACATCAACACCAAAACAGAGCCCAAAGTCCTGCATTGGATTTATGGAGTAAGGACGTCAAGAGACAGTCTACTGCCTGGCTGTAAGAAAGCATTGGCTGCCAGGGGGCAGAGGGTTTGGTAAGAAAGATAGCTTGTGGTCCCTAGACATAAGCCAGCATCTAACCCTTGCAGTATGGGGCAGCCCCACTGCAAGGGAGAATTCCCCCTCCCCCAGGGTGATTGGGTTTAAAGCTGCCCTCGCCATCATAAGGAGATATGTCCTAAAATTAGTAAATGGACATTTCTTTCTTGAATAGTGCTGCTCCTGATGCATGCAAACTTGACAAACTGTATTTATTGAGTAAGGACATCAAGAGACAGTCTACTGCCTGACTGTAAGAAAGCATTGGCTGCCAGGGGGCAGGGGGTTGGGTAAGAAAAATAGCTTTTTGTGGTCCCTAAACATAAGCCAGCATCTAACCCTTGCAGTATGGGGCAGCCCCAATGCAAGGGATAATTCCCCCTCCCCCATGGTGATTGGGTTTAAAGCTGCCCTAGACATCATAAGGAGATATGTCCTAAAATTAGTAAATGGACATTTCTTTCTTGAATAGTGCTGCTCCTGATGCATGCAAAGCTTGACATACTGTATTTATTGAGTAAGGACACCAAAGTCAGTCTACTGCCTGACTGTAAGAAAGCATTGGCTGCCAGAGGGGCAGAAGGTTGGGTAAGAAAAAATGCTTTTCATGGTCCCTAGACATAAGCCAGCACCTAACCCTTGCAGTATGGGGCAGCCCCACTATAAGGGAGAATCCCCCCCACGGTGATTGGGTTTAAAGCTGCCCTAGGCATCATAAGGAGATATGTCCTAAAATTAGTAAATGGATATTTCTTTGTTGAATAACGATGCTCCCGATGCATGCAAAGCTTGACATACTGCAAATCATAGTAGATGCACAATGTGCTGGAGGGTCTAACTTTCCTTCTATCACTCTATCCAAAACTGTAAGAAACGTTTTGGCTTTAAATACACTTTAACCACTTCAGCCCCGGAAGGATTTCCAGCTTTAGGACCGGAGCCCTTTTTGCGATTCGGCACTGCATCGCTTTAACTGAAAATTGCGCGGTCGTGCGACGTTGTACCCAAACGAAATTTGCGTCCTTTTTTTCCCACAAACAGAGCTTTCTTTTGGTGGTATTTGATCACCTCTGCGTCATTTCTGATCGCCGCTATAAACAAAAGAAGAGCGACAATTTTGCAAAAAAAACCCCAAATTTCTTACTTTTTGCTAGAATACAAATCAAAAAAAAATATATAAAAAAAAAATTTTTTTAACCGTTTTTGGACGATTTATATTCTTCCTCATATTTGCGATAAAAAAAATCGCAATTGGCGTTTATTGATTGGTTTGCGCAAAAGTGGTCGCGTTTACGGATGATGAGAATTCATTTTTGGGTTTTTTTTTTTTTACTAGTAATGGCGGCGATCTGCGATTTTTAGCGGTACTGCGATATTTCAGCGGACATGTCGGACTATTTTGACACTTTTTTGGGACCATTGGCATTTATACAGCGATCAGTGCTATAAAAATGCACTGATTACTGTGTAAATGTCATTGGCAGTGAAGGGGTTAACGTGCAGGGGGCGCTCTAAGGGTTAAGTATGTTCCCTGGGCGTGTTCTAACTGTATGGGGACTGCACTATCTGGGGAAGGGAAGTGGTCACAGCCTTCGTATACAGGAAGGCTGTGATCACAGCCCTTCCCCCTTCACACAGAGCGGAGGTCCGTGTTTACATACACGGACCTCCATTCCTCCGCTCGGGGGGGCCATCGCGGGTAGCCGGCGGCAATCAAAGCCGCCGCACCCGCTCCCTGGCCCTCCCCGAACACAGTGAGCGCGCGGGCGCGCCTCCGGCGGCGCGCGCGCGCTCACTAAGCTCGATCCCGCAGCCGCCGTTGTATGACGGCGTTTTGCGGGAACGAACCACTTTGCCGCCGTCAAATGCCGATCGGCGGTCGGCAAGTGGTTAATAGAAATGTCTACTATTGTGCTCTTATTGAATGGACACTAATGCATGCATAAAGAAATTAAGTAAGATCCGAAGATTAGGTAGATATTATTCAGGTTCTTAGTAACAAAGCTATACCAACCCAAAGGCTGCCCTTTTCTTTTTTGGTTTTATACTTCTAATCTTGCATGGTCACATGTGTTTTTGTATGTTAGTGTATTAAAATGCCATCAAATGCAGTGATCCAGTAAACACAGTTGTCATAGTACAGTCTGAACATCCACATGTTATAGAATAAATTGTATTTGGTAATTGCATATCAGTTATATGTGTCTAGAAAGTCGCCTAAGGCTACTTGAGTGCTCAGAACTGCTCACTTTTGGTTGTATCAATCTCTGCCATCCTTTACTGGAAATGGAAAGGATTTAAATTATTATAATATAAATGGAAAACATTTTTAAAAGGGTAAGTAAACTCACAAGAGTAAGATAGGTATGGCTTGGAACCTGGTGGATTGTGCCACCTTTTGGGTTCTTACTGTATATCTCTACAGAATGGTGAGTTCCCATTGCTATGGTTGCTGACCCCTCATACTTAGAGGTTTTGGGTGTTGTTATGCTCCCTAGAGCATTCTCTGTGATATACAAGAGATTAACAATGCAGCAGGGATAGATGGAGCCTATTAGAACAGTTGTGACATGTGTGCAGACCTGAAAGCTAAGCTCATGCTATAAGAGTCTCTGGGAGATGTAATAAACTATTAGGAAGTTTAAGATTGAAGTTTAAGCTTTCCCTGGTTCATTCTTCCTCCGTCATCAACATGCAAATGACCAGAGGCGTAGCTAGAACCTTCAGGGCCCCAGTACAGGAGACCATAAAGAGCCCCCTGACCTTATGAATGAACAGAGTCAGTGATCGGTACGAATCACTGACTGTTCATTAAGACATCCCCCACAGCAACCTATGGGAGAGGTGAAACCGGCAGTACTGTAGGAGATTAGGGGAGGCCAGGGGAGTACACAGGAACCCGATCACAGCAGGAGGTGGATAAAAGGGATGGCAGGGTGGCATGTAGAGGAAACAATCCCCTCTGTTTTCAGCCACTGAAAGGCTGTAGAAGGAAAATGGAATGGAGTGGTTCCTCTATATGCCCATCTCCCCTCCTATCCTGGTGTTCAGGGGGCCACACAGATACAATTGCTCCCCCTGTATGTACGCCCCTGCTAATAACATTATTAAACATATGGCATACATAATGTTAGACCTTGTGATAGACAAGCAAAGGGACCTAGTGAGGCTATCAATGCAAGCAGATAATTTATGGTGGAAAGGGGCACGGAATGCTGTGCATAGCTTTATAAATAAAAGGATGCTGTGGTAACACCCACATGTAATGCTGAGCTTCCATGATTGAAAGAACTGAAATCCAATTAATTAAAGGGGCAGGCCAAGGAGGAAAGAGCTAAATTATGCTGAATGTCCTTCTGACAGGAAATGAGGTGGGCTCTTATCTGACTTGCTGTGGGCTTTAATGCACACTGTGAGAAGCTCATAGTGTGCAGCGAAATTAGAGGAACTTCAGTACATTATAGGAGTCTGTACAGCTGTGCTAGATTGAAGGGAGAGCTGAAGTATAGCTTTAAATTTAAAGCAACTGACAACCTCTCCAATAAAAAATATGCATTTTAAAGGCTAGGTCTATTTTTAAGAAATACATATTAAAGGCACATATACTTACAGCCAAAAAAGTGTAAATGTATTTTTTTTTTTTTGCAAAATGCACAGGCTAGAGAGCTGGAGGAAGTGTCAAGGGACTATGAGTGTGCTGAACACCACATTCTTGTTCCAATGAGAACTACAAAATGTGTCTGCTGTGGGGGAAAACAGGAGTTGTAGTTCAGTCATTCATAGATCTATGTATTCAGTCACCGATCTCTGCAAATTTAAAAAGTGACAGCTACTGAAGGGGAGCAGAACCCCCACACGCTGTCACGGAGGGGTGGGGGCTCCCATTTGCACCATGTTGCACCCTAAATACAGGTGTAACATGTAAGACATACCTCCCAAATTTTTGAGATGGGAATGAGGAACACCTATTAGCAAAATGATGTAGGCATAGCACACACCCCTGCCTAGCCCCCTTAAAGGAGAATTATAGAAAACAATAATTAGTTAAACAAGTACATTTTTTTTACCTCTACTATTCCTTTTAACTGTTTTTTTCAAATTTACAAATTCAGCAATTTAGAAATCGGTTGAGAGGTTTAGCACTGGTAAATACTTTTTGAAAGATAAAAATGTTGTATTATATATATAACTATATAGATCATACCAAAATGAGGGACAAATAAGGAGGAAAGAGGGACAGAGAGACTTTGTTCCAAATCAGGGACAGTCCCTCAAAATCAGGGACTGTTGGGAGGTATGTGCAAGGTGGTTCAAAAGGTGGAGCAAGTGGAATGACCCTTTAATACGAGATTAACTTTTTAACATGTGGATTTCCAAGCTTTCTGGGCAAATAGTCTGTTCTCTTTGCATGGAAATTCTCTCTTTGCAAGAAAATGATCAAATTATGCCTTAGCTTAGTGAATGAGTTGAAACTCATTGACTTGTTGACTTCCATCACTGAATCATGTGCAAGCAGAAATATTTTTTTTCTCACCATCTCTGTTCTTGTATATTCTTTGCAAAGTGAATTTTCACCACATTGACTAAACTAAGGAAGGATTCCCTTGAAGTAAACAATCTATTTGCCTTTGGTAAATCATCCTCAATGCATCTATTTGGACTCCTCTCGGCTCAAGGTGTTCAACTTGAATGACAGTGAGTCACCAGCTGGGATGCAGTCTCGCTACATGTGCACAGAACATCTGGGCACACTGCATGATAGCCAATGTGTTCAGTGGTAGGTAAAGATTCCGCAGTGGGTAAATCTTCTGGATTTGCACTTTACAGACAGTCTAGGACTGTTTCTTCAGCACTAGAGGCAGGGGCGGACTGACCATTAGGACACTCGGGCACTGCCCGAGGGCCCTTGGCCAGTAGGAGGCCCCATGAGAGGCTCCTGGTACTTCAGTACCAAGGAATCTGTGCTGATTCAGGTGTCCAGTGCCGGATCCCAGGGCCCCCCTCTTTGCTCTCACTCCAGGGCCCCCTCTCTGTTCTCATCCCAGGGCCCCCTCTCTGCTTTCATCCCAGGGCCCCCTCTCTGCTCTCAATCCAGGGCCCCCTCTCTGCTCTCATCCCAAGGTACCCTCTCTGCTCTCATTACAGGACCCCTCTCTGCTGCCATCCCAGGGCCCCTCTCTGCTCTAATCGCAGGATCCCTCTCTGCTCTCATTGCCGGACCCCCTTCTCTGCTGCTATCCCAGGACCACTTTCTGCTCTCATTCTAGAACCCCCTCTCTGCTTTCATCCCAGGACCCCTCTTTGCTCTCATCCCAAAACCCCCTTTCTGCTTTCATCCCAGGGCCCCCCTCTGCTCTCATCCCAGGGCCCCCTCTCTGCTCTCACTCCAGGGCCCCTCTCTGCTCTCATTGCAGGACCCCCTCTCTACTGCCATCCCAGAATCACCTCTCTGCTCTAATCGCAGGACCTCTTTCTGCTCTCATTGCATGAGCCCTCTCTGCTGCCATCCCAAGGCCCCCTCTCTGCTCTCATCGCAGGACCCCCTCTCTGCTATCCCAGGACCACTTTCGGCTCTCATTCCAGAACCCCCTCTCTGCTTTCACCCCAGGACCTCTCTCTGCTCTCATACCAAAACCCCCTTTCTGCTTTCATCCCAGGACCCCTTCTCTGCTCTCATCCCAGGACCCCCTCTCTGTCCTCATCCCATTACCCCTCTCTGTCCTTATCTCAGGGGTCCCTCTCTGTCCTCATCCCAGGTGTCCCCTAAACTGTGGACAGTTGGGCTTGTTTACATTTACAATTTGGGGCTGGTAAAACCTCATAGTTGAGCCCTGTTTTTACTCACTCCCAACCACACCCCCTTTAACTGCAGTAGCCAGGGGTGTACACATGTTGCAGCAGCAGGAATTATACACCCTGTCACGCTTGGCAGGTGTAGTGCCTGCCAAGTGTAACCCATTCAAGTGAATAGGGCTGCTCTGCAAAGGCCATGCAACCTTGTGTACAGCGATAAAAGGGTTAAAGCAGACAGTGAGGAGGTGTTGTACTGCCTCCTCATCACCTGCTTTAACCCCTTGGATCCCACACTAGCATGCTGCAGCTGCAGGCATTGCACATAGTTGCAGGGTGCTTGCAGAGTGGGACCTATTCACTTGAATGGGTTGCGATCGTCCACCAAAAGCACATCCACAGCTGCTGTCACTGCAGCTAAAGGGGTAGGGGCGAACGTATGTAATGTGGGCGCAGTGCAATAAGTAGGTGGCGTTTTGTGTTGCTTGAGTGTGGACAGGGACACAGGGGGGGCCCCATGATCTCCTATTGCCAGGGGCCCCATGGGTTGTCAGTCCGCCCCTGACTAGAGGTGTTTTGTAAGTGTTAGGTGCCTGCCAGGCAACTAGCAATGACAGTAATGTGACCATCATATGTCAGATGTAGAATTGGGAGTATCAGTGAATTCTTCTGTTATCTGAATGAAGGCCAGGATCCCTCCTTCTGAATGACTGAACAACAACACTGGCATTCATTAATCTAGACAGGTCCCTTATTAATGAACCCATTCTATATTTCAAATGGAGGTTATCAAAGGAGCTCAATCCCTCAAGCACACACACAGAAAGCAGTATTTCTTCAGGGTCAATTCATTTTCCATCTGGCTAGTCGTTTGTGTGATAGTTTCAAGCAATTAATCCTAGGATCTTGGTCTAATTTCAGAAATGAAAAGTAATGTCTACATTCCTGACGAATTACTCACTGCAGTTATATAAACCAGCAAGTAAAGGTACAGAAAAAGATTTTACACCGTCTAATAATCTATCACTTCAGTGAAATATTAGTTTAAGTTAAATTAATTGTATTTTCCAAGGAAATTACCGGCTGTGTTATGGCAGATTAGCTAAAGCACCACTGGGGAACTTTATTTGTTAGATAACATTAGTTAAATTGCTGTGAAAATGAAACATTTCCCTTGCATGTACAGAAGGGAAAAGGCCATGGTGAATATCATAATACAATTCCTGCTTTCATTGCAGAGCTACCGTGCATACATAAAAAACAAAATGACTACTGTCTATTATAGTGGACCTACATTACAGCTAGGGTTGCACCGATACCGAAATCACTGCCTATACTAGGCATTTGCACGAGTAGCGGTACTTATGCAAATGCACTGAAACCGATACCTTCTGGCTCGGTTCTTTCAGCTGTCAGGGGATTTCCCCGCTAACAGCTGAAATGTACAGAAAAGAATCCCGGCAATTATTGGTTGTTAAGGAGCGGGGCCACCACATTATTAACAACCAATGGCTTTTCATCTGTCCCCTCCCCATCGCCCCCCCCCCCACCAACTATCACCCTCCTGTCCTGAAGGACAGAGAGAGCAGTGCCATCTAAGTGCAATATGATAGCAATTTAATGTATAAAAGCTAAGAAATACACTCACAAGGTTAAAAACAATTCCTGCATAAATGATGTATGTGATCCGCTTTACTCTCCGGTGGTAATTGGTATCAGCGAGTACTTAAAAAAAAGTATCGGTATTCATACTCAGTGTTAAAAAAATGCCATTGGTGCATCCCTAATTACAGCACTAAAAGGCACTTTGAATGCTACAGCCTGGACCCTGCTGTCGCGCGCTATCTCTTCTAATCGATTCCATATAGGATATTTTCAATGTTTAAACAAAAGGATGAATTAAAATGAATCTCAAACCATTATAGTTTCCTTTTAAATTGTAAGCAATGGTGCAACTCAGTAAAACAAACAATTTGCTGGCTGCTATCTGTATTGAGAAATTTGGTTTGAGAAAAATAGCTACCATTTTGATATTAGAATCAGTTTGGGAGTCTGAATCATAGCAAAATAGAAACAGGGACAGTTCTCTTGAAAGTAAAGTCAGGCAGGGTTGGCAATGTAGAAATGTCACCTGTAGAGACAAGACTGAACTCTACAATAGACCACTTTCTGTCATCTGGTTCCCCTTTAAAGGAGTAAATGGAGTAGGGCATGGTGGCACGAGTAGATTTCCTGGGCAGGGGCATGCAATGCCATGTATCTTAGCTAAAGTAAGAGTAAGCTAGGACTCTGCAATTTACCACAGTACTGTATGTGACAGATATACGGTATGACTTCATATATTGCTAGCATTAGAAGAACAACATTATGACATTATGACTAAAATGCTAAAAAGAGGTAAGTAGTGGAATAATGTCTTATTCCATTAAATGTGACTGCTGATTTTGTTGTTCAGCTTGTATTGTTCAGATGATATATTTACCCTATACGAGTTTGGGATGCAGATTTTTAGCACTATGGGGGGGTCTACTAAAATGGGTTATTTTAACCTAAAAATATCACATTTCCTTTCCCTTCATGTCTACACTCATTTCTCCATTGTACCTTCGGAGACAGCCATGGTTGTCACATAGGGGTAGATTAATGAAAACTGGAGAACTGAGAATCTGGTGCAGCTACACATAGAAACCAATCAGGTTTTAACTTCAGCTTGTTCAATTAAGCTTTGACAATAAAACCTAGAAGCTGATTGATTACTGTGCACAGCTGCACAAAATTTTGTGTGCACCAGTTTTAGGTTTATCCCCATATATTGGACATTAAAGCCTGGTACACACTGTGAGCTGTCAGCTCCAGTCGGAGCCACTGTACTAATGATCCAACGTTAATACATCAATCTCCCCCGCTGAGCTGTTCTGACTCAGAGACGGCCTCTCCGCCAGAACACTTCCATCAGGACCTGATCGGGAGCCAGTGGGCTGATGGTTTGCGAGCATGCTCGTCTGACAGAAGCCGGCTTCTGTGGGGCTGGCTGCCTTACACATGAACCAAATTTTGCCTAGTTTTTATTGAACAGGTCGATGTCGCCCGGCATTCCGCCCGCGTGTACGGGCCTTTATACAACAGCTCCAACCTTACCACATGCACAGGGGCCAGCATTACAAGCAGTGTAACTTTTCAGCAACCTTTATTAAAAAAATACATGATCAAGGATGCTTAATTTGTTTTTCTTATAATCTTTGAGGTTTAACTATTAGGACTCATGCACACAGGGCATTTCAATTTCTTCTCTGAACGCCTTTTACTCCTGGCAGGAAAAAGCAGCTTAAACACGCCTAAAGCCGCACATGTTTAGGTGCACACATATTTAGGTGAGTCAAGCATTTGAGCATTTATGGATTCTATTGGCCAGAATATTAAACTATTCTGGCCATTGGAATGAATGAACACTCAAGCACTAAGCTTGTCTAGCATTTAAGCACATTTAGACACGTCAAGCATTTTTACTGCCCAAAAGCTCCTCTCCTAAATGAGCTGGTGATGTTTTTCTTTTTTTCTCTGTTTCTAAACGCCTTGTCTAACACGCCTGTAAACGCCTATGTGTGCGTGGACACATAGGCTAACATAGAGATGCATTTACAAGCAGAAAATAAAAAAAGCCAAGCCTGTAAAAAAGGTTTTTTCAAGCCCTGTGTGCATGAGCCCTTAGTAATGCTATGTAAAATTATACAAATTATATTAATAGTGTGTCGACATCCTATGACAACAATTATCAATATTTTAATCAGGAAAAAGAGTCAAGGGAACTATACTGCTATCTCTTGTTTTCCCTGGCCAGTAGTATACTAAAAGACCAGACAGATAAAGCTGGCTGTAAAGTATATGAAATGATTCACAGACCTTCAAGCTATGCCTTGTACACCCTACATGCCCATGTACAGTCCATGCCTACTTAGGTCTCAATTGATGCCTATGGAGCTGCACAGCACAATACTGGTTTGTCCCTGAATAGTTCAAATAGAAATGTTTTCAAACCAATGGATCACTCATGGTACTGGTTCCCTGATGTAATCATTTATGCCCAACATATAGATTGCCTTAAGTTTCTAGGAAATTAATTTTAACTGTGAACCAGTCTCCAAGCAACAGCTGACTAACTCTCTTTTTTGTAAAGGTCAGTTAGAAATATGTACATCTCTATACAATGAGCGCTTGTAAACACAATTAACACCTAGGCAGTATATGCAATAAAAAGATCACCATTGAATGTATTACAATTAAAGTGCTTTCCTCAATAAATGCACCAAAAATGCTGATGCGATTCCTACACATAATAAAAGTCTGATAGCTATGGATAAAATTAGTAAAAATATACAGCATATGGAATGTAATGCATGGGCTTTAGCATAAAAGTTACAATAAATAAAACAAAAGGTTATATAAGACCAAACTCTCCAAATGTATCCATTTTTTATTTTTTCTTAGTAGATGATGGTTCTATATAAATAGTTCATAATAATATATATATAATTGGGGGAGATTTACAAAAAATTGGTGCACACAGAATCTGGTGCAGCTGTCTATAGTAAAAAATCAGTTTCTTACTTCAGCTTGTTCAATTATGATTTGACAATAAAACCTAGAAGCTGATTGGTTACTATGCACTGCTGCACCAGTTTTAGTAAATCTCCCCAATAGCGTCTGTGTTACCTATAGCTATCCAACATCAGGTATCAATTTCTATCCTGAGATTGAAAATGACAGCTGGAATCTGATTCTTATGGGCAGTGCAGACATTCCAAAACTTTAATGGGTAGGTGATTGTAGCGGCTTGTAACAACACAGCTAAATACAGTTTTATTTGCAGTATAAGTTAATTTTTTGTGACAAGCTTTTGGAGGTTTACCCCATTCTCCTTGTTCAAAGCCCTACTGAAAAAAAGGTGTTACAGTTCTCAACTATAATGCCCCAATTTCTTATAGAACAACTCTGACGGCCGTGTTTTGGATGCGTATTCCAGACACAAAATAGGAACAAGACACAAATCCACGTATGTGACATAAACAAGGATGTAGAATACATAAAATGAGAGACTTCCAGCTATAGCTATAAATGGTTCTTTGTGATAAAGCAAACACAGGTTTCAGTGCTGCTACCCTTATAATCCACCATCAGCACAGCTCACGGGTGCTTGATCCACAATTGCCCATCTGAAAGTAATCTTGCTTTTATTCAGGAAACCAGAGTGTACAGTACACAAATGCAGTCAGTTAACGCGTTTCAGCCTACACGGCTTTAATCATAACTACAATAAGACATGAAACTTTGAAATATATAGTGGCTAAGATAACAAAGGCTCCTCCTACTAATTGGATTAATTGATGAATATAATTGCAAAAAAAAACTGAAACAGCTGATGCAATAGCAAAGGAGCCAATATAGACTCCACTATACTTCACAAACAGACATCATAGCGAGACAGTGTGCAAAAACATATAAATAAAAATTAATAATAGCAGTATGATTAGATGGTTGAGTGTTAAAGGCTGAAACACATCAACTGACTGCATTTGCGTAATGTACACTGTGGTTTCCTAAATAAAAGCAAGCTTTTAGAGCAAAAGTGGTTGTGCGGATCATCTTTATGGACTATTCCTTGTGATAAACCATCACTCATTCATTCATATTTCTTATACAATAGATATACACCACTTTCCCGACTTCCTCTCCTCAAATGTATTAAAGACTAGACATTCAGCAATCCACGTGTGTGGAATAAACAAGGGTATAGAATACATACAACCTGACTTCCAGCTATAGCTATAAATGATTTCTTGTGATAAACCATCACTCATTCATCCATATTTCTTATACAATATATAGACACCACTTTCCCGACTTCCTCTCCTCAAATGTATTAAAGACTAGACATTCAGCAATCCACGTGTGTAGAATAAACAAGGGTATAGAATACATACAACCTGACTTCCAGCTATAGCTATAAATGATTTCTTGTGATAAACCATCACTCATTCATCCATATTTCTTATACAATAGATATACACCACTTTCCAGACTTCCTCTCCTCAAATGTATTAAAGACTAAACATTCAGCAATCCACGTGTGTGGAATAAACAAGGTTATAGAATACATACAATTTGACTTCCAGCTATAGCTATAAATGATTTCTTGTGATAAACCATCACTCATTCATCCATATTTCTTATACAGTAAATATACACCACTTTCCCGACTTGCTCTCCTCAAATGTATTAAAGACTAGACATTCAGCAATCCACGTGTGTGGAATAAACAAGGGTATAGAATATATATAATCTGACTTCCAGCTATAGCTATAAATGGTTTCTTGTGATAAACCATCACACATTTATCTATATTTCTTATACAGTACATATACACCACTTACCCGGCTTCCTCTCCTCTAATGTATGAAAGACTAGACATTCAGCAATCTACGTGTGTGGAATAAACAAGGGTATAGAATACATACAATCTGACTTCCAGCTATAGCTATAAATGGTTTCTTGTGATAAACCATCACTCATTTATCTATATTTCTTATACAGTACATATACACCACTTACCCGGCTTCCTCTCCTCTAATGTATGAAAGACTAGACATTAAGCAATCCATGTGTATGAGATAAACAAGTGTCTGCCATGAATATACCTTGACTTTCAGCTATAGCTGTAAATAGTTCCTTGTGATAAACCATTATTCATTCATCCATATTTCTTATACAGTATATATCCACTACTTACCCGGCTTCCACTGCTCTAATGTATTCAAGTCTAGACATTCAGCAATCCATGTGTATGAGATAAACAAGTGTCTACCATGAACACAACTTGACTTCCAGCTATAGCTGTAAATAGTTCCTTGTGATCAACCATTGCTCATTCATTCTCATCTGTCATATAGTATAATCCGCCACTTACCCGGCTTCCACTTCTTTTGTGTATCAAAGGCTGATATTCCATGGCTGGGGCCAGTGTCGCTTCAGTGCTACTCCTTTATCTAACTGGAGAAATGTCTGTGCCCTTCTCTCTCTTTTAGAAAGATTTCACCCAGTGAAAACAATATCCAGCATTATACTAGTGGAATAAACCATGCATGTTAAAATGGATCATGCAAACATAATTTAACACAAGATGCTTTGACAACAACAAGCAGAGCATGTTATTTTTTAAGTCATTTGAGTCTGTAAGGATACATGGTTAATTAGTTCCAAAAAAATAAATATATCATACCTTGATTATTCCCATCTTACTAGGGGATTCGATGTCAAAATTCTGACCTTAAAAGCACACGTGAAATTTTCATGTGATAGTCACTGCACAGGGTTTATCTTAGGGCTCTTTTTTTTTAAACCTCTTCAGTCTCAAAGTTCATGTGTAGGGAGGAGAGTAAGCGAGACAACTTTTTTTTTTTTGTGTTTAAATTTAGATGTCTGTGAATGATTGGAAGATGCACAGCAGAAACATCCCAACTTTAAATATCTTTCAAAGTTTTTGAATAACTTCCAAATTCATTAAAACCTGAGAAAAGAAAAATAAACACAAAAGTTGAATAATTATTGATTATTTTATTAAAAAAATATACCGATTAAGAATTTTTACTGGTTGATGTGGACATCTGCTCCACTTTTGTATTTTCATCTGTTGTCTTTTTTCATGTTTGGTTTTTCTTTTCTCCAGTTTTAGAAAACACAAAGTATAAAATCGAAGATGCATAAAAGACCTGGAATGTTTTATCTTTAGGCTCCAGTCACATTTGGCGTTTTGGGTTCTCATGGCAAACCCCAGCTTGTCATCCAAAAAAGAGTGGGAGCTTCTTTTGGGTGACAAGCTTTGTGCGATTACCAGGTGATTTGTGTGCAATAGTCGTGGCAAAACCGCAGGGCGTTTTAGGTGCCATTAAAAATGAATGGTGCGCGAACCTGTGTTTTGTGATTGCAGTGTGGTTTGAGATAGCGTGCAGAATCGCAGCAATTGTTACCGATATCCCAAAAGGCCAAATGTGAATGGAGCCTTATAGAAAAATGATGTAAATTATCTTTTTGCAATGTTTAATTTCTAACTTCAGACACAAATTGAGAGATGGTGTGAAAGATTGTATGTTCTGAACTAAGTTATGAAATATTTTTCATTAAGCACTGACCCTTTCAGGAGTTGAACATAAAGCCAATTATTGGAAGCTCTGTAAATTTACTTAAAGCCCAACTCCAAGCAAAACATATTAAATAGTTTTGGATAGTGCGAAGAAGAGTTAAGACCTCTGTCCGTTTTATTTTATTAATTGTGCCCCCATTGGGAAAGTTTCCTGTTTCAGTAAAGGTTGAAACCAATTACAGTGATTTTATTTTCTTGACTAACTCCATAGCAGCATAATAATGGGTAGAGTTTGCCCTCTCTCCTACCCCATAGGATGCTTCTCTTATAAACTTTAGGACTTATCCAGTCCACAGGTTCTTAAGCCTCGTACACACGATGCGAATTTGGGATGACAGAACGTCCGTTTTTTGTTGGATGCTAGTCTTATGTCGAAAGTGAAGAGCGTACTAACAATACGAAAATTCTCGTATGACCGAATTCAACGTCAGAAGTGACGTAATGTGTTGAATATTTTTGTATGTATTTTTTCGTTTCCGAGCATGCGTAGTTGTGATCGTACGATTTTTTTCATACGAAAACCCTACTAATGATACGAAAATCAGACGTTGAGTTGCCATACGAAAAACATTTTCTAGTCTGCACAATCAGCTTTTATCTTACGAAAAATCAAAATTGGCTGTCGAAAGGAGCATACTAACTGTAAAAAGTTCTGATGATCAGCCGTCAAGTGAAAATTCCCGCATTGTGTGTACGGGCCTTTAGTTTGTCCTCCTCAACTTGTAGGACCTATCAAGATGTGCAAGCAGCTCCTCCTTCCTGGCTGAAATAGACTTGTACCCGATCACCTCTTAAGCCTCGTACACACGGTTCGATGGTCGTATGCAAACGGTCGTACGACCGCTTGTTGTATGATCATCCGACCGTTAGTACGCACAAGTAGAACAGCCTATGTACGATGGTCGTACAACAGAAGTTGTATGAGCAAACTAGAAAACTTTGGTAGTACCAACAAGCAGTCATACGACCGTTGTATTGGGTGTACAGAGAAGTAGGTCCACAAGTTGTACTGTGCAAAACACGCATGCTCAGAAGTCAGGAACGGCTGGAAGTGTCCGTTCGTTCCTAATTATATGCACCTGAACTTTCTCTCTATACGTTCATTACACGTCACTACGTTCGGCTTGGTCGTACGATCGTGTAGTGCATGTCAGTACGCAAGTTACATGATCCAACACACGATTTGATCCGTTCGGTCGTGCGACCGTCGAACCGTGTGTACGAGGGCTTTACTCTTCAGGGAAAGACCCTGCTTTCTGGAACTCTAAGTAATGCCCATGTGGATGGGTGTTGTAGCTGGTGTTTGGGGTTGTTGCCTTACCGAATTCAGGTCTGTTCCCAAGGATGGCACCATGACTGTGCAGCTTTTTAGCATATAGACTCCAGATTTGAATGCCTTTTATAACTTCTGAGCATGCAGGCCCTTTTTTCTGTATGGCAGGTTCTGATTTGTTACCCACTTGGTGAGATTTCAGAACTCTGATGTGGGAGGCTGCAGTGTTGGCATCCTATTAGCAGTAGGTAACCCTTTAGGATTTTCATACCAAACAAGCTAATTTTTTTCTGCTTTGGGAAACTTCAGTGGCTACAGTCTGACGTAGAAAGGTTATTTTTAGTATCTTTCAATTTCTTGATTTATGAGTAGCAAGTGAAAATGTTATATTATTTTTCTTAACAATGTGGAGTTCTTCTTTAAACTTGTTCAGCACCTCTGTTTGACAGGGATTTATTTTTTTACTGCAACTGGTCTTATGTAGCCAGCAGTCTAATCCATCTATCTATGCTATGACTGCTGTGATGCAAATTAGTTGCTGATGCACAAGTCCTTGTGTATCTGGCAGTCCAATTCAGGACATTTCAGAATATGCTATTTATGTTTCTAGAGAATATACTAATGGTAAGGTGCTGGATTGTCCTGGCTTTCCTTTGTTCGCCTGTCAGTGTCTGAAGGGGTTTTCTGCAACAATGGACATGCACCAAGCTATCCATAACTCACAGACATTGATAACAAGTCTTTGGTGGTGGACTTAGTAGAAAATCTTATTAGCTGCCAAACAGGGGCAAAAAGTCAATAGACCTTCCCTGTTCAGGGAGTTGACTCAATCATTATGGACTTCTGGCCAGCCTTTTGCTCTTTAGGCTCTTCAGTCTTGATGAGGCTAAGCAAAAGGAAAGTCGTGTACTGCATCAAGAGGTAAGTCAGAACCTGCAGCCTAAAGCTGGGTACATGCAATCCAAATATTGGCTAGTTCAGCAGGAACTGGCCAACATTCGGTATGTGTGTACAGCTGCCTTTCCGACAGACGCCGGTCTCTTGACTGGTTTCTGTCGAACAGGCATGCTGGAAAAGCAACATTCGACCAGCAGCCAATCGATGTGTTCTACCAGGGAGGGAGTGCAGTCTGTCTTTCAGAACACAATACCACAGCGGGGGAGATCGCAGCTCTAGCATCGCTTCTGTACGGCGATCAGTCAGTTCTTTTTAGTTCAGTCCACTGGGTTGAATGAAAAAAAAACTCAGTGCATGTGCCCATCTTTCTGCCAAGAGAAGTAGAGTTGATTGTGACCTGGGCGGAGAATAATCACTCCAACATTTCAGCAATGTATATGCCGGGGATTTGTAACTTCTAGGAGGACTCCATGTTCTAAATCCTAATTGGACAAGGAATGATCTCTACATCCAGGTTCCTCCAAGTGGATTCTGTCGCTGTGTAGAATTCCAAGTTACATCTGGAGAGTATCCCACTCCACCTGTACAGAATACTGTACCATGTCTCCTCTCTGACAGTGACATCTGAGATTTCTTGCTGACACTTAGCGATGAACTCTCTAAATTTTCTGAGCTTTTGCTCTCCCGAGGATCCTCTCATCTTTTTTCCTGTGAACTACAGTGTGTGGTGCACCAGTCACTAGGGAGAGGGTTAAGTTGCAAACCCCCTCACTACCAGGGTCCTCCATCATCCATGCCAAGTCACCACAGATTTCTGCTGGCTGTGTGGCTGCTTTAGCACCCAACATCACAATGGTTACACTTAGCAACGGCTATATAGCCTCTTCTCCAACTCCATTGCAGGTTAGACCTTTGTAATGCTCCTTCCCCTCTTTTCTTCATCCCCATATCAAGTCCTGTTCTTTTGATACACCAGGCATACACCCCTTTCTAGGGGAACTTCAGACCAGGCCTTTCTTGAAATCTTGGACTTTTCTTGATACTTTCATAAATACAATATAGAACACTTTTTAACAGATTCCTCCATACACAGCTCTAGTTAGACCTATCTTTAGGCTGTCCAGTTCATACCTCATAAATAATGTAAAGTTCTTTCAATAAAGTCCATGATCTGTCTTTGGTACCCTGATTGGGTACCCACCAAGGGGATGCCCCCCATAGAGTAGAGTGCAGTTACATATGGCTATAGTACTCCTTGTACTTTCCCAACTAAGACCCCAGGGACCCAGCAAGGTTGCCTCCCCTTGAATTTAAGCCACAAGGCATCCCCATAAGCAGACTCAACCCCAGGTTACATAGGGGAATCCAGGCTTGGCTGCGCCAACTTGTCTTGGTTGAGGTCATGGGTAGCGGTATGCATGTCTTCTCCCTGCTCGGTCTGGTAGTATAAATCCAACACCAAAGGCTTGGTTGGGTAGGCTGTTGGGTCTGATCTCTGTAATCTCTTTTACGGCGACAATGAGTCAGTCCCAAGCAGGGTTCAAATTAAAGGCCGATGTCCAAGGTAGGATGCTCCACTCTGGTCTGGATGACCCATTTCTTGCAGGCAACATATAGGGCTCCATGCTGGCAGCACCTCTGCCAGCAACTCTATGTGCAGCGACACGGTAGCCTACTCAGCGGCTTTATTTATCGACCCCCCCAATGTTGCAGCAGCCATTCACAGAAGCAGCATGCACTCTGATGGCTGCGATCATGAGCTGATCACATTTCTTCATGTTCAGGCAAGTCCTTCTCTATAAGCCATGGTCTCCTTCCTAACAGTTTTTCAGGTGCATGCAGGGGGTGTATTCTGCCAATTATGCCAAGTTGTGGATGGGGCTTAACCTGCCCGATCACGGACACACTAACAGTGCTCAGTAATGCCTGTACTCACAGGCGGAGGCCACGTTTATATTTAATCAGCATTAAGGCAGCAAGAAGCAGGCATGTTCTCCTTTGCATGGTTAACACGCTCCTTAGTAATTTTCACTTCTCTCACCTGTGCTCTAACCTCTTCCAGTAGTTGCAGCATTTCCAAGGGGATACTTCGGAGCCTGTATCCATCTCCACCAGCAGAGAACACCATGTCACATTTCTCCCAGTGATAATCTGAGATTTCTAAAGATTTTTAGTGATGAACTCTACACATTTTTCCGAGCCTCTGCCCTCCCGAGAATCCTCTCTCTTTTCTGCTTTCCCGTGACCTTCAGGCTTGATGCATAAGATACCCCGTGCCATGATATTGGTCCTGAAGTTTGTGGGGCACCAATCACTAGGGAAGAGGTTAAGCTTGTAAACCCCCTCACTACCAGGATGATGGCTGTCACTGGTACAGGAATTGAAGAGAAATTCTCCAAATGGGGGCACAGGTATGGAAATCTATCCCTTCCGAATTCTGTCCAAAACTAAAACAAGAAAGCTTTTGCTGAAGATACTGTAAGTATTATTGAGTAACCACAGTGTTGTTCAGTTCAGATGATTGGCAGAGCTTCCAAGCAAAATGTCATAGCAAGTTGGACTAGCTGCTTCAACTAGTAGACTAGTTGAAGTGGCTTGCAACCTTAACATAATGTTTTATATAGTCTTAATTTGCATTGAAGCAGCAGGGACTAGAAATTCTAGAAACTGTGCAATTAAACAAAAGAAAATATACAAGGGAGGAGACAAGCAGTAGCGACATCTAGGCAGCTTTCTGTATTATAATTAAACTGTGTTTGTATTGCAGTTGGGTTTATCGGCAGGAAAAAGTTACCCAGTTACACTGGCAAAGTTACACTTGCAAATTTGATTGATTTGCCTAGATATATTAAAATAACCTATTGCTTGTTGTAAATGCTCTTGTCTATTTTTTTTAACAACTAGATCAATCTTTCTCAACCTTTTTACCCGGAAAGGACCCTTGAAATATTTTACAGATCTTGGGGAACCCCTATTATAAAAAAAATTATCCGCAGTTAGTGGTATATTAGTGCAATCACTAAATTGTAGAATGCTTTATATATAAGAATAAATAATATGGCATGCCTAGCATATTTGACACCCAGAGCAGATAATTTTCTACACCATCCTGCTCTGAACAACTTTAGGAATAATCATAAAATGAAATATATAATAATAAAATCAAATAAAAACAAATTGTAAAAATTGTGGTTCACCAACAATAATGGTTAATGGTTCAAAGTACCCACATGCATTGTCGGTCATTGTTTGCAAGAGATCAATTCATCATTGCTTACTGCTCAAGGAACCCATAGCAACCTCAGGAAGAAACTCAGGGTTCCAGGACACTGTGGTTGAGAAAGGCTGAACTAGACTCTTACCTCAAGTTAAGAATAATGGATGGAGGAAGGAATCACTGTTGGATGGCTTTCTGTGTAGCGGTTAGTTGTACCTACAATAAATGAGATAAAAACATGTAAACTTAAAAATTGTCTCAAACTATTAACGTATGTAAATGTATGTACAGTATGTGTGTATGTGGGCGGTGTCCATATGGGGATGGGGAGAGAGTGCACTTTTATGCCCCAAATGGCTAACTGGCTAACGGAGGCATATGCCAAAACACAGAACTGATGCTAAGGTCCTCTCCATAAAAGTGGCACTTCTCCAAACAGACATTAATTAACGCCTTCCATGACACAGTTCCTTAGCTCTCTATACTTTGTACACTCTGGATAACAGTTCCCATCATACTTCTCTCTATTTTCTGCAGAGCTTGCACCGGACTCAACCAGCCGAGTTACCCATCACTTGATCCCAGTAACCATGATTTGTATGTTAAACTTAAATCCTAGGAAGCTTGTTTCTTTATGACACCCGTGTTTATTCTCTTTAAGGCATCATTCCATCTTTTGTGACTTCCAGGCTGTAGGCCACAAGCTGGTCCCAAATTGGGGTACTGGTCGCTTGGGAAGGAGCTTAAGCACACAAATTCCTTAACTAGGTATGCCAAGTCACCTCCGCTTCCTGACGGGCTGGATGCTTATACACCTAGTACTGTAGTCATTGGCTACAGCAATATAGCCCTCCCTAAGTAGCTTCATTACACGTTAGACATCTGTACTACATCTTTTCTTGATTTTCTCATGCTCTGTGATACTCCTTTAACTTGTATCCTTAACCACTTCAGCCCCGGAAGGATTTCCAGCTTTAGGACCCGAGCCCTTTTTTCAATTTGGCACTTCGCCGCTTCAAATGGTAATTGCGCGGTCATGCAATGCAGTAGCCAAACGAAATTAGCGTCCTTTTTTTCCCACAAATAGAGCTTTCCCCTTTTTTTCCTGCGATTAAAGCAAACCGATGACGTAACGTACTGGCGCGTTAATGGTAAACTTCGCCGCTTCACGGTTTAACTTTTTTCCCGA
>BLSH010152871.1:487043-502388 GCA_018402905.1 Glandirana rugosa
AAATCTTCTATTAGTAATCCTCCGTCTGACCGGAAACTTGGTAGATACCTTATCTTTAAGAAGGACGTTTATACGTTCTAACTAGCCCTCTAAACGTCTGGACATGGACACCTTCTCTTTCGTGACCTCGGGGACCGAACAAAGTCTCCGTAGTTGTCGTTGACCTTTTTAGGTGGGGTCGAATATAGTTCTCTTGTAGTCACTCCAGACGCCTCCGTGGATGTGGAAACCACCTGACCGTATTGTTAACAGTGAACTGAGTACTTTATTTAACCACTTTTCTCACAGGTTGTGCTGGACCCTTTATTACATTTATTTACCCACTATGCACATGCTGTGCTTGCTCCTTTCCTGTAATGTGTGTATTCTCTTTTTAAAGGGTATAATCCTGTATAACACTCTAAAGGATTGTTTATGGCAGGGACGTACTGTTAATGGCAATGTATACAAGATGATTTGTTGAGTCAAGTGACAATTGTTATGCCAGTCCACCAAAGGTGTAGGTGCCTCCGCAGACCTCACTGATGTTCTCTTGATATAAGCTGGGGTGGATTTTTCCAGTTGCTGTTGATGCCTCTGAAACAAGCCAGGGGCTCCAGTGCTTTCTCTTCCACAGGTACAGGTCTGCAAATCTCCCGATCAATCTTGCATATTTGCAGGAAGAATTTCTATTCCATAGATGGTTCAAAGGCCAGTCTGCCGCCTAATGATTATCTTCTAAAAATGTTTCATTAACAAACATGTTTTCCAAATGATGGGGTATATTCCTCATTTTAGTATATTAGGGGGGTAGGGGGGTGAATGGAAATCTTTTGTTTATGTCCCTGAGTTGCAACCATTGGTGTATGGCCCTGATAGAGGCTAACATTATGGAGCCTGTGTCAGTGCATTGTGGTGTCATTCATTTTCAGTAGCACCCCAACGCACTACAGCAATGCACTTGTGCTACAGTGCCACCCCAACAAATGGTAAGAAACGGTGGTTGTGAGCTGCATTTTCAAACAAGTGTGCATGTCTGTTTTTTTTTAGGCTTTTTTTAAAATGTTTTGGCGCGTCGGCAGCCCAAATATTTGAACGCGTTGCCTTAATGCATGTTAACATGCAGGAGTTAAAGCAACACAGCAGGAAGACAAAGTGTGAACAAGCAACCTAAAGTTAGTAGCTTTTAAAGCGCAACAACCTTTGTTTTTATTCTTGTCAACTAGTCCGTTGTATACCTTGAGATACTGCCGCCAAATATTCAGGTAGGTAATGTAATAGCTGGATTTGAATTTCCTGGCTCACAATTTCCGCTGATGTATGGGTGGCTCAGTAAATGACTACACAGTACCCTCCAGTGAAAGCTAGCACTGACTTCTCTTTTGGGTCCATGCGTACTGAGCATAAAAAAAACGCCAGTTCTCTTGGCAGAAAAAAGGCCTGCCAAGGGAGGCAGAAAGGGAAGGGGAACCAGGGGAGAAGAAAAGGAGGTGGGCGGGCAGGGCAGGGCACTTAAGAGATCTCAGACATTTAAGGTTTAACTTGGAGGTCAGGCTTCCAGTCTGGTATAAGTCTATTTTAATCTCCACTACATTTCTCTATCCAGTATGTCCAGATTTTATTGAATTTCATAGGACAGCGTCTACTCATACGTTATTCTATACTGTGGTTATACAGAATTAACCGCTTTCATCCAGGCGGATTTTGTAGGTGGGTCCGTAGATTTCCGATGAAACAAAATTTCCCTCCTGGCATAAAATAGGGTATATGTCAAGCATAATTTAGCATATCTGTCTCCCACAATATCTCCCATGTAGCTCAACAGCATCAGCTTGGGATCTGGAACAATGTGTAGGCCAGTCACTGACTCAAGCATGTCTGTAACAGCCTTCTAATAAAGGTTTAGTTTGGGGCAGGTCCAAAACATATGCCAAAAGGAGCCTATCTCTGTTTAGCACCTACTGCATAGTGGGTCACGAGAGGAGTAAATATTTGCCAATCTTTGTGGAGTATAATAAGAATTTTAACTGTATGAATCTGTCCCTGGCTGAAATTAGAGAGGGTATGAAAGTGGATATAGAGGGGTTGATTTACTAAAGCTGGAGTGTGCAAAAACTGGTGCAGCTTTGCATGCTAGCCAAACAGCTTCTAACCTCAGCTTGTTCAATCAAGCTTTGACAATAAAACATTGAAGCTGATTGGTTTCTGTGTGGAGCTGCACCAAATTTTGCACTTTCAAGCTTTAGTAAATCAACCCCACAGTCTTCCCAGTCTTCCTCCTCTAGCTCCGGAATGTCCGCCCTCCATTTGTCCATAGGTTCTAGTGGGTTTAAGGTCGTGTGCCACAGTGAGATAGCGATACAGAGAAGACAAGGGTTTGCCCATCATCCCAGATGTGAGTAATCTTTCCACAGAATCAGATTCCAAAACTACTGGTTCAGGGAACTTTGCTCTCACAGCATGTCTCAATTTCCAGTACTGGAATTCAGAATTGGAACGAGGGGGGTATTGAGTAAGTATTTCTCAAGTCACGAAAGGACATAAGAGAGCCACCCTTTAAGATGTGTTTAAGAGTGGTGATGACTTTACCGGCCCATACCGATGGGTTAGGCAAGGTCTGTAGATGAGGGAGCAATGGGTTGCCCCATAGGGGGGAGTGTGGTGAGAAGTGATTTGGTTTCCCATATATCTTCCTTGCCTGTTGCCAGGCTGTGATCGTAGTTACCATGGGTTCGGTAGTGGAAGGGTGGGCCTTGGCTCCCCTAAAGACAATTTTACTAATAGCTGCATATGAGCCCAGTATGGCGGCTTCTAATCGAACTGCTGGGTTTTGTCTTGGCTGTGAGAACCACCACCTCACTATGACGAGAACTGCGGCCCAATAGTATAGCTGGGAGTTGGGAAGTGCCAGGCCTCCACCCAACAATGGAAGATATAGTGTAGTTTTGTGACTCTGGAGTTGCTCCCCCCCCCAAATAAACGATATTACCACCCCCTCAATGCGCTTAAAGAAGGCCCTTGGGATTCGCATTGGGGTGTTGTGGAAGAAATAGAGGAATTTTGGGAGATATACCATTTTTAATAGGTTAGTGTGCCCTACCGGTGTCAAGGGAAGGTTACGCCAGGTGTCGCATTTTTTGATTAATTGTGTCAGTAAGGGGGAAACATTATTTTCCATGTATTCACCAATTTTGATGCCACCACTATGCCCAGGTATTTGAATTTTGCCACCCACTTCAATGCGGTACTAGTGTCAGACTGAGGGACTGTTGGGGACTGTAGGGGAAATAGGACCGAATTTTCCCAGTTTACGCATATCGATGAGTATTTACCGAATTGGTCAAAGAGGGTAAGCACTCTATTTATGGAAGAATTTGCATCCGCAAGATACAAGAGAGTATCATAGGCGTATAAGAACAGTTTTTCTTCTATCGGTCCCACTTTAATTCCTTGCACTCCCGAGTCAGCCCTAATCAGTGCAGCCAAGGCCAGTTCCTCTCCCAAGGGGGAAATAAGCGGAGATATTGTCATTGGTGCGGACCCGCGCCTTCGGACTGGCATGGTGCATTTGTATCCAGGAAAGGAATTTAGGTCCAAATCCCAATTTCGTCGGCACCGCCCATAGGGGGCCCCACTACACCAAGTCAAAAGCCTTCTCGTCATCGAGTGAGGCCACCACTCCGCCCCGTCGAGGCCCTCGCCAGATGGGTGTGCAGCCTCTGAATGTTTATGTCTGTTTCTCTCCCTGGCATGAACCCAGATTGGTCTGGATGCACTAGTTCGGCAGTAACCGTAGCTAATATTTTTGCTATCACCTTGGCATTAACGTTCAAGAGCGATATGGGACAATAGGCAGTGCATCTGGCATGGTTGTTCCCCAGCTTGGGAATGACCACAATTACTGCTTCGCTCATCGATTCAGGTAGTTCCTCTGCCTCAAACAACCCTTCAAGCAGTGCCTTAATACAGGGCGTGAGCACCTCTGCATAGGCTTTGTAAAATTCTACCGGGGGATACCATCCAGCCCCAGTGTCTAACCAGGCTGTAGCATCGCCAGTATCTCCTTCTCAGTTACCCGAGAGTCCAATTTGGCACGGTAAGTGCCAGTCAACATGGGGATCTATCTACTCTAAATAGGAGAGTAGTTTTTCTTGGCCATAAGTCACTCTAGATCTGTATAGATTTTGATAGTAGTCTGCAAACCATATATTGATGATTGCAGGAGTGGATTGCCTACTCCCCATGGAGTCTAGCATGTAAGGGATAGTACTGCCTCCTGGTTGCTCTTTAGAGAGCCAAGCAAGCAGTTTGCCTGTGCATTCACCCTGCTCGAATATTCTCTGTGATTGATGCAAGAGTTTTTTTTCTGTTAGGGATGTCCTTATGGTCATTAATTTTTGGGTCAGAGAAGTTAGAAGGGCGTAGTGTTGCGTGTCTTTAGTGCTAATGTAAAGTCCCTCCTGTCGCAATGCCTCTGCCTCAGTTATTATCAATTTGGCTTTTCTTTCCCTTCAGACCCTAGCAGCGGCCGCTCCTCCATACTGGCGCCACCCCCCACCCCACCCCGCTGGATGTCTGAAAAAAAAATACAGCATGTCCCAAAGACCATTGGTCAGCCTTTAAAGTGAATCTGTGTGCACCACCAAAGCGTACATAGATTCACTAATTGGCTATTGCCTCAGCCAGTGATTGATTGGTCTGGTCGTGGGGACGGGCAGACGTGCTGATGCTTGGACTTTTCTGCACTGCATTGTACCGCACAAAGGTTTTTTTACTGCACCTCTTTCAAGACGTCTGTTTGTAAGTGTGATTCTATTAAATTCCTTTTTAATGAGTCATATAGTGTGCACTTAGTTCTATCTCTTTATTCTTGGTTATGCTCCTCCGGTAATGATGTGGATGAGAAAGCTCTGTCTGGATCTGGATTGAGAGGCTGAAAAACCTGAGCAAGGTCCAGTGGCCCTTTATCTTTGGATCATCTGCCCATCTTTTAACCCCTTGTGGGGACGTGTGTTTGACCCTCTTCTAAAACTGGGGTCAAACAACAAGGTGAGGGAGTGTGCTAGCCGGTGGAGGGAGAACACGTGTGGTTTGTTGCATGCACACCTTGAGGATTTCTTCAGTGAGATGATGCATATATATGTGAAGTCCTTTGGGAGATGAACTGTTTGGTGCTTAGCATCTAGCATTTTATGAACTCTAATTTTACTTTGCGCTTTTAGTATTTGATCTTGTCTGATATGCAAAATCTGGACAGTCTCCAAAGTTTGTTCGCTGGATCTGTTGATATATACAGACTAAGGAACACCGTGGCATGATCAGATGCCTCTTGCCAGGATTCGGATATCCTGTATTCTGGAAAGTAGGGGTCTTCTTGTGTAGATCAGATCAATGCGGGAAAATGCCCTATAAGAGGCCAAGTGACATGTATAATCTTTCACCTTGGGGTTCCTCCACCGCCAGAAATCCACCAGACAGTAGGTTTCTGCCCAATCTGCCAAACTGGTATTTGTGGACCCATCAGTCCTCATCCTGTCCATTTTTGGATCAGGGGTAAGGTTAAAGTCTCCCAGAAAAATGACATTATCCATGGGATATGCCGCTACTTTGGTGATGATTTGATTAAGAAGTGGTGGAGGCCGGAGGGGACATATACAGTCCCACTATAACCCACGTTAGTGTGTGCATGTGGGCATGGATAATCACATACCTGCCCTCCGTGTCCAGAACCAGATCCAGTAATTTGAACGGTAATGACCTGTGAACCAATATGCTCACTCCCCTGGCAAAATTAGAGTAGGTCGCATGATAGTGAGAACCCACTCAGGCTTTTTTGAGACTTAGGGTTTTACTGCCAATGAGATGAGTCTCCTGGAGGACACAGATGTGAGGGTTGTGTGCTTTAATGAATTGGAACACCAGGGGACGCTTGACTGGTGAATTCAACCTCCTGGTATTCAAAGAGACAATGTCAAGTGATGTCATTAGTAAGGGCAATTTTGTAAACTAAGAGAGCTCTCTGCTCCCAGGATTGGCAAGTCTGGATCTTAGTCCAGAACACAGCGGCACAGCAATATGAACCACAAGTACCTGCTAGCTTGAACATTGTTCCCTGTGCACAGCATTTATGAGTAAAGTTAAACCTCCAAACAAAACAACCCAGTAAAACATCAAAGTGTATAAGGCATATAAGAAGCAAGAGTGGCCTATAGCCCTTCCCAGAGGCACAGCCGTTGTCAATGGCAGATAATTCTATGCTTTTTGCCAGGTCTGCATCGTATGCCAAGAATTATTTAAAGTACATACCTGTCTAGCGGCTTGATAAAGATTAGCAATGAGTAGTCCATACAGCGTTTCTCAGTTCTGTGGGCAGTGATTCAGGACAGATCTCCCATGTGAGGGTGCGGAAGAGCACCAAATATGGCATGGAGGCCACTAGGGTTATCTCTGAGCTGCCTTTATCCATGCAGCTGCTTCGCCTGGAGTAGTCAAAAAAAGTACACGTGTTCCAACTTCCACTCTGAGCTTCGTGGGGAAAAGCATGCTGTACTTGTATCCCTTTTTCTCTTAACTTTGCACGGATGTGGTCAAAAGATTTCCTTAGGCGCTGAGTTTCTACTGTGTAGTCAGGAAATATGAGCAATTTCACGTTTTCAAACTTCAGCTCACCTTGCAGTCTGGCCTCTCTCAATACCGTGGGGGCAGTCTCTGTAGTGAAGCAGTTTAAAGATAAACATAAGAGTTTGGGCTCCGGGTGGGTTCCTAGTAGCCGGGATAGGGTGGGGCCGCTTGACAGAGAAATGCGGGGAGAATTGGGCTCTGGGCAGGAGTGTGGAGAGCAGCTGTTCCATAAAGGTTACCAGATCGGCTCCTTCAGCTCTTTCAGGGAGGTCAATAATGCGCATGTTGTTTCTGTGATTCCTATTTTCGGCGTCCTCAGCCCTTGCTTCCAGTTGTTTTACTTTGCTCTTCAGAGTGTGTAAGTCTGAATGATGTTCATGATGGCCGTCCTCCACTTCTGATACTCTCCGCTTCAAAAGGCAGTAAGATTAATTTCCTGAATCAAAACATAATATGATATTATGATAAATATTTATTTGTGGCTTTTTGGGTATCTGTTTTAAGCCTTCCTTGCTGGATGCCCAGTGATGGTCCAAGAAAATGAATTTTATTCCAGTGCTGCAGGTATTGCAAGCTTTACTCTGATACTGATTCAGATCTTCTCTGATATCAGCTATTAGCATTAGAAATGCGCCATTACAACATTTTATTGAAATCCTATTAATTATCTGCTGACAGAAGCAGGATTTTGCAGACTATGATGGGTTTTCATTAAAACAAACCCATTATTCTTGCAGCGCTATCCCCATAGGAGCTGCTGGTTAGGATGGGTTCTCTGTTCTTTGCCTCATCCTTTTCCAAAAACCTCAGCCCCTCTAACACACCAAGTTGGGTGTACAAACAAACAATATCACAGTTAATCAATGAAAGTAATCACAGTTAATCAATGAAAGTAATGCTTAGTACCCGGTAGTAGCGATACATTAAAGAAAACAAGCACCAAACCAGGTAGTAAACCTAAACTTATTATTATACAGATTTATATAGCGACAGCAGTTTGCACAACACTTTACAACATTAGGGCAGACAGTACAGTTACAATACAATTCAATACAGTAGGAATCAGAGGACCCTGCTAAATAGAGCTTACAATCTAAGAGGGAGGGTCAAGTGATACAAAAGGTATAACTGTGGGGGATGAGCTGATGAAGAAAATAAAAGAACAGTTGTTAGATGAGGGCAAAATAGGCTTCTCTGTAGAGAAAGGTTTTCAGGGATCACCTAAAAGTGGATAGAGTTGAAGATAGTGGGACAGATTCGGATAGGGAATTCCAAAGGATGGGAGAGGCTCGGGAGAAGTCCTGGAGATGAATATGAGGTGAGGTGATGAGGGAGCTAGAGAGCAGGAGGTCTTGGGAGGAACAAATAGGACAATTAGGTTGGTATTTTGAGACAAGGATAGTGATGTAGCTGGAGGCAGAGTTATGGATGACTTTGTAAGTTATTGTTTGTATTTTGAATTTAATTTGGGGTGGAGTGGAAGCCAATGGAGTGATTGGCAGGTAGGGTGGCAGACGCTGAGCAGTTTGTAAGATGGATGAGTCTGGCAGCAGCATTCATGAGGGACTGAATAGGGGATAACCTATTTAAAGGTTAGCCAATGAAGAGGAAGTTGCAGTAGCCGAGGTAAGAGATGACCAGAGAGTGAATTAGGAGCTTTGTGATTTCATTGATTAGTACGTATTTTGGGAGATGTTGGTAGCTTAATATAATGTGTCCAATTCACTGAGAGATAAATACTGCATTCATTTTTTGAGTTAAAATAAGGAATGCGCTATTAATCTCAAAATGAGTCAATTCACTAAAAAATATGCATTATTTACTGAATGCTGTTTTGTGATATTTATCACTTAAATTTTGTGTTATCTTTGCCATTGTCTTTTTGCAATTTTTTTTTTTTACCTGCTAACACTGCACCAGAGGAAGATTGTTCTGTAAATACAGTATCTCACAAAAGTAAGTACATCCCTTACATTTTTGTAAATATTTTATTATATCTTTTCATGTGACAACACTGAAGAAATGACACTTTGCTACAATGTAAAGTAGTGAGTGTACAGCTTGTATAACAATGTAAATTTGCTGTCCCTTCAAAATAACTCAACACACAGCCATTAATGTCTAAACCACTGGCAATAAAAGTGAGTACACCCCTAAGTTAAAATGTCCAAATTTGGCCCAAAGTGTCAATATTTTGTGTGGCCACCATTATTTTCCAGCACTGCCTTAACCCTCTTGGGCATGGAGTTCACCAGAGATTCACAGGTTGCCACTGGAGTCCTCTTCCACTCCTCCTCGACAACATTACGGAGCTGGTGGATGTTAGAGACCTTGCACTCCTCCACCTTCCGTTTGAGGATGCCCCACAGTTGCTCAATAGGGTTTAGGTCTGGAGACATGCTTGGCCAGTCCATCACCTTTACCCTAGGCTTCTTGTCATGTTGGAATACTGCCCTGCGGCCCAGTTTCCAAAGGGAGGGGATCATGCTCTGCTTCAGTATGTCACAGTACATGTTGACATTCATGGTTCCCTCAATGAACTGTAGCTCCCCAGTGTCGGCAGCATTCATGCAGCTCCAGACCATGACACTCCCACCACCATGCTTGACTGTAGACAAGACACACTTGTCTTTGTACTCCTCACCTGGTTGCCACCACACACGATTGACACCATCTGAGCCAAATACATTTATCTTGGTCTCATCACAGTCCAGTAATCCATGTCCTTAGTCTGCTTGTCTTCAGCAAACTGTTTGCAGGCTTTTTTGTGCATCAGCTTCCTTCTGGGATGACAGCCATGCAGACCAATTTGATGCAGTGTGCGGCATATGGTATGAGCACTGACAGGCTGACCCCCCGTCCCTTCAACCTCTGCAGCAATGCTGGTAGCACTCATACCTCTATTTCCCAAACACAACCTCTGAATATGACGCTGAGCACATGCACTCAGCTTCTTTGGTCAACTATGGCAAGGCCTATTTTGAGTGGAACCCATCCTGTTAAACCGCTGTATGGTCTTGCCACCATGCTGCAGCTCAGTTTCAGGGCCTTGGCAATCTTCTTATAGCCTAGGCCATCTTTATGTAGAAAAACAATTCTTTTTTTCATATTCTCAGAGAGTTCTTTGCCATGAGGTGTCATGTTGAACTTCCAGTGACCAGTATGAGAGAGTGAGAGTGATAACACCAAATTTAACACACCTGCTCCCTATTCACACCTGAGACCTTGTAACACTAACGAGTCACATGACACCGGGGAGAGAAATGGCTAATTAAGCCCAATTTGGACATTTTCACTTACGGGTGTACTCACTTTTGTTGCTAGCGGTTTAGACATTAACCACTTCCTTACTGGGCACTTAAACCCCCCCTCCTGCCCGGACCAATTTTCAGTTTTCAGCGCTGTCACTGTTTGAATGACAATTGCGCAGTCGTGCAACGTTGTACCCAAACAAACTTGGCGTCCTTTTTTCCCCACAAATAGAGCTTTCTTTTGGTGGTATTTGATCGCCTCTGCGGTTTTTATTTTTTGCGCTATAAACAAAAAAGAAGCGACAATTTTGAAAAAAGAACAATATTTTTTACTTTTTATATAATAAATATCCAAAAATAAAAAATAAAAAAACAAATTTATTCATCAGTTTAGACCAATATATATTCTTCTACATATTTTTGGTAAAGAAAAATCGAAATCGGCGTATATTGATTGGGTTGCACAAAAGTTATAGCGTTTACAAACTATGGACATTGGTTTATGGCGTTTTTATTTATTTTTATTTTTTTACTAGTAATGGCGGTGATCTGCGATTTTTATCGGGACTGCGATATTGCGGCGGACATGTCTAACGTTTTTGACACTTTTTTGGGAACGTGTTTACATCGGCAGTTCCCCGTTCCGGCTCTCTGGAAGGAGATCGCGGGTCTCCGGCGGACATCGGGTCCACCCGACCCGCGGGCACGCTCCCGCAGCGTGCGGCGGCACATGCGCGCGCCACTCGTGCCCGCGGGAGTGCGCCCAGCACGAGCCAAATGGTGCGCGAGGAGGTTAATGGCTGTGTGTTGAGTTATTTTGAGGGGACAGCAAATTTACACTGTTATATAAGCTGTACACTCACTACATTGTAGCAAAGTGTCATCTCTTCAGTGTTGTCACATGAAGATAGAATAAAATATTTACAAAAATATGAGTGGTGTACTCACTTTTGTGGGATACTGTAAATGCACACTGAAATATTATGAAACTGTGAAAATGATTCCTCTCTGGTAAGAATGTTACAATTTATTTTCATTCCAGAGTTTAGTGCATTTCTACACTGATACATTGTATACTTTTCATTGTTATTTTGTACATTGCTATAAAATACTGACTGCCTACTGCCAGGTTATAAATAACTAATATGTGTGTTCTTTAGTGAATTGACTTTGATTTATCTTTTTTTTCCCCAGTATTTACCTCACATTCGATATTTTACTTTGACGAATTGACTCTCTTACTATCTTATGTGATATTTCCGAAAAATGAGTAATGTGTCCTTCATATCACACGCGGAATCTTTTTAGTGAATCAACTCCCATTGTCACCTAATATAGTTGGTAACTAGGCAAGCATAAAATGGATTGAAAATGGTAATAACAAAATTTTGCATACAAAGTGATTAGCAGCAAGGACTAGGCATAAGATGATATTTCCGGAATTTCAGAGCTGCGCTATCCAGAAAATGAATACAATAACCAAATTAACAAATATCAAAAAAATCTATTTATATAAAAAAGTAATACATATAGTGCAACCAAAAACATAAGAGTCCACATGAATAAACAGAGAAATATTCTTAGGAAAGGCTCATAAGTTGATATCCATCACCGATGATATACACTATATTGCCAAAAGTATTGGGATGCCTGCCTTTACACACACATGGACTTTAATGGCATCCCAGTCTTAGTCCGCAGGGTTCAATATTGAGTTGGCCCACCCTTTGCAGCTATAACAGCTTCAACTCTTCTGGGAAGGCTGTCCACAAGGTTTAGGAGTGTGTCTATGGGAATGTTTGACCATTCTTCCAGAAAGGCATTTGTGAAGTCAGGCACTGATGTTGGACGAGAAGGCCTGGCTCGCAGTCTCTGCTCTAATTCATCCAAAAGGTGTTCTATCAGGTTGAGATCAGGGCTCTGTGCAGGCCAGTCAAGTTCTTCTACCCTAAACTCTCTCATCCATTTATTTATGGACCTTACTGTGTGCACTGGTTCAGATCATTTGTTGGAGGGGGGGTTTTGATGTGGGGTTGTTTTTCAGGGGTTGGGCTTGGCCCCTTAGTTCCAGTGCAGGGAACTCTTAAGGTGTCATCATACCAAGACATTTTGGACAATTTCATGCTCCCAACTTTGTGAGAAGAGTTTGGGGATGGCCCCTCCCTGTTCCAACATGACTGCGCACCAGTGCATAAAAGCAAGGTCCATAAAGACATGGATGAGCGAGTTTGGGATGGAGAAACTTGACTGGCCTTCACAGAGTCCTGACCTCAACCCAATAGAACACCTTTGGGATGAAATAGAGCTGAAGAGTTGAAGCTGTTATAGTTACAAAGGGTGGGCCAACTTGAATCCTATGGACTAAGACTGGGATGCCATTAAAGTTAATGTTCGTGTGTAGAGGCAGGTGTCCCAATACTTTTGGTACTCACACAATAAAAGTATGGGAATGCAAAACATGTATTGAAATGCTGGAAAGTCCTGGATGGGGTTAGGTGCCACTTTGGGGTGGGGGGACTTGGTAGCCATGTAGAGAATGAGCTTTCTGAAGGGGGCTGGGGTCTCTTCAAGAGTCTGACTTTGCAGAGGCACTGTAAGAGAGTGGAGGGCATTACAAGGGCTGTGAAACACTATGAGAAGTTGGGAGGAATGGAGGCATGTGGTTAAGAGCTGGGGGCACTGTGGATGGCTGAAGGCTCTTCAGCAGGCTGGGAGACACTGTAGGAGGAATGGGTGCGGGGGGCACTGTAGAGGTTGGTGGGACACTGTGGGAACTGAGGACTCTCAGGGAGCTGGGGGCACTGTGGGTGGTTGCAGGGCACTACATGCATTTTTGGGAGGTTGATAGCACAATGGGAGCTGGAAGTCACTATGGTTAGGGGATCAAGCAGATGTCTCCCTGGCTGCCCTTGCCAGTAGAATACTTTCCCATCCTTGGCCACACTGACAGGGACTAAGACCAGCCATTTTATGTGTATTTATCTTAATCTGTGTGGCTTTTGTGTCATACTGTGTATGTGAAAGAATTGCTAGTTTTATTGCAATTTCACCAGCAGATGGCAGCGTTATACAGTTTACAACTTCCAACCAATCCATGCCTGTTCTCTGCAGTTAAAATTTGCTATGCATTGGAAGAATACCATATAATTATTTTGCATGGGGAATGAAATGCAATAGTAATAATTGTTATGTTAGTCTTAGTAAACTGTAGTAATCAAATTCGACACTGACATTTCAATTCATAGTTTCTATTGGGTACATAGCATGGCCTCTGGATGGTGTAATCTGCTTTATGCATTCAAATTATTCTCTTTGAGCATCAAAGAGAACCTTTCATCACAATACATGGAAATATATTTGTCTGAAAAAGAGAATTACTATAATATTACTGTCACAACAACATATTACATGCAAATGTTAGGAGTCAGTAGCTGATTTTAAACTCCTCATTAACCAGTATAACTAATGATGAAATTCTGGCCGCATGACAAAGTACTATGAAGCTTTTTGTGCTAATGTGCCTTAAAGTAAATGCTAGTCACCTGACACCCTGGATTCAGTGTTGCCAACCTACCAGATTGAAATTTACTGACACGAAGCCCAAAATTTACTGGCACAGCCAAGTTTTTACTGGCATTTCCAAAAGTTGTACAATTACAGTTTTAAGTGCAAATTTCCGTATTTAAGCTACAAACAAGTACACTATGGAATTAGCAATGCGATTTAAGGTAGATAAAAAGGCAAAAGACATATTTCTTCTTTTATTTCTATATAGTAAGTAGCTCAGGGACAGGACGGGCAACAAATTAGAATGGGCAGGCGCACACACATGACATTTACTCTCACACTGACAGCAGTGTGCAGCAGCACGGATGATGATGACACCTCACCAACATCACATGTCCCCTCCTGAGTCACAGTAATGGAGTCTGTCCATGCCAGGTGGTACCTTCAGTCCATTGCAGTCCAAACAGCACTGGCAGTCCCGCTCCCAGCATGCCTTGTTCCCATCCTGCAGACCTGTACACTCAGGCCCCGGCCGCTCCACTCGGCTCCCTTGCACCATGACATCACATGGCACGCTCAGGCACCACCTCCGCCAGACCCACCCCCCACCAGTGCCTCCTGAACATAGGCACTCAGATGGTTTTGGCCCGTTCTGGACCGGAACTGCGCATGCGCATTTCCAAGCCAAATGTCGCAGCCATATTTTTTACCTTTTCCTGTTACTGGCATTTACTGGCAGGAGAAAAGTGCCCATTTTTTACTGGCTGCCAGTAAAAATACTGATGGTTGGCAACACTGCCTGGATTAATTACTATCTGCGTTACTTACTTTGAACATACATGACAAAGATCAGAGAAAATTCAGATGTCTTTGTATACATACTTATGTTGGATTGGGGACTAAGGTATTAACAAAGAGGGGTCAGTATGACAGCCAGACAGCTAGCATTTTTGGAAGGCGAGTCCATGATTACAGCACCTGTGTTTTTATCATGACGGGTTTCCTTAAGTTTTAAATGTAGCTAAATTTAAAAAAAATCAGCACAGTGGGCTGTCAAAGGCTATTATCAAGAGTACCACATTGTACTGCAGAATGATCTATGACCCTTCAATCATCACCCTGTTTAAGGGCTGATTCAGCCACCATGACAGGACATTCTGTCTCAGTATTGGCTAAGTTAGTTTCCTCAAGTATGCAGATCAGTACTCTTTGCCTCCGCCCACTAACTTCTAAACTTTTCTCCAAGCTGTCAGATCCAGGGGAAGTAGCAGAGACTTGTCCCTGTGAGTCATCTAGCCTGACCTGCAGTAAACCCTGAATCAATTTCAGACTCACAAACTAACAATGAGTCATAACACTAGTAGCACACTAGAGGGTGCTACATAAGCAAATGGTGTTTGTATCATGACGGGTTTCCTTAAATTTTAAATGTAGCTAAATTAAAAAAAAATCAGCACAGTGGATGTAACTTACAGTAAGTAGGATGTGCCCCATGTGCAGATCCCCCTTCTGTTAATAGAAATCCTCCTCTGTCCATGCCCCCCCCCCTCCTCCTAAAGATAATTGTCTTCCCCCTAGACGTGTACCCCGTGTAGGATGAATGACATTCAATGTAGGTGACACGACTAAAAAAAAATTAAATCGATGTAAATTTTAAATTCCTTTGGGCAGTACTATGTTTGTGGTAAACGAATACATCGTGGGAGATCACACGATGATCACAATACTGAGTAACAATCAAACACTCAGACTTTAACTAAGTCCCAAATGACGTCCAGTCCGATCTACTGAGTGTCCCTGTTCAGAGACGATGAAGGGGACCTAGACTGTCGAACCTCTTTTCAAATCTTCAATCACCCGCCTCCGTTTCTCATGACTAGACGTATGAACTCCTTTGATTGAATCGGTTATGACTCTGTCTTACAGGACAGTACCACCGACTTAGTCGGGAATTTGTCCCACTACTAACTTCCCAGTATCTAGTAAG